>CM040125.1:237820222-238365222 GCA_022559845.1 Amorphophallus konjac | reverse complement strand
CACTTCTGAACCCCCGTGATGAATCCATAACATGAACAAAAAAGTGAATGGAAGTTGAAAGAAGAATAAAAATAAAGAATCTATGCTTACTGATGTAGAGTGAGTTGACACAATGCAACCTTGCGTCGACGCAGGGTAGCCTTGGGCCAATGTAGTGCGACCCTGTGTCGACCCAGCCATCATGTTGGATCGACGCAGTGCGCCCTTAGGTTTACTCCCAGTGTGCTACGTTGACGTAGCTGGCACGATGAGTCGACATGGCACGCCCTTGGGCTGACTCCCATTGCCCTGCGTTGACGCAGTCAACACTGTGAGTCGACTCATCTTTGTCAAACAATCACTAATTAAAAATAGAAAAAAGTGACTGATAAACCATAGATAATAATGTTAAAAAATGATAATATAATGATGAAAGTAATGCCATGAAAACATAATAACAATAGATATGAATATAAACGTCATCCTTAAGAAATTAATGGCATTTGATCCAGAGCCCTCACCTCCCTAGAGCCGGTGTGAAGGAGATATCAACGATGCCCCGACAAGTCATGCTTGGACCTTAGGGACCATCTCCATCATGGCCATGGCCTGACCTTGCCTTGGGCCAATAGCCCGTTAAGCTAACCCCATGTCTTCAATCCTTAATATCAAATTTGCCGTGCACTCAGCAGACATTTGCCAGGGCTTTATCTCTATCTTAATTTGTTGTGCTTCTAACTCAGACTTCGGTCCTGATATAAAAAAAATGGTCAATGAGTGACCAACATGATTTGGATGTTTACACCGTAATATGGGGTGCCCTTATGCAATTTAAGATATCCTTCATTTATTTCATTAATGCTAATTCCAGGCCATAGGGCCCCTTCTCCTGGCGACTAATCAAAGGTTTTCTCCTCTTCGGGGAGATGTAATTAACGCTGTGACCTTTATGGAACAGCGGGTTCTAGTCCCGACATGATACCCACATTGTCTGACTAGTCAGACGGCGCGCACCAACAGCTCCATGCCACCTTGGTATTTGGAGTCCGAATAAATTGTCACTTTGTGACTTGCACGCCCACACACTAAATAAATAAAGTAATAAATAAATAAAAGAAAAATTGCATCCATACCAGGCCAACGCCCCACCCCTACTGCCACCTCTCGGGGGACAGCCTACCATGGTGGACCCAGATGCCTTCCGCTCACTCAACGCTAAACTGGTCACCCTCGTCGATTTGATGAGGGCCCAGGTAGCCAGGGAGGAACGGTCCCAGTGTTCCTGTTCAACCCCCCCCCCCCCCCCCCCATATAGAGGCCCCTCGGCTGACGGCTGGGGGTCGCTTTATCCTCCAAGATGGCTGCATCATCCGTAGCAGGGCGGGTGGACCTTCTCAACCCCCACCTTCGGTTGCGGAACAAGAGGCCTCCTCTAACTCGCAAGGGAAAAGGAACGAGGTGGGACCGCCCCATCAACCGAAAAAGATAGCCGCCCCTACCATGAAGTAGTAGGGAGGAGATCAGTGGCATGCTAGGAGTCCCCCGGCGGCATCTCGCGCTCATCCAGAGCTCTCCCTTTAGCTCCGGGACTTCGAGCAGTGATTTTTCGAGCAAGAGTGCGAACTCTGCACTCTACAGCAAAACTCCATGAGTAAGGAGGACGCGGAGCAATCCCCATTCTCCCTCGAGATTCTAGAGGCCAGGATATCCCCAAGAGTATTTCACCCGGCCTTCAAGTCTTATGATGGTCTGGGCGATCCGACCGACCACTTTGATAGCTTTGATGCCCTGATAACTCTGCAAGGGGCAACAGATGCCATCAAGTGCTGAGCCTTCGTTACCACCTTGGTGCAAGGGGCTCAGGCTTGGTTCTGAGCACTCACCCCCGGGAGCATCACTGGCTTCCAACAGTTTGGGTGACTTTTCAAGGAGAGCTTCACCAGGAATGGACACCCAAGGTCAATTACGGGGCTATTGGTGCTCAAGCAAGCCCCAGGGGAAAAGCTGCGGGCCTATATTAATCGTTTTAAAGCGGAGGCCCTGCGCATCCCCCGCCTTGATGTCACTTCGGCTATCACCGTGTAGACCGGGGGTACCTACGATGAAGGTCTCCGGTGAGAACTGGTGCTCCATCCCCCCACCACCCTCGCCGACCTTGTGACCTTGGCCTTACGTCATGCAGAGTGCGAGGAGGTCTTCACCGCCTGCTGGGATCCTCCAGGGAAAGGGAAGGAGGGACAAAGGAAGCGACAGTCTAAGCAGACCTTCGGCCAGGGTAAAAGGAGGAATCGCGATGGCGCCCGTAATGAGCCACCAAGGAAGTTCGAGCGATACACCCCGCTGTCCACTCCCATTTACGAGATTTATCAGGATATCAAAGACTCAGGTCTACTCCATCAGCCCTAGCCAATAAGGACTGACCCCCAATGTTGTAACTTCCAGAAGCATTGCCAGTTCCAGGATGATCATGGCCATCATACTGGCGACTGCCAGTAGCTCAAGGATGAGATCGAAAGTCTCATCTGCCATGGGCATCTGGCCCAGTGTGTGGCCGAGCATCGGGACACCCATATGGACCCCACAAAAGAGATCGATAACCACCCTTGAGGGATTCACATCAATGTCATCTCAGGGGGATTAGCCTCTAGGGGAGATAGCAACCGAGGGAGAAAGCGCCATGACAAGCGAGTCAGCCGAGCCGTTCAATCCGCCAAGCCCACGACTTCGGTGAACAAGCAACAAGCCCTAGCATTCTCCGACCAAGACCTAGAAGGGGTGGTTACCCCGCATGATGACGCTCTTGTAATCTCGACAACTATCAATCATTGTAATGTAGATAGGGTTCTAGTCGATAATGGCAGTGTGCCCGATCTTTTATCGTACGACTATTTTTTAAAGATGGGTGAAAACCCGTCGAAACTACGTCCGGTCCGAACCCATCTCTACGGATTCAATGGTCAAGCAACTTATCTCGAGGGAGCCCTAAGCCTTCCTGTTACTCTCGGGACTCCCCCTAAAGCCGTGACTTTTATGGCAAACGTCATTGTGGTCAAAGGGATAATGGCCTATAATGCCATCTTTGGCCGAGGCATCATCGGCCGAATAAAGGCCGTGCCCTCCACCTACCACCAAAAAATGAAGTTCCCCACTAAATTTGGCATGGGAGATGTTTGAGGCAATCAGGCAACAGCTAGAAGGTGCTATGTAATCTCGGTGGAAACCATGCACCCCGAGGACGTGAACCGAGGCCCGAGTATCTTTAAGGATAAGGCGACGGCAGGCAAACCCGGTAGGAAGATGTGACCAATCATTATCAAAGATGACCCAGCCCTCGAAGTTAGAATTGGGGCAGATCTATCACCCAAAGTTCAAGCTCAATATAAGGAGGATTTTCTTTTAGAGTATATTCATGTCTTTGCATGGTCTAACGATGATCTCCCAAGAATTCTCAAGGAAATTGTGACGCATCGCCTCAACCTTGACCCAACTGTGAAGCCGATTCAATAGCAAAAAAGAAGGCATGCCCCGGCAAAACAGGAGATCACAAAAGGGCAAATCAACAAGGGGAAGAAAATTGGGCTATTCCGCCCGGTACTTTACGCAACTTGGCTGGCCAATGTCATTCTGGTACCCGAAGCCTCGGGCATATGGCGAATATGCATCGACTTCACCAACCTAAACAAGGCTACTCCGAAGGACTGTTATCCTCTACCAAGCATCGATCAACTAGTCGATTCAACTTCTGGGAATCAGCTTCTCAGCTTCCTCGACGTCTACTCTAGGTATCACCAGATCCGGATGCATCCTGAGGATGCTGAGAAAATGGCATTTACCTCTCACCTCGATGTGTATTGCTATACCTAGATGCCTTTCGGGTTAAAGAATGCCGTAGCAACTTATCAGAGGTTGGTCAACTAGATTTTTGAAGACCAGATCGGTCAGAACGTCAAGGCCTACATTGACGACATGCTCGTTAAGTCGCCAAAGGATGAAGATCACCTCTACGACTTGGCTAAGACTTTCCAAACTCTCTAAAGGTACAATATGAAACTTAACCCTTCAAAGTGTGCTTTTGGAGTCAAGTCTGAAAAGTTCTTAGGGTTTTTAGTAACCCAACGGGGGATTCAGGCGAATCTCGAGAAGATCCAGGCTATCCTGGATTTGCGGCGATTAACAAATATCAAGGATGTCCAGTGCCTGACAGGGAGGATCATCGCGCTGAACCGCTTCATGTCTCGAGCCGTAGAGCATTGCCTGCCCTTATTCAAGTTATTGAGGGGGCCAAAGACGGCTGCCCCAAGTTTCGCTTGGGATGATGAATGTGAAAAAACCTTCTCCGAGTTAAAATAGTTTCTGATGGCTCCTCTAGTACTCTCGAAGCCCATGCCGGGAGAAACCCTTTATCTATACCTCTCGGTGACATCCTCTACTGTTAGCTCGGTATTAGTCTGAGACGACCAGGGAACTCAAAGGTCAGTGTAGTATGTCAGCAAAGTGCTCCTTGATGCTAAGAAGTGGTACCCCACAACCGAGAAGCTCATGCTAGCATTGGTGACCTCAGCCAAGCGCCTCTGGCCCTACTTCCAAGGGCACATCATTGTGGTGCTAACCGGTGAACCCTTAAAGAAGATTATGGCTCATCCCGAAGCTTCGGGGCACCTCATTAAATGGGCGGTCATGCTTGGGACCTACGATATCTCCTTACGCCCTCGTACTGGCATTAAAGGTCAAGCACTTGCAGACTTCATCGCTGAGAATACTGCTCAACCTGATGAACTCCCCCACCTACAGCTAGCTCGATCTTGGAGCTTTTCATCGACAGATCGTCAAGCTCGGCCGACAGTAGTGCAAGAGTCCTCCTTAGCTCCCTGGAGGGAGTGGAACTGTAGTATGCCATTGTAACACCCCGGATAATTCTATAATTTCTCCATAAATTAAATAGATTTAATCAAGCATTTAAAATGGGCTTAAAAGGTTAAATGTGCTAATTAATAAATTAATAAGTAAAAGCCTTAGGAATTAAGGCCCAATTATCAACCACTAATTAGAGCCCACTTATAATAGGCTTAATTAATAATTTCCTTTGGGCTTAATTATTAAAAGGAAATATGTCCACTTAAAATGGGCCTTAAATGTTAAAACTCAAGCCTTTTGGCCTAAGCCCACCCCTAGAGACATATTAGGGTAATTTCCCCCAATTAAATCAGATAATTATGGGATAATTAAGAGATGAGTTTGAATAAAATTCAAATTTCCTATGCCCATGCAAGACGTGGTCAATCGCGCGACCGCGACCTGCAGAAGGTGGTCCAGGGAAGACCGCTACCTTGTTCCGTGAATGCAAGGTGAAAGACCCTAGAAAAATTAGATTTTTACGCACCCAAATTGCCAGGAATCGATGTGATCTGGTATGGGGGCATGTCTAGCACTCTTAGGGATCGATTCTAACCCCAATGAGGACTCCTAGTTCGATCTAATCCCTCGACCCTAGGTCAAACTCTATAAATAGGGCCAGTTTCGACCTGCACGAACCCTAGTTTTGGCTCGCGTAGTTCAAAGGTAAGAAGTCTGTTTAGGTTGGTCCTTTAGGGTTATTTGTTCCCTTTTATATCTTATAACTTCCTTCTAAATCCCATGCTAGGAGAATAAGCTGTCGAAGAGTTAGAAGGTCTAGAAGTAGTTGTTTCTACGTAGAACATGTAGGAATGGGCGTGTTCTTCTGGCGAGGATCTGAAGTTTAGGGACCTTGTCAGAGGTATTTTCAAGTTTAGCCTTTAGAGTTAATTGTTCCCCTTTGTGTCTTCTAACCTCCCTCCAAATCTCGTGAAAGAAGATCAAGCGGTCAGGGAGATAGAACGTCTGGAAGTTGCTGGTTCCACACAAGACGCACAGGAACGAGAACCTTCTTCCAACAACAAATTTGAAGCTTAGTGTGATGACCCAGTCTCTGGATATCGGGTAAACCCGATACCACTTGGATTCTGAGAAGCCTCCAAAGAGTGAAAAAGCTCCGAAGGGATAGAAAGGTATGTGAGAGTACATTAAACTTCTAGATAAAGCAGTAAGCAATTAAATTTCTATGATCATGATTGCTTAAAATAGTAGAAATAAAATTATATTTTCCATAACAATTAAAACTAACAGAGCTAGCAGAGTCCAGTCCAACTAAAGTATAGTACAACAGGAAAGAGAACGTACTCTCGAGTCGGGGGAAGCCTGACACTGGCAACGCTAGCGACTAAAAACCACGCACTGCACCTCCAAGCACGAGGAAGAATAGCTACACCTAAAAACTCAGGGGTGAGTCTCATCTCACTGGCTCAGTAGAGATCCTACAGAACCCTACCACAAAACAACGCAGTAACATCAGTGCTAAACTAAAGCAAAGCAGTAACAGCAAGAGTAGGGACAGCAAAAGTAAGAGGAAAACTGTCGTACCACGGAACACGGCAGCCGACCGAACCTCGGCCCTATAAACTACTCCAAATAGCAATAGAAAGGCGAACCCCGATCTCACAAAGTTGGGCATTACCAATCCATTGTCAAATCACGAAGCCCATATCGCGAAGGCCTACTGAAACAGACGAAGGCCCTACAAAAGACCTACGCGGTCAAAGGCACAAGACATACACGATCCCACCGTCGTGTACGCTACAATAACCATAACATTAGGTGAAGCCAAAAATAGACTACCCGGAAAGTCACATCAACAGTGACGGGAAATAGTCACGAAAGCCACAACTCATCGTGTCATGTGACAGAACCACCTCCTCCTAGAAGAACAGCCCAATGCGTCCATTAACGTCTTACACAGTGCCACAAGTATCTCCTGTTGTGCCCCCTGTGCTTTGTTGATGATGTGGTGTTTTAATGATAGCAACATAATTGAGTCACCACTTTGTCTTGAATATGTCTGATCTATTCTGTGGGAGATTGCATGAGTGTGCCATGTCTGAATTGTGAAGAATGCATGTGTATGCTTGAGTCATGCTGTGATAAATTAGTTTGTGCTTGATTTCTGTTCTGTGCATTGCTTCTCTGCTGATAATGTTCATGTTGCAGTTCATCAAGTCTATACATCCGTCTCACTGTTCACATGCAGCAAGTATGTACAGCGTCCGGCTCATGTCATATGTGTTTACTTCATTCAGAACTTGGTACACAGTTTAACTGTGAGCATGGCATAGATCATGTCTGCATGTCTGTCTTTCATTAATATGGGTTCGGTGCAATGGCTGCGTTGACGCAGTGGATCAGCTGGGTTGACGCCATGCTGCTTTGTCTACTTTTTGTTGCTCATTAAGTCTTAAAGTTTGTACAGGGTAGTTCATGCATCAATCTATTTGCCAAGTGTATACATCAGTCAGCATTGCATTTTGATCATGGAGTCTATACATTCATAGCTTTTGTTATGCTCAGAATGCTTAAGTTTATACACTGCCTTTGTTTCAAGTCGATACAGAGTCTTCATCTTCTGAAGTCTGTACAGCCAGTCACTTGACAAAGTCTGTACAGTGTCTCGTATTGGCCAAGTCTTTACAGCCTTATCCTTACCTTCGTTCCAAGCCAAAGTCTACACATTCGTTTCCTTGGACAAAGTCTATACATCGTGCCTTGATCTCTCTAGTCTGTACACTCTTTATTTCAAAGTCTGTACATTGGAAGTATGTACAACGAACTGCTACATGCATCATTCCAGTTGTCTTCGTGTCGTTATTTGTTCCATCTCGTGCTGCTTTCTGTGCCACCTCGTGTCGCTCCTTCTGTGTCACCCCTTCATCTTCGAGTTGTTTTCAGCCAGTGTCGTCCTCGTGTTCGAGTTGTTTTTATGTCTTCGTGTTGTTTTTATGTCTTGGTGTTATCTTTTGTTTTTTATGTCTTCGTGTTATCTTTTGTTTTTATGTCTTCGTGTTATCCTTTGTTTTTTATGTCTTCGTGTTATTTTTATGTCTTCGTGTTATTTTTATGTTTGAGTCTTCATGTTAGTTCTATTTTTATGTCTTCGTGTTGTTTTTTTTATCTTCGTCCAGGTTTTCTCTGATCGTGTGTTTTACTACCGTTTTACCTCGTGTCGTTCTCTCTTACCTCGTGTTGTTCTCATCTGACCTCGTGTCGTTCTCTTTGTAGTGTTAGCCCTGTTACTGTACGCACTTCGTGTCATTTTCTTTTTATCTTGTGCTGTAGTCATCTTATGTACCTCGTGTCGTTTTCTGTATAGTGCACCTTTTGCTGTTCTAATGTCTATTCATTCATTTCGAAGTTCGAGTCTACACACTTGTGATCACATCTTAAGTCTATACACTCGTGGCTAGCTGTTCAAGCCAATTCACTCGTTGGCTAAGTCTTCAAAGTCTATACATTCTATCCTTCTGATTAATCTCCTATGACTGTGTGACAGGTACTGATCGTGAAGCCTATGCAGAGTGGGCACGTGATACGCGGCTAGCATCTGGCACGTGATCCGAGATGCAGAGGAGCCTCCACGTGGACTGAAGCTTTTGGGCGGGAATCATGGAGAGCACACGCTGCCCTAATCTGCTGCTGCTATAAATATGTGTCTTCTTCTTCTGAAGAGCACATAGGAGGGTAGAGAGTGACTGAAGTAGAAGCAGCCAGAGCTAAGAGAAGACGTGCAGAAGAGAAAGAAGAGATAGAGAAGGCTCAGAGCTAGATCGAGAGAGCAGAAGAAGAAAAAGAAAGAGAGACAGTGAGATACAGAGAGTGAGAAGAAGGTTAAGGCAGAAGTTGTGAGAAGGAAAAGAAGTAAGAAAGAAGAAGAAGAAGAAGAAGAGAGAGTTCGTGCTGGGAGAAAGAGAGAAGCAGTAGAAGAAGTTCCTGCTGGACCGTGGATCAAATCCAGGCCAGCCAGCTCCTGCGAGAGCCACATCTGATTTTATCTTTTCAGCTTTCTGTTGCTGGATTTTGATTTTCTTTTGAACTATTCACTTGTTGTTCTTCCGATTGCCCTGTTGGGATCGGGTTCCTCCTGTGGACTCAGGAGAAGGGAGATCTTGTGTCTTCGGTTTGCAAGTAGCTGGGTGCTACTTGTGGTTGGTTCCCTCCGGTGTGGAGGAAGAGAGACTTGCGTCTCTGGTTGCCTTTGACAGGGTGTCATCGGTTGTTTCCCTCCGGGTTGGAGGAAGGGAGATTTATCTCCGGTTGTGCTTCCCTCTGGTGTTCAGAGGAAGAGAGACTTGGGTCTCTAGGTTTTCCTCCGGATTGGAGGAAGGGAGGTTTGTTCCTCCGGTTCTGGGCTTGTGGGTAGCAAGTCCATGGGTTCCCTCTATGTCTGGAGGAAGAGAGACCGTGTGTCTCTAGTTTCCAAGTGGCTGGGAGTCACTTGGGGTGTCCCTCCGGTTGGGAGGAAGAGGGGAGGTTGTTCCCCTGGTCAAGCTGTTTGGCAGCCTTTGTTGTAGACTGAGTCTGCTGTGCTAGTGTTACTAGTGGAAGCCTCACTCTGGTTTGGAGTGAGGGGTGGACGTAGGTCTGATGACCGAACCACCTAAAATCATCGTGCAATGGTTTGTTTGATTTCCAGCTTCCGCTAGATGCATGCAAGGACCGTGATTTAATTGATTATCTATATCCTAGAGGTTAATTGAGTTTCTTATATGTTCACTTGTTTGTTGCGCATTAGATGCTTGCTTAGGATCGTTTGAGGGCTTCTTGAGTTGCTGTCTTGCTTTGATCCTTCTAAGGCTCCTTAGGCTATTTCTGCAACATTTTTAATTCCGCATTACTGAGCATTAGAGTTTTAATTAGGCCATATTTGTAGAGGGATACATTCACCCCCCTCTGTATCCGGGCCTTACATTCTAACAATTGGTATCAGAGCGGTGTCTGCATACAAGGTCCAGCGACCTGCAGATTCGATCTTGCTGTCTTAGGTGCTAATTTGTTTTTAGTGCATAATTTTTCCTGTTGCCTTGAACTTATTCGCTATTTGTTTTTCAATGGCTTTACCACCCGTCTTTAATGGTTCTGGTTTCAGTCATTGGTACACTACTTTACATGCCTATGTAAATTCTGCTAATCCTGATTTGTGGAAATTAATTTCACAAGGTCCTCACACCTTACCAACGAAAGTGTCCAAATGGACCGACAGACACAGATCAAAGGATGGAGAAAATCAGAAAGCCTTTAACCTGTTGAAAGCAGCTACTGATAGAGCCTTATGGTCTTGTCTTCATAATTACAGCTCAGCAAAGGACATCCTGGATAGGCTAAAGCAATTTCACAGGGTAAACGAGGACAACTGCATGATGGCTAACAGAAGTAATCCAATTGGCAGCAATCAAGGCAGCAGTCAGACTGAAGATGATGATGATGAGGTAAATCTCTTCGAGAATTTTTCTCTAGAAGATTGGGAGAATGCTTATGCTGAATTATTTGAATCTCATGAACTGTTAAGAAAATAGTATAAAAAATTGAAGAAGGGTACTGGTTTAGATAGCTCAAGTTCTCCTTGTAGAAAGTGTGTTGAATTGAAAAATATTCATGATGCCTGTATGTCTGATTCTCTAATGTTGAAGAAACAAATTTCTTTATTGAAAACTGAGAATCAAGATCATGTGAAAGAAATCTCTGAACTTGAAAAGAAGCTTAGTCTAGCTAGTCATGATTCTGTTCAGAGCAAGGATTTGTTGAAAGAAATTGAATGTGTTAAGTCTAAATTAAACAAGCTGAAATCTGAAAATGACTCTCTTAAAGAGTTCTCCAATAAAAATGATGAAAAATCAGAGAAACTTAGATAGGAGAACAAATTGCTGATTGAAAAGCTTAATGCCATAAAATCTGTAAACATAGAATTACAGAAAGATTCTGAAAAACAACAGGAAATGTTTCATGAATGTCAGTCTCTCTCAGATGAATGGGTGGTTGATGCTGATCTCCTAGAGCAGAATGGTAAACTGCAAGAGGAAATCAATGAGCTGAAACATCTAAACACCCAGTTGACAGATAGGCTAATAACAATGGAAAAAGGCAAGTGTGTGAGTATGGATAATTCTGATAGGTTGATGAATGCTGAACAAGAAATTGAGAGTCTAAAAACCATCAACTTAATGTTAAATGGAAATGTCAGTTGCAGTGAACAGAAAATAGCTGGATATGAGCTTACTATCACATCCCTTCAACAAGAAGTTGATGATCTTTACAAGTCCTTATCTGAAGTTGACAAGGAAATAGAATTAAAACAGGAAGTAGAAAAACTCAAAAGTCTGAATGATGCCTTGCATCAACAAGTAATTTCCTGTGAAACAGATTTGTCCAAATATGAAGCTAAAATTGCTGATTTGAATTCTGAGATTAAAGATTTGAAAGATTCTCTATCAAAATTTGTCAAAGGTAAGGACAATCTGAATAAGCTTCTTGGAAAGAGTGATAACTTTGAGAGAAAGGGACTGGGCTATAGTCCGACAAAGAAAAAGAGTAATGGGAATGAAACATCTACTGTTTTTGTCAAAGCCACCAATCAGTACACAACCTCTGCTCCTTCTATTTTCAAATTCACTGCACAAAAATCCGCTGTAAAACCCAAAACTGTGGAACAAAATCAAAAACTGAAAAAGGATGAAACTTCACAGAAGAAGGATAAAGACACTCCTGTTACTATAAAGAAGGCTACACACATTTCACATGATCTCTCACACACTCACATTAAAAAGGGTTCATGTTATTATTGTGGTAAAGGAGGTCACATAATGGAGGATTGTGGATTGATGTTAAAGGATGAGCATGCTAGTAGAACTTTAAATTCTAGAAACTCTTTTGATAGAAACCATGTTGCTAGGAAGCCTGATGCTTCATGTTATTATTGTGGGAAACATGGTCATCTCATGAATGATTGTTTTATCATGAAAGAAGACAACAAACTACAAGCCAGGTCTTCCATGCACTTTCATGATCCATATGGATCTAAACACAATTCTAGTCAGCACATTGTGTGCTTCAACTGCAATAAGCCTAGGCACAAGGCTGCTGAGTGCTGGTCTAGATCTACTTGGGGTAAAAATGGTTTTCATAGAAGAAATTCTTTTGCTTGCTCCCACTGTGGGAAAAATGGGCATACAGTCAAGGACTGTTGGTATGTTCAAAAGAACTATGTTAAACCCCATTTTGTCAAATTCCCTGCAAAACCTTTTGTGAAAATTTCATGCTATAACTGTGGGAAGCCAGGCCATAAATCTGCTGAATGTTGGATGGTTAAGAACAAGCATCAAACTGCTCATGTATATAACAGAAATTCTTATGAACATGTTTATAAACATCACCCTGCTGTCAATATGCATCATAAGAATCAAACACCAGTCATTTCATGTAGATACTATGGAAAATTTGGACATTCTATAGATGACTGTTCACTGATGAAATTTGATGATAATGTTGCAATGAAAATGTTGAGAAAACCTGTCAGGACTAACGCAGGACCCAAAGCTGCTTGGGTCCCTGCAGGATCAAGATGATCAAATACTTTGCAGGTGTGCCTTGGAGGGAGAAATAAAAGGGGTTAACCAAGGCACTCAAAAAGAAAACCCCAGGACTCAATTCAGGTCAGTTCTGAAATCTATTTCAATTTCATTATCTGAAATTGTTGTTTTGCTTGGTTGATTTTTGATGTTCTTCTCATGCTGTTGTTTGCACTAAACAAATGAGATTGCTTTGCACTGCATATGTCATTTGCATGACCATCATGATATATTAAATGGAACAGTGCTGAAGGACATATGGAGTATGTCTGGATGCTACTGTCATGTGTGAGGTGGTCCTTGAACCGAGTCCTTCTTCGCCTAGTACCATGGGTCTAGTTCTCATATAGAGCAGTGTTTTGCATATCATAAATTTGAAGAAAATAAAATTCGAAAAAAAAGGGAATCCACTGCACTTAGACAGGGGGAGCATTCCTATTTCATATCTTCTTCACCTCATGAACTCCTTTTGTTTAAGTAACCTGATTCATTCTCTTGACTATGCGTTATTCAACTGTATTCTCTGCTGATATCTCTAAAATAGCTGATCAGTCTGTATTCCAGACTCAGCTACTATCTGATGATAAAAATCTCTTCAGTTGCTCTTCTCTATTGCTGATTTACTCTTCCACCAGCTTGTACTCTTCCTTCATATACCTCTTAGCTGGTGTGACTACTTTGGCTCCATTACTGAGTTGTTGGTCAGCTAAATTTATTATTCTGATCTGAGGAACTTAAGTTGCATGTCATGCAATTCAGTCTGAGATTTTGGCAGAAACTCCTATCATATGGATTTAAGAATTATCACTGAATCAGACTGATATAAGATTAATATATTCTCAGCTTTGTAATTAAATGAATTGAAAATATCTGTTGATGAGGTTTAATAAACTTTAACCTCTTGTGTCATGTAATCCTTAAAGTCTCTCATCTGATATCTGAAATTTGAAATCTAGGTTACTTTGGTAGAGATACATAGAGTGAGTGGTTTGGTTAAACATTAACTTGAAAAAGTTGACTAAATAAAAAATTGTGAATTCAGAGCAATGACTTGGTCACTGAGAAACTGAGTTCTTTATCAATGAAATAAAGTAACTCATGTCATGAGGTGCCACAGTTATCTATGATAAAAATTCAGTGAAACAAAACCTGACAGAGCAATAGCTTATTTGTGTTGAGTAGCTGGGGAGTCTGGCCTCTGATAAAGGTGTCTTCTCATGTAAAAAGACACTCATATTGCTAACTCTGCTCTCAAAGTGAGAGGCAATGCCAGTTGTCACACTGAGTAACTGGGTCACTTCAACTAAGACTTGTTGTGCCTCATGTAAAAAGGTGTTGATCAACTTAAATTACTCAGGAAAAATATAATGTGCTTCGAATAAAATTATCTTGAAAAATATGTCAACTCATGTTCTTGAAAAAATGTTTAATTTCAGTACTAACCTGTGTATTTTTCAAAGGAGCAATTGAGATCATATGTGTAAGATAAAAGATGATTATTTTTTAGTGTTCTTCTGACTATTTGGTTCACTTTTATTAAAACTTGGATTCAGATATCAGCATTGAGTTTAATTTGGCAAAGTTGGTATACATCAAAATTAAATCAGATTGATTAAGTTGCCACTTCATAATTCTTTATGATAGAAGAGTCTACATCTTTTAAGACTTATTGAAGTGTTGTATGCATTCAAATCCCTCATGATCAGATTCTTGCATGATCAACAAAATGAACTTCTCTCTTATCAGTTGACTGATTCCATCTGCATTTTTTTCTGACCATACAAATGTGAGGTGCCACTCCCATTATTATCTTGTTCACTTGCAGCCTTCTGAACTTCAGAATCCTTATGGTGGTGGATTTCAGATTGATTCCTGAGATGCATTTCTCTCCACACTGTTGGACTCTTCCATCTTGTTCTGTAATAAGTTCTGATTCTGTGGTATTTTCACCAGAATACAGATTCTTTGTAATGGCTGATTTCAGATTGATTTTTGGGATAACCAGAGTCCATTCCTGTGCTTCAGGGGGAGTTATGGTTTATTCACATCTAAGGGGAGAGTAGTCAATCATGCATGTTGATAGGGGGAGAGCTGTTTCATTGTCATAAGGGAGATCTTCATTTTTTTAAGAACTATGACTCATTCTCCACATTTACGTGCTGTCTTTGTGTGCTACTTTTATGTGCTACAGTTGACTATCAAACCATTTCCCTTCTTTTTGATTCTGTCAAAGGGGAAGAATAGTTTGATGAGTCAGTGTGACTCATTATGTTACCATCATCAAAAAGGGGGAGATTGTTGTGCCCCTTGTGCTTTGTTGATGATGTGGTGTTTTAATGATAGCAACATAATTGAGTCACCACTTTGTCTTGAATATGTCTGGTCTATTCTGTGGGAGATTGCATGAGTGTGCCATGTCTGAATTGTGAAGAATGCATGTGTATGCTTGAGTCATGCTGTGATAAATTAGTTTGTGCTTGATTTCTGTTCTGTGCATTGCTTCTCTGCTGATAATGTTCATGTTGCAGTTCATCAAGTCTATACATCCGTCTCACTGTTCACATGCATCAAGTATGTACAGCGTCCGTCTCATGTCATATGTGTTTACTTCAATCAGAACTTGGTACACAGTTTAACTGTGAGCATGGCATAGATCATGTCTGCATGTCTATCTTTCATTAATATGGGTTCGGTGCAATGGCTGCGTTGACGTAGTGGATCAGCTGGGTTGACGCCATGCTGCTTTGTCTACTTTTTGTTGCTCATTAAGTCTTAAAGTTTGTACAGGGTAGTTCATGCATCAATCTATTTGCCAAGTGTATACATCAGTCAGCATTGCATTTTGATCATGGAGTCTATACATTCATAGCTTTTGTTATGCTCAGAATGCTTAAGTCTATACACTGCCTTTGTTTCAAGTCGATATAGAGTGTTCATCTTCCGAAGTCTGTATAGCCAGTCACTTGACAAAGTCTGTACAGTGTCTCGTATTGGCCAAGTCTTTACAGCCTTACCCTTACCTTCGTTCCAAGCCAAAGTCTACACATTCGTTTCCTTGGACAAAGTCTATACATCGTGCCTTGATCTCTCTAGTCTGTACACTCTTTATTTCAAAGTCTGTACATTGGAAGTATGTACAACGAACTGCTACACGCATCATTCCAGTTGTCTTCGTGTCGTTATTTGTTCCATCTCGTGCTGCTTTCTGTGCCACCTCGTGTCGCTCCTTCTGTGTCACCCCTTCGTCTTCGAGTTGTTTTCAGCCAGTGTCATCCTCGTGTTCGAGTTGTTTTTATGTCTTCGTGTTATTTTTATGTCTTCGTGTTATCTTTTGTTTTTTATGTCTTCGTGTTATCTTTTGTTTTTATGTCTTCATGTTATCCTTTGTTTTTTATGTCTTCGTGTTGTTTTTATGTCTTCGTGTTATTTTATGTTTGAGTCTTCATGTTAGTTCTGTTTTTATGTCTTCGTGTTGTTTTTTTTTATCTTCGTCCAGGTTTTCTCTGATCGCGTGTTTTACTACCGTTTTACGTCGTGTCGTTCTCTTTGTAGTGTTAGCCTTGTTACTGTACGCACTTCGTGTCGTTTTCTTTTTATCTCGTGCTGTAGTCATCTTATGTACCTCGTGTCGTTTTCTGTATAGTGCACCTTTTGCTGTTCTAATGTCTATTCATTCATTTCTAAGATCGAGTCTACACACTTGTGATCACATCTTAAGTCTATACACTCGTGGCTAGCTGTTCAAGTCAATTCACTCATTGGCTAAGTCTTCAAAGTCTATACATTCTATCCTTCTGATTAATCTCCTATGACTGTGTGACAGGTACTGATCGTGAAGCCTATGCAGAGTGGGCACGTGATACGAGGCTGGCATCTGGCACGTGATCCGAGATGCAGAGAAGCCTCCACGTGGACTGAAGCTTTTGGGCGGGAATCATGGAGAGCACACGCTGCCCTAATCTGTTGCTGCTATAAATATGTGTCTTCTTCCTTTGAAGAGCACATAGGAGGGTAGAGAGTGACTGAAGTAGAAGCAGCCAGAGCTAAGAGAAGACGTGCAGAAGAGAAAGAAGAGATAGAGAAGGCTCAGAGCTAGATCGAGAGAGCAGAAGAATAAAAAGAAAGAGAGACAGTGAGATACAGAGAGTGAGAAGAAGGTGAAGGCAGAAGTTGTGAGAAGGAAAAAAAGTAAGAAAGAAGAAGAAGAAGAAGAGAGAGTTCGTGCTGGGAGAAAGAGAGAAGCAGTAGAAGAAGTTCCTGCTGGACCGTGGATCAAATCCTGGCTAGCCAGCTCCTGCAAGAGCCACATCTGATTTTATCTTTTCAGCTTTCTGTTGCTGGGTTTTGATTTTCTTTTGAACTATTCACTTGTTGTTCTTCCGATTGCCCTGTTGGGATCGGGTTCCTCCTATGGACTCAGGAGAAGGGAGATCTTGTGTCTTCGGTTTGCAAGTACCTGGGTGCTACTTGTGGTTGGTTCCCTCCGGTGTGGAGGAAGAGAGACTTGCGTCTCTGGTTGCCTTTGACAGGGTGTCATCGGTTGTTTCCCTCCGGGTTGTAGGAAGGGAGATTTATCTCCTGTTGTGCTTCCCTCTGGTGTTCAGAGGAAGAGAGACTTGGGTCTCTAGGTTTCCCTCCGGATTGGAGGAAGGGAGGTTTGTTCCTCCGGTTCTGGGCTTGTGGGTAGCAAGTCCATGGGTTCCCTCCGTGTCTGGAGGAAGAGAGACCGTGTGTCTCTAGTTTCCAAGTGGCTGGAGTCACTTAGGGTGTCCCTCCGATTGGGAGGAAGAGGGGAGGTTGTTCTCCTGGTCAAGCTGTTTAGCAGCCTTTGTTGCAGACTGAGTCTGCTGTGCTAGTGTTACTAGTGGAAGCCTCACTCTGGTTTGGAGTGAGGGGTGGATGTAGGTCTGATGACTGAACCACCTAAAATCATCGTGCATTGGTTTGTTTGATTTCCAGCTTCCGCTAGATGCATGCAAGGACCGTGATTTAATTGATTATCTATATCCTAGAGGTTAATTGAGTTTCTTATATGTTCACTTGTTTGCTGCGCATTAGATGCTTGCTTAGGATTGTTTGAGGGCTTCTTGAGTTGCTGTTTTGCTTTGATCCTTCTAAGGCTCCTTAGGCTATTTCTGTAACAGTTTTAATTCCGCATTACTGAGCATTAGAGTTTTAATTAGGCCATATTTGTAGAGGGATACATTCACCCCCCTCTGTATCCGGGCCTTACATTCTAACATCTCCCACTCGCCTAGAACGGCGATAACGGAGATACTCAACAGGATCAAGTACCAAGGAACTATAGTAACGAGTGACTAGTCAAGGTCACGCCCGTCGATGCTCGTCAAAATGTCCCTTACCACGTGCGCACACACAAGCTCAATGTCTTGAGCCAGGCCACTAGCTGGTTTTCCCCTCCCATAGGACTCTCACAGCAAGACAAAGGGGCACACGATAATAAGCCTACAAATCGTCTCAACCGGGACTGCCGCGCCCCCACTCCCAGGTGGGCCGACACATAGGAAAGGGTCGTCAGGCCATGACTAGTGGAGGCTCACTAGACACAAAGACTCAAAACAGCGATCACTGAAGTACAGATAGGGTAAGCACGCACCTGTCGCACATACCACGGAGGACAATGTTTTATACAATTGCCATCAGACTCAGGACAGTCAACTAGACCTGCTAACAACGATCCTTGAGTCACAAGACTCAGGTCAAGATTGTCGCACATCACGGTAACACGCCGTTAATCAGCCTAGTCCCTAAGCCAAAATCATGATAAAACACATTATGGAAGACAGCACAGAATAGCTGCATCCACACATTAACAATGAGTCCTCGGACTCCAAGCCGCACAACAGACTTACAATTCTGCATAACACGGAACACGGAACATGAGGGATTACCAAAACCCTCGAACCACATAGACACGTAAACTGAGGTAACACGATACCTCCAAGCATCCACAACCAGAGTCTCGATCCTCACAGGATAGACGAGACACTCAAGATGTCACGTGTCAACCACTAGGTCACAACCGGGTTGACCAAGAACCATAATGACCCTCAAAACAACACGAAATACCGTTCGGTATAATGGCACTCCCAGACACCCTATAACACGGTCACAGCCGTCATAGGATATCCAAGACATCCATGGAACAATGGGCTAACCAAAGGGGTCGAAGTCACCACCACCGAAAACCAAACTGGTGAAGAAAACACCCAGAAGGCTAACGCGGTCGCGAGATAGCCGTGCCAATACTAGATGCGATTCTCAACAAGCCGCGCTAGCCCAGACGCGGTTAACAACTAGCCGCGTTTACACTGACGTGGTTCAAGGCAAATCGCCTCAGGCCTACGAATGGAAAACACATAAAAAGAGGAGAAGAAGACAGAGTCGACGTCTCACGAAGTGGAGTCGATGCAAGACAGACGCGGTTCCAAGATAGCTGTGATACTCCAGACGCGGTTACGCGTTGTCCGCGAGAATCCCAAACGTGGTACGCCAAAGACCGTGTTAGGAAGAAGACAAGGCAGGTGGAGATGAAGATAGGCTGATGCGGTTCCAAGATAACAGGGGCCATCAGACGCGGTTGAACACCGACCACATTATCCCACCGCCATACACGTCGAACCGACAAAGCCCGAAAAGTAGACGCGGTTCACTACCGACCGCTATAGAGGGTGAGAGACAAACGTGGTTACTGGCGGACCGCGACTCATCCTCCGATCTGAAAATCATAGAAACGCACAAAAACTAATGTTCCATGCCCCGATCATCCCAGAATGATGGGGAGACACTCATACATGCGATATCAACCTTCCACAAGTCGGAAGTGATCAAACCGACCTTAAAACAGCTAAAAATAGGTGATTCCCATGAATCGACCCAAACCGAGTCACATGGACAAACGGGCTCATACCGGCCCCAATTCGTATCCAAATGGGTTAAAATTAGCGGGAAACGAATCCTAACATGCCATGGGTTCATATTTTACCATTTAATGTGAAAACCATCGCCTAGAACAGTAATCTCGGCTCACACCCCCCGAACATGATTTCACCCTTAAAGCTGGAAAACCCACTCAAACTCACACCGTTCGACTCCAAATCACGCAAGGATGCAGTAAAAGAGTACGGTATCCATCTCCCTACCCTCCACCGAAGATCTCACGTGTCGAAACGGCCAAACCAAGTCAAAAAATGTCACACGAACAACCCACGTCAGCTTTGAATCCACGAACGGGATCGCGACTATGCCACGCTCCGATACTGGCACCGTCATGCTCCATGTCAGCTCCATGCCGTCACCACCTCACCCAGCTCCGCACCAGTCGCGTGCCCGGGGGAGAGGAGAAGAGAGGAGACTGAACGGAGGGAGAGAAAGTGAGAGATCGTGAGGGAAGAGAGAGGAGAGAGGAAGGGTTAAGAAGAAAAGGAAAAATAAAAAATTAGCTATATTTCTTAAAATCCATTTTTCTACACGAAATTCTATAAACTCATAAAAATATGAAAAAATAGTCTCTGTGATCCTCGGAACGAGCATAATGTACCTGTAGCATCTCGGAGTCTCAAAACTCAACGGTTAACTCTCCACGGGGTTTCGTAAGTTATACAAGGGAAAAACCCGAGTGGATCGTAAAACATGTTTCAGGACCCACGAAAGCGCTCCGAAAACTCTCCGATTCCGATCCAAAGAATCGAGGGTATTACAACCTCCCCTCTTTTAGGAAATTTCATCCTTGAAATTTAAGGAGCTAACAGGGAAAAGGGAAGAACAACCCCAAACAGCTGGCTACGCTCTCCAAGCACTCGCCGAACCTCAAACACAAAACACAATAACACGATTCTTGAAAAATAACATTCAGAGGGACACTACCAGACCACAATAACAGGCACACGCTCCGGATCTCAAGGCACCTTGATCCACAGAATGAGTATGGCACACAAAGGAACATAAATACAGCTCCTCTGAAACAGGGCATCATCACTATCGTCTCACAGAGGAAGGAGACATGACCCATGCCACGACAGCTATCGATAACATACACTCGGTAGACACCCAAGCATCAGCTTAGACAAGGAAACACAGTCCTCTCAGCTGACTGATCCAACCATCGGCTTCCGCGCCATAACAACAAACGAAACTGACACGCAGAATGCCAATGATAGCACTGGACCATGAGCACAATCAAGTCAGTCCTCACTCAGACATTACATCTGATTCGAGTCGCATGCCAACTCTACCAAGACAGAAGAGTATGGAAAAACCAACCAACAAGACCTCGGTCCATGCAATGCCAAATCAGACTCACATGGAACTCCTCCCAAGCTGAACACAATCACCAAACACCAAACAACACCTGCAGAATCCCCGACTCCATTCTCTGTTGGGTTCGGTGCTATGTATTCAGAGGGGGGTGAATGAATATATGCCCTTTAAAAACCTTTCACCCAATTAAAATTTCGCTCAAACAAGATTTCGCTCACTCAAAACAGATTAAAACAATCTAAGAAAACTGATCAACTCTTCTGCTTAACCAGAAACCAAATACTTAGAGCGCCCCTATGCAATCATCTAGCGGAAGCACAAATACACAAAACAAACCACAATGCACAAGAGGTTTTTAGGTGGTTCGGTCCTCCAGACCTACATCCACCCCACACTCAACTCGAGTGTGGCTTACTGCTGACTCACAGCTTGAACCGCTGGGCATCACAACTTGCCTACAATCCGCTGGGCAACACAGCTTGCCGTCCGAGGAATCCTCCTCGCCCGCTGAGCAACACAGCTTGCTGTCCAGTGGAATCTACCACTGCAAACCGCTGGGTATTACAGCTTACCCGTCCAGAGGCAGAACCTCTGCAAACCACTGGGCAATACAGCTTGGCCGTCCAGTGGAATCCTCCACTGCAAATGCTGACTAACAGCTTGAAGAAAGGTATAAAAGGAAAACGAAAACAAGTAGCAACAGCAACTGAAAGCTGTAAATAATGAAAGCACGAATGTGGCTCCTAAGAGCTGGCTGGCCTAGATTTGATCCACGGTCCAGTAAATAAATCTTCAGACTTCACTCTTCTTCTCTCGATCTCACTTTCTCTATCTTCTGCTCTTCTTCTCTTTCCCTTCTCTTCTCTTCTTCTTTCACTTCTGCTCTCTTTACTCTTCTTCTGCTCTCTTCTTTCTTCTTCTGCTCTATTTTCTCTTCTTCTGCTCTCTTCACTCTTCTTCTGCTCTCTTCAGCCGGATCGAAGTCTCTGCACTTCTGCCTTTTCTTTCACTCTCTTCTCTTCTCTTCTTTTCTCTTCTCTGTCTGGATCGTGGCTCTCTGTATGGACTTCACCTCTCGCCAATTCGATCTACCTCCTTCAGACAACGGAGACTACCCTTTATAACAGCTCGAGCAGGGGCAGCACTGGGCGCATGTGGCCTCCACATTTCCCGCCCAATCGACTCTGCCACGTGTCAGCATCTCAACTCCTTGGATCACGTGCCAGACACCTGCAAGACAAATGAGGAGTTCAGTCGATTAACAAAATCAACTGAAGACAGTGTATAGACTTTATAACTCATACTGTAAAATGCAGTGTATAGACACAAAATGAACGCTGCATGATCGAGCCTAACCAATGTATAGACATTACAATGCTCATCCACTGAATAGACTTCACAGTGCTCAATCAGACTTCACGATGCTCAATCAGACTTTCACGATGCTCAATCACCCTTGAATATGTGAGCGAGACAGTGTATGGACTTCAAAAGCTTGAAGGCCCAATGTACAGACTTTGAAGAGTCTGAACCAATGTACAGACTTGTAACGCTTGAGGACCGATGTATAGACTTAGGAGCATATGAAGTCTCAGGGAAGCATCTATGGCCTCTGGACAGCATCACCAGCGTCAGGGGAGCATGTGGAGCACATGCTGTCTCTGGGGAGAAATCGCTGCTCCAGGGGAGCATCCTCAAAGTTAGGGAATCATTAGCAGTCACTGGAGGGCATACTCGGTCCCAGGAGAGCATCCGGGGGGACAGGCGAGCATGCACGTCTGATGTACAGACTTGTGAAAGACTTGAATGCACGACCGATGGATGCAATGTACAGACTTTGCAAGATGTTAGGGAGTTGAGTGTATAGACTTCACGATGTGAAGACTTGTCCACAAATGATTGTACAGACTTGAGGTGAAGACCGATGTATAGACTTCATGAAGACACTGTGAACTCGAGTGCAGTGTATGGACTTCACTATGCAGACTTTGAAGAGCATTCAGCAATGTGCAGACTTCACTACATATGAATTAGCGTATAGACTTAACCAAGCATTGTACACACTTGAAGAGCATTCAGCAATGTATAGACTTATAGATATCAATACAGCAAGTATGAACAACATGAGAGAGTATACACTTGAAGGCCTTCAGCATCCTCAGTGTATAGACATTAATGAATGCATAAGTCACAAGACCGACAGACTTAGCCTGTATAGACTTAGCATGAAGCACACATGCGATGTACAGACTTCAAGTCATGCAATGCAATGTACACACTTCAGCTAAGCAAGCTTCAGTGAATGTATGGACTTCATGAATGCATGCTACAGTGCCAATGTACAGACTTGAACGTCAAGTGAGACGATGAATGTGACGGTAGGCTGTACAGACTTAGCCTAAGAAAATGCATGAGACGGACGATGTATAGCCTTGCGTTACTATAGCAATGTATAGACTTACTATGAGACGCAAGTTGAGACGGTGTGTGCACTGTAACGAATGTATAGACTTTCCACCGACCAATGTGTAGACTTTGCAAGCCTAAGACGCTGAATGAGACGGTGGCTGAGACGGACGCTGTATACACTTTAAGTATAGTGTATAGACAATGCCTTAGACTCTAAATGAGATGCTAAGAAGATGCATTATATGGACTTTGAGAAATGCTTCAAGTGGATGGCTGTACAGACTTCATGAATAGAGATGCATTGTACACACTTGTGATGCATGAACAGGCCAGTGTGCAGACTTCATGAATGTGCAAACTTGTCAACGAAATGCACAATGTATAGACTATGCACATGCATGAAGAGTGTATAGACTAATGAAATGCTTTACCCTGCAGTGTATAGACTTGCTAGTCATCAAACTACATGCAGATAGAAAAGCAACGCACATAGCAGAAATCAAGCACTATATTAGTCATACACATGCATTCTCCACAAAACAAGTTATGTTTCTATCATCAAAACACAATCTCATAAAGCACTCACTGTGTTGCAACCATCAAGACAAAACAGCATTGCTATCATCAAATCAACATAGCACATGCTTGTGCCTAAGGGGCACAACATTCTCCCCCTTTTTGATGATGGCAACACACTGTGACAGTGAGTCACACACAAATTTTTCTCCCCCTTTGACATAATCAAAAAGAGAAAAATAGTATAAACAAGAGTGCAAAGTGCATTATGCATGCAAATTCCTCTAGAACTGTAAACTCCCCCTGAAGATATGACTCCCCCTGAACTGGTTCTCTCCCTTAATAATTGCTCCCCCTTTGAGAAGGAATATGGACAGATAATTCAAAGGTAGAGAAGGTAGGAGGGTCACTTGACAACAGCATAAGCATAGGTTCAGAAAGGAGCATGATTATAAACAACTGTTAAAGTATAAGAATCAGCAACATACAATTTTGACAAAAAATCAGGTTTAACAGTGATAAATCTAGAGTAAAACACCTGACCCCTGAAAAAGAGTTTTAGACTCCATTTATAGCAATGAATCTAGGGCACATGGTATTAATAGATAAGTCTGAAATAATACCTTTTTGTGTTTAAACATGGAAGTTCAAGAAAGGCAACTTGAATATGTATTGAGAAAAATAATTTTCACACAATGACTTTTGATTTCAAAGGGTTACAGCAGTTTGATTTTCATTTTTCAATTTCTGAACCTGAACTAAGTGAATAGACCTGTGGCATTTATGCTGTTGACATTAGGTGTACACCATGATAAGAGGCAGGTACCCCTAGTTACTAGGCATAAACTACAAGATCTACTTCAGATCAAGACCTACAAGGAATAGTCTTCACTTTTGACATTAAGGGTACACCTTGATTAGAGGCCAGTACCCTCAGTTACTTGGTGAGGACTCCCCCTATAGATTTGACCCTATGAGCAGAAATAGTCTAAAGCACCTCATGACATGTGAATTCTCCTGCTTCTTTGGAGGAGTTCACAGTTTCTCAGTGCAATCAACCATTACTCTGTCACAATGTTCAGTTCTTTACATTTATGATCTTATTTACTGCTACCCTTAATTCTTTTAGAGTGATTGTTTGAACAATATTACACACTCTTGTTCACCTATTCTAGACATTTCCAGTTCAACACATTTAGGCATTACAAAAAAAACTTTTTCTATTTTAGCCATGAGACAAAGATTAAGAGCTATAAAAGTTTTCTTTTATCTCAAATTCTGAAGTGCAGACACTTAACTCTCCAATTTATAAAAGTTAAACCTTTAGTTCTTTTCAATTTGTAAGAGTGATTCTTATAAAAGAACAATTGAAATAATCACAACTCAATGTACTAAACCAGATACAGAACTGTTGTTCAGTGAAAATGATAGGGAAAAGATAGCAATAAGCATTATGGTCCAATAGCATCTGATGTCAAAAGATACGAATTAGTTGAGTGGGGACAGTGAGAAGTGAAAAGGAATCAATGTAATGAACAGAAATCTCAGCTCCCCCTAACATCATGATGCAAGAGATATGCTATGCAACATATTGTTCTACATGCAGACTATGCACCAAGGATACATGAGACAAGTATGCAATCAATTCAGGTTTATGCATCCAAGTAATGAACATTTTAATCCTTTTTCAGATTTTTTAAAAAATATGATGGCAGTACACTGATCTACATGAAGACAGGACCCATGGTACTAGGCAGAGAACCTGGTCTCAAAGACCATCTTACAAATGGTAGGAACCTCCAGGCAGATTTCCCTGTCTTTTAGTAACATACCATTTGATATACCAGGGTTAACAAGGACAATGCAACATAGAGCAGTCCTACATGCTTTGAACAGCATCATTGACAGTCATGCAAATGATGTATGCAGACATAAGACACATGTATTGACTGTGTACACTAAGTGAATCATTCACAATCAGCAAGTTATGCATTTAACAACAAGCATGCAATGCATTAACACAAAACACATGCATTGACACAAAGTCTATATAGTGCATCAACTGAATACACTAAAAAAGCATTCAAATTCAGTTCAACATATAGCAAGAGAAGAGCATCAGATATGCAGAATTGAATTCAATAGCTGAGTCTAGAATGCAGACTGATCAGCTAGACATGAAGAGATCATCATAAATCAAGCAGATAATTCAATAATTTCAGTTAATGAATTTAAAGCAAAGTTCAGAACTGACCTGAAATATAGAATCCTGGGGTTTTCTGTTGAGTGCCTTGGATCATTAACCCCTTTATTCATCAGCTTCCAAGGCACACCTGTAGCATGTCAATCAATTTGATCCTGTAGGGACCCAAGCAGTCTTGGGTCCTGCACTACCTCTATCAGGTGTTCTAAACAGTTTCTTAGCAACATGGTCATCAAATTTCATCAGAAAACAATTGTCCATAGAGTGACCAAGTTTACCACAATATCTACATGAAACAGCAGATTTTTTGGTCCTATGGTGCATATCAACAGCAGCATGAGACCTATGAAACTTAGCATGAAATGTTCTGTTGTTTACATGGACATTTTGTTTCTTACTAGCAGCATTGGGAGCAGGAAATTTTACAGATTTGAAATTAAATCTACTTCCTTGTACATGCCAACAGTCCTTGACTGTGTGGCCATGCCTCCCACATTCGAAGCACCTTGTGTGCTTACCTTTGGAACCAATATTATTTCTATCAAAAGCATCTTTGTTAACATGGAAATTAACAAATTCAGAATTGAATCTCTTTCTCGGATTCTGCCAACATTGAGCAGTAATGTGACCAAACTTCCCATAACAAAAACAATTTAGATTCTTTCTCCTAGAAGCATGATTTCTAGCATGAAATTCTTTAACATTCAGATTATCCTTTTTCTGATCAGACAGAACTTTTCTAGCATGCTTTCTGTCATCTTGTTTCATCACAAAACACTCACTCATAAAGTGTCCATGCTTACCACAATAATGACAAGAACAAGAACCATTAGATTTCTTTAAAACATGGCACTTATCAGATGAGTTTTTAGCATGCAGATTGTTCCTTTGAGTTTTTGGGGTTTTCTGATCTTTATTTCGTTTTTGAATTTCATGAGCAGCAGCTTCTTTCAATGATTTATTTGAGGGACCAGCTACTTTAGAACTCGGCACAAATGTGGTGTATAGCAAGTTTCTAATACCATTCTTAACTCCAAAGCTACTTTCCACCCTTTCACTTTGACTACTCACTTCATCTTCCAGAAACATTTTCATCTTACCTTTATCCTTGGCCAACTTAGATGAAGTACTATTCAGCTCAGTAATTTTATTTTCCAAGGAGATTATAAGATTTTCTGAATCAACTTTCTCCTTCTCATAACTAGCCAGTTTTTCTTTTAACAGACAAAGTTCTTTTTCCAAATCATCAGTGTGTATTACAAAGCTAGTAATTTCTTCGTCACTGCAATTGATATACTCTTTCAAAATAGATTTTTCTTTTTCAATTGTCATCCATCTTTCAGAGAAAACAGTATTCAGAACCATCAACTTTTTATTTTGATCTTTCAAGTAGACATTTTCTTCTTTTAGAGATTTGATTTGTTCCTTTTGAAAACTGTCATCAGAATCAAAATCATTAATCATGTCTTCGAGAATGGCACAGGCTTTACAAGAATTATCTTCACTGATGAGTTTGTTTCTAAGATCTTCATTCTCAGATTTCAACTTGTTCAACTCATCTTTTTCTTTATTCATGTCAGATTTCAAGTTTTCATTTTCAGCTTTTAGACTTCTAACCTCATGCAACATTTCTTTTCTTATTTTTCTCTTTTCAGATTTCAGTCTATCATATTTATTCAATAAATGCTCATTCAATTCAATCATATTTTCCAGAGAAAAATTATTAGTATCAGAGTTTACCTGTGACGAAGTGTCCTCCTCATAATCTTCATCTTCTTCTGTTGCCATGAGACAATTCACTTTATCCTGGGTTCTGCTGCTTGCTATCATCTCGACCACTTCGGAGGCACTGCAGCAATTTACTACACATGGAAACTTGTCAGTGTTTATAGCCCTTTGAGTTAGCTCCAGGGCCTCCTGATTATCAGAGAATTTTTGGCTGTCTGAAGTTTTCCATAAGGATTCATCCTTTGGAACTTCATAGGAACTGTGTGCAATGACTATCCACAGATCTGGATTAGTTTGCATCACATATTCTCTGAACTGATTAAACCAATTGTAGAAACCCGAACCTTCAAACTTCGGAGGATCAACAGTGAGTTCCATGCTTTAGACAGAATAAGAGTTCTAGGAAGAACACTAATCAAGCACAATGAATCAACTCAAATAACACCAAAAACAAATGAGCAAAGCAAAGTACAAGTCAATGAAGCAACACACGATTTCAAAAGACCCACTCTGAAATGCACCAGAAGCTAGCAG
This sequence comes from Amorphophallus konjac, assembly GCA_022559845.1. Taxonomy (NCBI): domain Eukaryota; kingdom Viridiplantae; phylum Streptophyta; class Magnoliopsida; order Alismatales; family Araceae; genus Amorphophallus; species Amorphophallus konjac. The sequence goes on along the minus strand of CM040125.1, from coordinate 238,337,106 downwards.
GATCCTCTACAGATTGTTAGATCTGATAGATCAGAGACCCGCTCTGATACTAAGTGTTGGGTTCGGTGCTATGTATTCAGAGGGGGGGTGAATGAATATATGCCCTTTAAAAACCTTTCGCCCAATTAAAATTTCGCTCAAACAAGATTTCGCTCACTCAGAACAGATTAAAACACTCTAAGAAAACTGATCAACTCTTCTGCTCAACCAGACACCAAATACTTAGAGTGCCCCTATGCAATCATCTAGCGGAAGCACAAATAGACAAAACAAACCACAATGCACAAGGGGTTTTTAGGTGGTTCGGTCCTCCAGACATACATCCACCCCACACTCAACCCGAGTGTGGCTTACTGCTTACTCACAGCTTGAACCGCCGGGCATCACAGCTTTCCTACAATCCGCTGGGCAACACAGCTTGCCGTCCGAGGAATCCTCCTCGCCCGCTGAGCAACACAGCTTGCTGTCCAGTGGAATCCACCACTGCAAACCGCTGGGGATTACAGCTTACCCGTCCAGAGGCAGCACTTCTGCAAACCGCTGGGCAATACAGCTTGGCCGTCCAGTGGAATCCTCCACTGCAAATGCTGACTAACCGCTTGAAGAAAGGTATAAAAGGAAAATGAAAACAAGTAGCAACAACAACTGAAAGCTGTAAATAATGAAAGCACGAATGTGGCTCCTAAGAGTTGGCTGGCCTGGATTTGATCCACGGTCCAGTAAATAAATCTTCAGACTTCACTCTTCTTCTCTCGATCTCACTTTCTCTATCTTCTGCTCTTCTTCTCTTTCTCTTCTCTTCTCTTCCTCTTTTACTTCTGCTCTCTTTACTCTTCTTCTGCTCTCTTCTTTCTTCTTCTACTCTTTTCACTCTTCTTTTGCTCTCTTCAGCTGGATCGAAGTCTCTGCACTTCTGCCTTTTCTTTCACTCTCTGCTCTTCTCTTCTTTTCTCTTCTCTGTCTGGATCGTGGCTCTCTGTATGGACTTCACCTCTCGCCAATTCGATCTACCTCCTTCAGACAACGGAGACTACCCTTTATAGCAGCTCGAGCAGGGGCAGCACTGGGCGCGTGTGGCCTCAACATTTCCCGCCCAATCGACTCTGCCACGTGTCAGCATCTCAGCTCCTTGGATCACGTGCCAGACACCTGCAAGACAAATGAGGAGTTCAGTCGATTAACAAAATCAACTGAAGACAGTGTATAGACTTTATAACTCATACTGTAAAATGCAGTGTATAGACATGAAATGAACGCTACATGATCGAGCCTAACCAATGTATAGACATTACAATGCTCATCCACTGAATAGACTTCACAGTGCTCAATCAGACTTCACGATGCTCAATCAGACTTTCACGATGCTCAATCACCCTTGAAGATGTGAGCGAGACAGTGTATGGACTTCAAAAGCTTGAAGGCCCAATGTACAGACTTTGAAGAGTCTGAACCAATGTACAGACTTGTAACGCTTGAGGACCGATGTATAGACTTAGGAGCATATGAAGTCTCAGGGAAGCATCTATGGCCTCTGGACAGCATCACCAGCGTCAGGGGAGCATGTGGAGCACATGCTGTCTCTGGGGAGCAATCGCTGCTCTAGGGGAGTATCCTCAAAGTTAGGGAAGCATTAGCAGTCACTGGAGGGCATACTCGGTCCCAGGAGAGCATCCGGGGGGACAGGCGAGCATGCACGTCTGATGTAAAGACTTGTGAAAGACTTGAATGTATGACCGATGGATGCAATGTACAGACTTTGCAAGATGTGAAGGAGTTGAGTGTATAGACTTCACGATGTGAAGACTTGTCCACAAATGATTGTACAGACTTGAGGTGAAGACCGATGTATAGACTTCATGAAGACACTGTGAACTCGAGTGCAGTGTATGGACTTCACTATGCAGACTTTGAAGAGCATTCAGCAATGTGCAGACTTCACTGCATATGAAGCAGCGTATAGACTTAACCAAGCATTGTACACACTTGAAGAGCATTCAGCAATGTATAGACTTATAGATATCAATACAGCAAGTATGAACAACATGAGAGAGTATACACTTGAAGGCCTTCAGCATCCTCAGTGTATAGACATTAATGAATGCATAAGTCACAAGACTGACAGACTTAGCCTGTATAGACTTAGCATGAAGCACACATGCGATGTACAGACTTCAAGTGATGCAATGCAATGTACACACTTCAGCTAAGCAAGCTTTAGTGAATGCATGGACTTCATGAATGCATGCTACCGTGCCAATGTACAGACTTGAACGTCAAGTGAGACGATGAATGAGACGGTAGGCTGTACAGACTTAGCCTAAGAAAATGCACGAGACGGATGATGTATAGACTTGCGTTACTGTAGCAATGTATAGATTTACTATATGCATGAGACGCAAGTTGAGACGGTGTGTGCACTATAACGAATGTATAGACTTTCCACCGACCAATGTGTAGACTTTGCAAGCCTAAGATGCTGAATGAGACGGTGGCTGAGACGGACGTTGTACACACTTTAAGTCCAGTGTATAGACAATGCCTTAGACTCTAAATGAGATGCTAAGAAGTTGCATTGTATGGACTTTGAGAAATGCTTCAAGTGGATGGCTGTACAGACTTCATGAATAGAGATGCATTGTACACACTTGTGATGCATGAACAGGCCAGTGTGCAGACTTCAAGAATGTGCAAACTTGTCAACGAAATGCACAATGTATAGACTATGCACATGCATGAAGAGTGTATAGACTAATGAAATGCTTTACCCTGCAGTGTATAGACTTGCTAGTCATCAAACTACATGCAGATAGAAAAGCAATGCACATAGTAGAAATCAAGCACTATATTAGTCATACACATGCATTCTCCACAAAACAAGTTATGTTGCTATCATCAAAACACAATCTCATAAAGCACTCACTGTGTTGCAACCATCAAGACAAAATAGCATTGCTATCATCAAATCAACATAGCATATGCTTGTGCCTAAGGGGCACAACATTCTCAACATAGAACCACGGGACAACAGTAAATTGGGTCACATCCAGGCAAAATTACGGCTGAACACACACCTAAAATATACTAGCCGCTCGCAGCTTACCAACAATAATCTCAGAGAATGCATCTCTAGGACCACGATCCATCTAGAGAGCACAACTCCCAAGAATTCCAAAAAGAAAGGGTACTCAACCAGCGTATACGTCGATAGATTTCCTCAATTCTCGAACCTGCCAATGCCAACGACCACAATGCCTCAAGCAACGGCACAGCAACCAACAACATCAAGGCACACATAGCCAAGACGATGTCACACCGAGGAAACAATCCTCTCGATCGGTCAGAATCTTCCAACCAAATGATCCTCGACCAGTGGGATATAAGCCCACACGCTTCCACTACGCGCTCACACAACACACACAGGCATCAGAAACAACTTAGCATCTGCATCTCAGCACACCTCTCGGTGCCATCGCAATTCACGAAACTGCTATGAACCACGCCTCGAGTACCGATCCTACTAACAGCCAATCACAAGTCGCCATAGTGCAAACCATCATGCCAAGAGCCACAACACAAGTCACAAAGAACGCTAATATCAACTTATCCACACGTCCTGAAATGACTCTTGAACCTTCACAGCACAACAGCCGCCAAACACGGCACGCCGAACACGATGCACAACGGCCCCCAATTCCAAAAACTGGGTCCAAAGCCACGCCACCGCCGAACCAGAGCAGATTAGGTTCTGAACTAGCACAGTCCACACATACGCAGACACAGGACAAAGGCTTCACGGAGACATCACTTTCAAAGCTTACCTCGAAAAGATGCCACAAGACAAGATAAGAAGAATCAAGCTTGACTAATAGTAACTCACTGGGAAGGAAATCCTAGGTTCGCCCGAGCACTCTCTCAAACAAGGCATCCAATCGACCACCTCAACACAACCTTAACACCTCAGGGGCTGAACAAATCTCAAGCAGGGATGGCCAAAACAACATTAATCTCCTCAGAGAACATGCACGGTCATTACACCAACGACAAAGCCACCAGCCACCTAAACAAGCCACGAAAAAATCTTGAACACCGCACCGTAGATTCATGCCTGCCAGTGAACTATGCCAAGCGCAGCACAAACGAGACAAACACCATGACGAAAGAAGGGCGCTCCTTCAGATTCTGACGAGAGCAAAACCACCTCGCACAGCGCAAACACAGCGTGCATAAGCACTCGCATGAGAAGCAAAGCGGTAAACAATTGCAAAACCTATGCCAGCTACCGACTGTATTGGACCTTATGGACTCTGAGCATTGTGATATCTCGAATTCCCATGTACTTTCAAAAACACACGCTTAGATAGCTCAGAAAAATGCTAAACGACTCTGAACTATGCTCTAAAACCAACTGTGATGACCCAGTCTCCGGATACTGGGTAAACCCGATACCACTTGGATTCTGAGAGGCCACCCAAGAGTGGAAAAGCTCCGAAGGGATGAAAAGGTATATGAGAGTACATTGAACTTCCAGATAAAGTAGTAAGTAATTGAATTTCAATGATTATGATAGCTTAAAATAGCAGAAATAAATTTACATTTTATATAACAATTAAAACTAACAGAGCTAGCAGAGTCCAATCCAGCTAAAGTATAATACAATAGGAAAGAGAACGTGCTCTCAAGTCGGGGGAAGCCCGACACTGGCAACGCTGGCAACTAAAAACTATGCGATGCACCTCCAAGCATGAGGAAGAACAGCTACACTTGAAAAGTCAGGGGTGAGCCTCGTCTCACTGGCTCAGTAGGGATCCCGCAGAACCCTACCATAAAATAACGTAGTAACAACAGTGCTAAACTAAAGCAAAGCAGTAACAGTAAGAGTAGGGACAGCAAAAGTAAAGAGGAAAACAGCCACACTATGGAGCACGGTAGCCGACCGAACCTCGACCCTCTAAACTACTCTAAATAGCAACAGAAAGGTGAACCCCGATCTCACAAAGTTGGGCATTACTAATCTATTGTCAAATCACGAAGCCCATATCACGAAGGCCTACTGAAACAGAAAAAGGCCCTACAAAAGACCTACGAGGTCAAAGGCACAAGACATACACAATCCCACCGTCGTGTATGCTATAGTAACCGTAACCTCGGGTGAAGCCAAACACAGACTACCCGGCAAGTCACGTCAACAGTGACGAAAAATAGTCATGAAAGCAACAAGTCATCGTGTCATGTGATAGAAGCACCTCCTCACTAGAAGAACAGCCAGATGCATCCACTGACGTCTTATATTGCGCCACAAGTATCTTCCACTCGCCTAGGACGGCGGTAACTGAGATACCCAACAGGACCAAGGAACTACAGTAACGAGTGACTAGTCAGGGTCATGCCCGTCGGTGCTCGTCCAAACGCCCCAGACCACGTGCGTAGACACAAGCTCCATGTCTTGAGCCAGGCCTCTAGCTAGTTTTCTTCTCTCATAGGACTCTCACTGCAAGATAAAGGGGCCCACGAAAACCAGCCTACAACCCGTCTCAAATGGGACTGCCCCGCCACCACCCCAAGTGGGCCGACACATAGGAAAGTGTCGTCAGGCTATGACTAGTGGAGGCTCACTAGACATAAAGACTCAAAACTGCGAACACCGAAGTACAGCCAGGGTAAGCATGCACCTATCGCTCGTACCACGGAGCACAATGCAGTATACAACTGTCATCAGACTCAGGACAGTCAATTAGACCTGCTAACAACGATCCTGGAGTCACAAGACTCAGGTCAAGATCGTCGGACATCACAGCAATACACCGTTAATCAGCCTAGTCCCTAAGCCAAAATCACGGTAAAACACATTATGGAAGACAGTACAGAATAGCTATATCCACACATTAATAATGAGTCCTTAGACTCCAATTCGCACAACGGACTCACAATTCCGCATAACATGGAACACGGAACATGAGGAATTACCAAAACCCTCGAACCACATGGACATGCAAATTGAGGTAAGATGATACCTCTAAGTGTCCAAAACTAGAGTCTCAATCCTCACAGGATTGATGAGACTTTACAACCGAGTTGACCAAGAACCATAATGACCCTCGAAATAACACGGAATACCGTTCAATATAATGGCACTCCCAGACACCCTATAACACGGTCACAGCCCTCGTAAGACGCCCAAGACATCCATGGAACAATGGGCTAACCAAAGGGGTCGAAGTCACCACCACCGAAAACCAAACCGGCGAAGAAAACACCCAGAAGGCTAACGCAGTCGCGAGATAGCCGCGCCAATACCAGACGCGGTTCTCAACAAGCTGCGCTAACCGAGACGCGGTTAAGAACTAGCCATGTTTACACTGACGCGGTTCCAGGCAAACCGACTCAGGCCTACGAATAGAAAACACATAAAAAGAGGAGAAGAAGACAGAGTCGACGCCTCACGAAGCGGAGTCGACGTAAGACAGACGTAGTTCCAAGATAACCACGATACTCTAGACACGGTTACGCGTTGACTGTGGGAATCCCAAACGCGCTACGCCAAAGTCCGTGTCAGGAAGAAGACAAGGCAGGTGGAGACGAAGATAGGCAGACGCGGTTCCAAGATAACCGCGGCCATCAGACGTTGTTCAACACCGACTGCGTTATCCCACCGCCATACACGTCTAACTGACAAAGCCCGAAAAGTAGACGCGGTTCACAACCGACTGCTATAGAGGTCGAGAGACGAACGCGGTTACTGGTGCACGGGGAGACACTCATACATGCGATATCGGCCTTCCACAAGCCGGAAGGGATCAAACCTACCTTAAATGTAGTAACCCGAATTCAAATAAAAATGTAATTAAATGAATGTAATTTTATGAACAAATAGGGGGTAGTTTCAATTAGTGAAATAAAATTTTTGATTAGGAAAAGGACTTGTAATTAAAAGTTTGATGGGTTTAAAAGAAGAAATTAATCTCTTAAAATTAAAAGCTCTAAAATCCAAAATTCTAATTTGAATATGCGAGTTAAATTATAAAGAAACATGTTAAATAATTAAGATCTTTGTATATATAAAATAGATAAAAGGATTAAGTAGGTAAAAGGATTGAAATTACTGATTTAAAAATGAAATTGAGTTTTCAAGATCTAAAATAGATTAAGAAATTACAAATGCGATAATTCTTTAATGTTAAATATATCAAATAACTAAAAGATTTTCATTTAATAATAGAGATAATTACATTAATATTATGTTTCTATAGAAATAATATTATATTTCTATAAAGATAATTACTTTAATATTATGTTTCTATTGAGATAACATTATATTTGTGTAAAGATAATTACTTTAATATTATATTTCTCAAACAATGATAATTCCTTGAATTAATAATGATATTATATTTTTTCAAGCATAAATATATTTAATAATTGAATTCTCTTGAAATAAATCAAAATTAGACATTTTAAATTTTAAAAAAAATATAGGAGACATAATTAAATTCCCTAGAATGGATTATGATTATTAATTGGGCCATTGCATAACTCATAATGAGCTGAATTATGGGCTAATGAGCTAAAAAGGGTTAAATATGGTTAAATTAGTAGCACATGTTAAACACCCTTGTATACGATTAAATTGATCCCATTTAGCCCTGTCAACGGATCGGATCCGGGTCGGATCCTGTACGATCCGAATCTGAATCCGATAACTTAAAATCTGAATCCAATCTGAATCCAAAATATAAAAAAATTTCATATTCGCATCTAATCCTAATCCAAATTTCAATTTTCAGATTCGGATCTAACCGAAATCCCTGTGTAGATTTTTTTTTACATTGAATGCCCAGAGAGATCCAAATACTTTTCAGATCCATTTTCGGAACTTTTTCGGATCCATTTTCGGATCAACACATTAAATACACATTATGTATATGTTTTTTTACATGTAATGACATAGATCCATTTTTTTACATTGAATGAGCAAAGAGATTTGAATACAGGAAGATCCATTTTCAAAACTTTTTCGGATCCATTTTCGGATCCACTCAGTTTAGCACACATTATGTATACAAGCTCCTCAGTTACTCTGTCATAGACAAGCCCCCATTTATTATACCTGAGAAAGTAATATCAGTAAGTCATATTCCAGTTTGGGAATAACAACAAAACCTAAAAACTTTTTGAACCAATGATTAGTATTCTAGAAACCAAATAATTTGAAAGAGCCAACACATTTTTTAACTAGTAACCAACAAAATTTTTTGATAACAGATTTTAAAAGATTAAATAAGTAGTTCCCTTCAAACTGATATATACATATGCAAAAATTTGAAAAGGAAACATGGTCTTATTACTTAGATAAACAACTTTCTTGCATGTGCTGTGATATATCAGTATTGTAGACGGTTTAGATTTTCAGAAACTTTCCACTCTATTGCACTTTCATAGTGTCCCCATAGGCTTAATGTAAAGGTTCAGAAGTAAGATAACCTATTCAATCCCATGTAAATAAACTATTGGACCACATTATGAAAACATATAGGACCTTCTTTTAATCCAAATCATCACCATTATATCCAATCTGTAATAACAATAATATCAAATTCATACAAAAAGATCCTAGACTTGGTCTCACTTTTCAAGAAACAGGGATCCTTGGGAATACCTGTGGCATTTTTGATGATTTTAGAGCAAACATGTTAATACTCTTTCAAGTTGACATAGATACAAGTTTATCTCTTTTTCCTTCAAGTGACCACATCGTTATAAGATGAAAGGTAATTTAAATTGATTAACTGAAGTTTATACAACATCTAAATGTTTCCATATATGATGGAGTTTTCTCAAGAATCATCTACCCCCAGCACAGCCACTATGTACAACCATGCTCTCGAAGCTAAAAGGGGACCCTTATCTTTAAGAGTGCATATGTCCATCTTCCTCATAAAAAGTCAAAAGAAATATTTTATGCAACAACACGATTTCAAATTTAAATGGCAAATTTTCCAATGCCTGAAATGAACCAATTTAAGCAACAAGTCTCAACCAGAAGCATCAGAAAGCAGAATCAAACATGATTCTCTACACCCCCTTCCAAAACATGATTTTTCTGCATGTGTTTAAAGAGAATGACTAGATTTCCAAAAAAACAACAAGCATATTGCACAATGTAAAAGGCGATACATTGTCTATTTTTTGGAAGGTGGTATAAACCACATTTCATTGAAGATAAACCTCCAACTGAAAAAGGTGATATATTGTCTTAGATACACAAAAGAGAAAAAATGGTTAAGCTCATCAAGCTCAGCAAGATGTAGAGTCGTTTGAAATCATCAAGTCAATTAACAAAAATGGGGAAAAGTAAACTTTAGTCATCATGAGATGGGTTAGTTATCATTTGCTTCAAACCAAATAGAATTCCATCGATTCATCAGTTTTGTTTGCATACCAAACTGAATTATGTAATTTGTTTTGTAAATTTAGTTCTCGACCTAGCATTAACACATAACTCCGTTAAATTATATATCCACACAAGAAGCGGAATAATTCACATCTTGGCGCAAAAGGTATGTGTTCTCATGCATTCTGCCTCCCATTTATGGGTCATGGGCTCAAAGAAACAATGCCTAAAGATTAGTTCAGGGGTGCAATCTTCAATTCATATTTCCTATAGCGACAATAGAAACCCCAAATCCTAATTTAAAGCAATCAAGATACAATTAAATATCCCCTCTTCAATCTGCATGGTGTCACAGTTGCTCTTAGAACTGGTAGTGCACAAAAAAGATTTGGGTTCATACACTTTCTCAATATTTTTAAAGACTATAAAGAATGTACAACCAAAGCTAAAAGTTGAAGAAACCATCTTGTAAAAACAAAAAATTCAAGGGCAAAACCCAGTCAGAAAGCAAAGTTCATCCTTCTAACTCTTCTTTTAGTAATGCATAATAGCCAATTGTTGATCTGGAGCTGTAGCAAATACTTTATGAATCTACTAAAAAGTTGCTAGCACTGGGAGCCCCGGTCCAAAATGCATATCTCTACCTTTCCCACCATCATTGACATGTGACCTCTGCTACCTTTACTTCCCTAAGCAACTCAACCTAGAGAGCATGAGCAGAACTTATGCTTATATTAAAACAAACTCTAATTTGAACTAACCTATCCCAGAACTTGTGCTTATGTTGAAGCAAACTCTAAATTAATCTGAACTTCCCTTACTTATATGAAAACTCCATTATCTTCCGAGGAGCCAAAAAAGGGATCCTATTCAACAGTCCAAATTGAAATAAAGGTGGACCAATCATATATATTCAATATAAAAGAGGTAGTTTAACCAAGCGAGAAAGTTGTTTCATAAACATTGGTAGGAATCTAAAGAACCAACTAGTGCACCCTAGATATTTACAAGCGCAAAGGTACCTTATTTCCCATGACAAAGTTCAATGAGCCAATGCCTTATTTAAAAGGCAATATAGCATTTAGAGGTTTAACATTAGCTCTTACAGTGGGACAGAATCTTTTCCCTTCAACACCCATCTTGAAAAAATATTCAGCAGCAGATGCCAGCTTTGGTACCTTGAAAGGGGAAAAGACAATAATTTAATGAGCTATCCTATCTTATTAACAAATAAACATTAAGAGATCTAAGATTTAGTCTATAACAACTATTGACTGAAAAACAGAAGCAATAAGGATGTGGAAGCACAAGAGAGGATTGACAGTTCATCAGCAACAAGCGAAAATGGGTCAATTGATTCCTAAAAAGATTATAAGTGGTATCCTCAATCAGCCAAATAAAAAAAGACATGCTTAATAATAAATTAAAATAAGAAACAAAACATTAAGTGCAGATATCATACCTAATCAGATATTGAAAAAAAGGCAAATGTCCCATCGAAAGAAACTTCTAAAATATCACTTTCACTCTCATCATCAACCTTGCTACTTGCAAAGATGGAATAAAGTGCATCTTCTTCTGAAGTGTCAACTAAAGAAATATCTTCTCGAAGCCAATTTTCTGTACATATCAGAGCTTGCACAGTAGTATGATCTAATGAGCTTCTATATTTGTTCAACACCCTACTCCTAGTACTGAAAGCTGATTCTGATGCTACAGTGGACATAAGAATAGCCAACACATCATGAGCAAACAATGAAAGCACTGGATATTTTAAAGTGTTACTTTTTCACCACTTTAAAATATCTAAATTATCGTCTGGTTTTCCTGGTTCATCTAGGTAAGCATCCAAATCAGATTTTTCTGATGAAATTAATGAAGATTGGTGAAGGTACTGGTCAAACTCCATGTACATAGATGTCAATGCACTTCTTAAAAATGAGATAATTTTTCTCTTCGGCACACTTGTCATAGAAGATGCACTCATAGTAATAATTTTACTCTCAAATGACTGGCTTTTTCTTCCAGTGGCATATGTATCATAAAGATTTTTTATCCCCATTTTCACCTCCACTATCTGCTCATCAGCTTCATCACCATAAATCTTTTCAAAAAAATACTTTATCATGATCATTTTAAAATGTTGATCCAAAACAGTTACAATTGCAAGAAGAGAATTTATTTTTTTCCAATACTATTCAAATTTCAAAAGTATTCATGAAGCCATCAAAGAAATGAATGAGTCATCATGAACACATCACTGTTTCAAAGAAACGTGAATTATGCAGATATCTCCAAAGAAAAGATTGAAAGTTGGAAACTTAGTCCCTGAGAGTCTCTCAGTCACTTCATAAAAGACACTTAAATATTCAAGAACCATCTTAACATTTTTCCTTTCATTGGCAGATGGTGCATAAGGATAGCCTGAATCATATAACTGCAAGCATGAGAAGATATTTTCAAATTCAATTGCCCTCTCTAACATTAGATACATAGAATTCCATCTCGTGGACACATCTAAAATGAGAGACTTCTGAGGACCTCTTTCACTTCTTGCAGCTTTCATAAAGTTCTCCTTTCTTTGTTGAGAGGATTTCACATATTTTACACTTTCGCGTACTTTGAATATGACCTCATCAAGCTCTTTCAAATCATCTTGCACAATCAAATTTAAGATATGTTCACTACATCTTAGATGAAACCAAGATCCATCGAGAGGCAAAAATTATGAAAAAGTTGGATCATTTAGTAATATCTTTACTGCTTTGTTGTTAGCACTTGCATTATCTAACACAATTGAGAATAATTTCTTATGAATATTCTACTCCAACAACTTTTCAAGTAGCACCTTAGCTATCTGTCTATGACCATGAGGAGTCTTAACATACTCAAAGTTGAGAATTCTCTTCCTCAAATTCCAATCATCATTTATATAATGGCACGTTAGGCACAAGTAGCCATCGTTGCCAATGGAAGTCCACATGTCTGAAGTTAAGCTTACTCGACAATTGAGACTCTCAAGTGAGGAATAAACCCTCTCTTTCTCTTTGGCATAAAGGTTCATACAATCTGACTTAATTGTGTTACGAGACAACAACTGTAATTCAGGCTGCATATTCTTTAAAACTTTTCTAAAGAATGCATGCCCAATCATTGCAAATGGATACTGATGGACAATAAACATCTTTGCAAGATCCTCTCTACTTCTCTCATTATCAAACACAAAGGAGGACTTTTCAGTTTCAGTTCTAGTGCCTACTACATCCCCTTTACTTCGTTTCAAACTTTGGGCATCAGAACAACGCATAATGTGGTTATTTAAATATTTTGTTCCACTTGAACTTTTACCAACTAATTATTTTTGACAATATCGACAAATGGCCACAACATTTCCATCTTCATTTACAACTCTCTCAAAGTCTAACCAAACTTTTGACCTCAACTTTCTCCCTCTATGGGGAGGTTCACCAGACGGTTGAGTAACACTTGCTGTTGTATTATCTACATCAACTTCTATATTCTCTGAACCACTTGCCATGATTTCAAATCAAAATGACGCTATAATCTACACCCTTCACAATAGCCAAAAAAAATCAGAGATAATTATCAAACACTTGGCAGAAATAAGGATGTACAACTAGTAATCATAATATTCAGACTGTCAATCACATAAGCTGGTACTCGGTGGAGGTTTGAGTCCAATGACTCACTTCACGCAAAGTGTGCCGCTGCACACCTTTTGATATACCAGTCACACAAAGTAAACCACTGAACTTCAGAAATCAAATCTGAACTATACTAAACTTGATACACACACAAATATACAAATGACTAAAGAATGCTGAAGCAACCTAAAATAGAACTAGAAACTAAGGTTCTGCATGACAATTTAAAGAGATAAAACTCATATATTGAAGAGATACAAGGATTCAAATTTTACAGCTTAGAAAATCATGAAGACAGGAAACACAGTAGAGAAATCTGATTGAAAGGAGAAACTAACACACATTATACACCACCTTGAAAGGAAAAGTTCAGCTCAAATTATCTGTGTAAACTCATAACATACATGACAAAAGCCAAAGCAGTTTCAGAATTTAAAATTTATAGAACAAATCAACCAAACCCATCCATTCGCTAAAGTTGTCCATGGATATCTTGTAGCATAGGAGAGCCATCAGATAAAGAATCTGCATAGAATGAATACTCAATGCCAATATGACAACAACACAAAAACTTCATGTGGGTCTACTGGCTTTGAACAATAGCTGAAAGGCCACCAACCACTGCAATAATTTCGAAGTAGAGAAAATTACCAACAGTACTCTAGTATACCCATTCAGGTTGATGGTATTAAAAAGTGAAGTCAGAGTTAGATTTCTTTATTAGATATCAGGATATACAGTTAAGAAATGTATAACACAACCTAGGAGCTAAAGCTCTGAGAAGACATTGAGCTTCTTATACACTAAACAAGAGATGTTAAAGCCATTAAGCTTCTTATATACCAAACTGGAGATGTTAATGATAGGAAACATGAATGAAACAAGAGCTAATGGACATAGCAAGTCATCCAAATCAATGTTCATCCAACCTTTTCCTTCCAATCAATTAACAAAGATGGATGGGTTATAAATACAATGAGCACATACACATAGGCCAATGGGCTGTCATATTTTGCCATGTGATCTATTAATGAACTCTGAACTGTACTAAACTTCAAGCAGAACTCAAAGAGATTTGACATCGTCAAAGACCACACTGCCATGTGGGGGGAGAGACAAGGAAAATAAGTATCTTTATGGAAGAGAAGTAAAATCTAGAAGGACAAGATATACATGCGCACATACATACAAGGTATATATATAATATATACATACGCACATATATATTAAGGCTCAGCCTGTAGATAGTAGTTGTTCTTATGAATGCTTTCCCCAGATATAGTTCCTTAAGGGCGAAGCTTGAAAAGAAAATAGTCCAACAATATATATATACGTTCTGCAAATCGAACAAGAGAAGATAAAAAAAGAACAACTTGGAGAACATCAACAGCTACGGTAGGTGAAGGAAGCATACCAGAACTTCCCGGCAATGGAGATGTGGAAGACTATGCTTGGAGCAAATCCAAGGATACCCTCGAGAAACCCAATCCCAGAGAAGGTGCCGTACAAGTGAGATAGAAGGAGTAGCACCCAGGCATCAAACTCTGAAATCGAAAAAAAAATCTTTTCTTTTTCAGAAGGTTGGAAGGATCAAACCCTGTAAAGACAACCCTAAAAAATAGATTTCTTTTTGGGGGGGTTGTTACGAATCTCTGACAAGATCCAATTTTGGGACGATTTTTAGGACAAAAAACAACATACAAGAGTAGAAACCCTAGCAGAAGATCAGAAGAACCGAAGAAAAAAGTGCCTCACATAAGGTGAAGAACGGAAAACCCATCCGAGATCCCATGGCAGACTCGAAACCCAGTGTAGAAACGGAGCCCTTCCCTGTCGCCCTTAACTTACCCTCGTTCTGCCTGCTTCCAAGAGCGATCAAACAAGATAAACCAAGCTGAAAGCCAAAAGAACAGCCTAGCATGAGAGAGAGAGATAGAGAGAGAGAGAGGAAGACGTACCTGAAACAGAGGCGAGAACGCAGGAGCAAACACCGCACCAAAGAATCGACGCAAGATGAACCAAAGACCACAGCTTTACTTGTAGCAGGTGCCGCCTTGCTATTTATAGAGATTAAGCAGGAGATTAGGAGGAGAGTGAGGTGCTATCATGAACTCGTGAGCAGCCAAAGGAGATGTCGTCGTCGTCGTGAGCAGCCAAAGGAGAGCAAGGTGCTATTGCCGCCATAGGTGATATCGCCGCCGCAGGTGGCCGATCGCCGTTGTGAGATGCCATTGGTGGCCGATTGCCACAGCAATGAGGAGACAGGGAAAGGATCAAACCCTAGAGGAAGGCCACGATGTGCCGATGATGGAGATGGGGTTGGTGGCCGATCACCACAGTGATGCGTACACGGGGATGAGATCAAACCCTAGAGGGAGGCCACGATGCACCGATGATGGAGATGGGGTTTGTGGCCCATCGCCACAGCGATGCAGAGACGGGGACGGGATCAAACCCTATTAGAGGGAGGCTGCGATGCGCTGACGATGGAGATGGGGTTGCTCACCCCGAAAGGAGAGGCATTATGGCGCCCCGATGACCGATCCAAAATCCATGCTTTCAAATCAAAACATTTCGCCCCAGATAACACACAGGTATCTCACTGTGAGCAGCTTCGAATCCGAACATAATTTTGGATTCGGATCGGGTTTCGGATCCTAAGGATCTATTGACACTCCTAGTCCCATTTCCAGAAGATTGTCACACAATTCAAACCCTATATCATAACCCACCATGGATTAGCCATCTTTCTCACGTTTTCCCCCCCAAATTAAGGCTAGATTAAGAAGAGAAGTTGGAATTTGCTTCTTAAGCCATTAAATTTAAAGTGGAGAAGTTTGATTTTTGGGAAGGAATCTTGACATTTTGGCTTAGATTTTTCTTATAAATAGGCTACCCTAATCACCCACTAGGTCTTTGCTACGTTGAGGAAGAGATTGGTGGCGATTTGGGAGGCGTGATTTGAAGGAGAAAGGAGGCTCTTGGGTGTTCATCCCATTTTTCCCTCTTCCTCTTTGATTTGACTTAAGGTAGGTTTCTCTCAGGCTAAATGCTTAATAAATCATGTCATCTTGTGCATTTTTAAGTTACCATTGGTACCATTTTTCTCAATTTTTATTAACTAATAAGCATGTTAGATGCGTTTTATTAAAGGGGTATCACCATTTTTTTGCAAATCGGATTCTGTCTTTTAACGTGGTGCGCACAGGGGGTGCTTTCATAACGTGACGGCCCGACCAGGCGCATTAATACAAAAGGTTTTCCCGCCCTCTAAAATATTTTTTTATAAAAAAAATTATGTAAGAACGCGATCATATTGGGGATCGTGACCCTATGGGGTTGCGGTCATCATAAAGGTCACGACCATGGTTTTTTTTTTAAAAAAATTAGAAAAATACTAACGTGGTCCCCCAGGGGAGCGCGACCTCAAGATCGCGGCCCCCTAGGGGACCACGTTAAAAGTAAACCACATGAACTGTCTGAGGGTTAAAAAAATAAAAATAAAAATAATATACATATATATATATAATTATGAATGCGACCGTATAGGGTACCGCGTTCACAGTGAACCTCCCAGATAGTCCGGAGGTCAAAACAAAAAGGAAATATATATATATATATAAGTATTAACGCGACCATCTATAGTACCGCATCAATGCCAATAACCTTGCCATCCGTTTTTTTTAAGAAAATAAGGGGAAAATAGGTATCATTATGCTATTTTCGGGTTCTAATTGAACCATATATCACCCAGCATGTAGTTATGTCATGTTATGTTGCATATAAACTAAATCCACACATAATTTAGTTAACGATATGAAAGAAAATGATCATAATCGATGAGCTCATGTTCTTATTACCTTCATGATATCCTTGTTCTCCATGACAATATCATCTTTCTAGCTTGTTAAATTGTAGCTTGTTAAATGGAGTAGATATTATCTTTAAAACTACATGTGTTTAGTTGCATAAAGTTGAATCGATATACAAGTTTAAGTATTACTGTTATTACCGTGATATCGACAAGTCATATAGCTCGCTAGATTTCCATGGGAGGACGGTGTCTAAGGAAAGAGGTCCACAGGCAAACGCTTTAAGTGGACAAGATATTTATTAATTAGGACCTCATGTATACGAGGGGAGCCTCCTACTGTCCCACCTCTTGCCTGACTGTAATTCCACGGTTGTCTAGTAAAGCTCCGACTGCGAAGAACGGAATAGAATTTCCACTAAAGTTGTTTCCTTATTTCTGACAAGTCGTGGAATCAGCAAGATTTTCAATGAAGAACGGTGTCTAAAGAAAGAGGTGATAAGTGTGCATTTATACATGTTAATTAATGTTATATCACCCTTTTATGAGCTTTAATGTGTATCATTATGCATTTATCACACTTAATCATAATCTAGAGTAAAATATTTAATTTTATGGAATTAAGTAATTTTAATGAATAAATTTGCTCATTTTGCAGGCACAAAGAAGAAGACAAAGTCCATTAAGGTTGAAAAAAAAGAATATCAATGGGCCAAAGGCCCATGGGCTTGTTAAAGAAAAATAAAAGAAGAAGAAAAAAGAAAACAAAAGAAAAAAATAATAACAAAGTATTATTCACACGCGGTTCATCTGCAGGCGGGCGCAGGAGGTCAACGAATCTGGCCTGGCCGCATTGGCTTCGACGGGCGAGTGCCTTCGCACAGTCACGGGCGACGAAGAGCTTGCGGGCGGGCTTCTTTGTGGGTCAGCCAAGGAAACGCGGCAGGGAGGAAAGAGAGCACGTGGGCGGTGGAAAAGAAAGAGTAAAGAAGAGAAAAAGGATGGTGGCTTTGGTTTTCAATAAAAGTGGGAAGACATTTGAGAGGTGTTCACATGAAGGGAATAATGTACTTGGGGCCCTATAAAAGGAAGGGAGATGGGGGCTCACGGGGTTCCTCTCCCCCTCTCTGTTTGACACTCAAGTAGATAGCTCTCCCTCTCTCCCCTTCTTTCACGTAGATAGCAAGCCCTCATCATGTTTCCCTCTCATTTTTAGTGTTAGACCCTCTCTTTCTAGTTATTGATTTATTATTTTTGTAATTTTTCATTCACTTGTAAGTGTGTTTTAATTCATGTTTAATTTCAGTTGTGTTGTTATTTTCAATTTTACTTAGCATACTCTTCCCTTCTTCTCTTCCATCTATCTCCCTCTCTTCATATCTTCACACATCCCTATGGTGGAGTTGCTTCTCTCGGTCCTCTCACGGCGACGTTCTATACCAAAGTGGGGCGGCGATCAAAGGCCCGACACGGCGTGGCGGCGTCAATCTTCCAATCCTCGGCTATATTTCTTCCCCTTATTCTTTTAATTTCAAGTTGTACTTTTAATTTTCATAGTTGTACTTTTTATTTTCATAGCAATAAAATTCATTTTTGACAAGATTGTGTTCTTTTCTCTATCTTTCTAAATTCTCTTCTTTAACCCTCTCATATTCTTTAGATAGTCTTTATTTCATACAATTTATTTTCCATTAGTTTAATCTCACTCAACAATTTACTTTTCAAAACATAATATTTTTTCAACTTAAAATGAAATCTTTCTTCCCCGTGAGATCGACCTGTACTTACCACTCTACTTAGATTTTATATCTTTTTTTAGTGAGTGAGTCCGGTTAATTTTTGAAATTATGGCACGATATTTTTAAACAACGGGTGTCGAGCGCATCAAGAGGTCCACGGGCAAACGCTTTAAGTGGATAAGTGATTTATTAATTAGGACCTCGTGTATACGAGGGGAGCCTCCCACTGTCCCACCTCTTACTTGGTCGTAATTCCTCGGGTTCTAGTTAAAACTCCCAACTGTGAAAAACTTGATCAAAACCTGTTTTACAAGGTTTTTCGCAAGGGCTAATTGTGCCTTGTTCGTTAACACATTTCTTTTACCGACTTAATGTCGTTAAACATTATGCCTTAAATCATCTTTGAACTTCTCTTACAACTACTTGAAATCTTGTATCACTTGTTCCTTGAATGATAAAATTTGCTAGATCTGTACTGTAATTCATGAGCTTTACCTTGAAATTCTTTGGCCATCATTATTACTTTAATGTGGATGTCTAGATATTTACATGATTGGGTCATTGATCCAAAATCTTGATGCCTGGCATTAATAGGGCCCTGTCTGGTCCCGGGGGGAGTGCCAGAAAGTACTAGTGCCCATGGGAGTTGATTCACCCGGTGTGGCATCGCACCAAAGTACTATCTAGCTAAATTAATCTATGGTATTCCACTCACTCATAAATACTTACACTTTCTTGACTCGCGTGAAACACTTGGACTTGTACACTCTTGCGTTATATGGCCAATTAGATGTTTAACATTTCTACTTGTTCATTCTATACTTGCTCTCATTTTTATTACCTTGACATACTTGATCACCAATTGTTTGCATCTAATATCATTCTATTCATATTCCATGATTTATTATGTTTCCTCGGCATTAGCACATTTACATTATCAACCTGTTAATCACGTAAAGAATGCCTGGCGATAGCGATATAAATCCTACTGAGCTTCTTGCTCACCCAGTTTCCTTTAACATTTTCAAGGAGTATGGAAGTTGGAATGCACACCATTGTGGAAGGGGAAGAGTGACCGAGTGATGTTATATTAGCAGACACGAGTATGAATTAAGTCTAGCCTTGTAGTTGAGGGTCTTGTATTTTGTGTCTTTTCTTGTAAATTCTAAAATTGTACTATTTAGTCATCTGGAATTGTAATAACAAGTGCATTATTAATAAATAATCTTTTGTCAAATTGGATTTTACCAAGTTACTTCCTGGTGGTAGTTAACCCACCAATGCTCTGCTTGACTCGAATGTTTCGCTGTCACGTTCCGAGCCGCTTCTATTGCTACCGATTTGGGGCGTGACATTAAAACAGCTAAAAATGGGCGATTCCCATGAACCGACCCAAACCGAGTCACATGGACAAACGGGCTCATACTGGCCCCAATTCACATCCACATGTATTCAAATTAGCGGGAAACGAATCCTAACATGCTAGGGGTTCATATTTTACCATTTAATGTGAAAACCTTCGCCTGGAACGGCGATCTTAGCTCATAACCCCCGAACATGGTTTCACCCTTAAAGTTGGAAAACCCGCTCAAACTCACACTGTTTGGCACCGAATCACGCAAGGATCCAGGAAAAGAGTAGGGTATCTATCCCCCTACCTCCACCGAAGATCTCACATGCCGAAACGGCCAAACCACGTCGAAAACCATCACACGCACAACCCACGTTGGCTTTGAATCCATGAACAGGATCGTGCCTACGCCACGCTCCGATACTCATGCCATCACGCTCCACGTCAGCTCCACGCCGTCACCACCTTACCCAGCTCCGCACCGGTCGCGTGCCCAGGGGAGAGGAGAAGAGAGGAGAGAGAACGGAGGGAGAGAAAGTGAGAGATCGTGAAGGAAGAGACAGGAGAGAGGAAGGGTTAAGAAGAAAAGGAAAAATAGGAAATTAGCAATATTTCCTAAAATCAGATTTTCTGCACAAAATTCTGTAAACTCAAAAAAATATGGAAAAGTAGTCTCTGCGATCCTCGGAACGAGCATAATGCACATGTAGAGTCCCGGAGTCTCAAAACTCAACGGTTAACTCTCCAAGGGGTTCCGCAAGTTATACAACGGAAAAACCCGAGTGGATCGTAAAACACATTTTAGGACCCACGAAAGCGGTCTGAAAGCTCTCCGATTCCGATCCAAAGAATCCAGGGTGTTACAGCCTCCCCTCCTTTAGGAAATTTCATCCTCGAAATTTAAGGAGCTAACAAGGAAAAGGGATGAACAACCCCTGGCTACGCTCCCCAAGCACCAGCCAAACCTCAAACACAAAACACGATCACACGATTCTCGAAAAATAACATTTAGAGGGACACTACCAGACCACAATCACAGGCAGACGCTCCGGATCTCAAGGCACATCGATCCATAGAACGAGTAATGCACACAAAGGAACAGAAGTCTTGCACCTCTGAAACAGGGCATCATCGCTATCGTCTCACAGATGAAGGAGACACGACCCATGCCACGACAGCTACCGATAACATACACTCGACAGACACGTAATCATCAGCATAGATAAGGAAACACAGTCCTCTCAGTTGACTACTACAACCATCGGCTTTCGGGCCATAACAACAAATGAAACTGGCATGCAGAACGCCAATGATAGCACTGCACCACGAGCATAATCAAGTCAGTCCTCACTCAGACATTACATCTGATTCGAGTCGCATGCCAACTCTACCAAGATAGAAGAGTACGGAAAAACCAACTGACAAGACCTCAGTCCACACAATGCTAAATCAGACTCACAGGGAACTCCTCCCAAGCTGAACACAACCACCAAACACCAAAAAACACATGCAGAATCCCCGGCTCCATTCTCAACATAGAACTACAGGACTACAACAAACTGGGTCACATCCAGGCAAAATTATAGCTGAACACACGGCTAAAATATACTAGCCGCTCGCAGCTTACCAACAAGGACCCACAACAACAATCTTGGAGAACGCATCTCTAGGACCACGATTCATCCCGAGAGCACAACTCCCAAGAAATCCAAAAAGAAAGGGTACTCAACCAGCATATACGTCGATAGATTTCCCCAATTCTCGAAAATGACAGTGCCAACAACCACAATGCCTCAAGCAACGGCACAGCAACCAACAACATCAAGGCATACATAGCCAAGAGGATGTCGCACCGAGGAAACAATTCTCTCGGTCGGTCAGAATCTTCCAACCAAACGACCCCCGACCAATGGGTTATATGCCCACACATTTCCGCTACGCACTCACACAACACACACAGGCATCAGAAACAACTAGGCATCCGCATCTCAGAACACCTCTCGGCGCCATCACAATTCACGAACCTGTAATATACCACGCCTCGATTACTGATCCTGCTAACAGCTGATCACAAGTCGCCATAGTGCAAACCATCGTGCTAAGAGCCACAGTACAAGCCACAAACAACGCTAATCTCAACTTATCCTCACATCCTAAAATGATTATTGAACATTCATAACACAACAGCCTCCCAACATGGCACGCCGAACACGGAGCACAATGGCCCCCAATTCGAAAAATTGGGTCCAAAGCCAAGCCACCGCCGAGCAAGAGCAGATCAGGTTCAGAACTAGCACAATCCGCACATACACAGACACAGGACAAAGGCTTCGTGGAGACAACACTTCCAAAGCTTACCTCAAAAAGACGCAACAAGACAAGGTGAGAAGAATCAAGCTCGACTAACAATAGCTCACCAGGAAGGGAATCCTAGGTTCACCCGAGCACTCTCTCAAACAAGGCATCCAATCGACCACCTCAACACAACCTTAACACCTCAGGGGCTAAACAAATCTCAAGCAAGGATAGCCAAAACAACATTAATCTCGCCAGAGAACATGCACGGCCATCACACCAACGACAAAGCCACTAGCCACCTGAACAAGCCATGGAAAAATCTTGAATACTGCACCGCAGATTCACGCCTGTCGGCGAACTCTGCCAAGCGCAGCACAAACGAGACAAACACCATGACAAAAGAAGGGCGCTCCATCATATTCTGACGAGAGCAAAACCACATCGCACAGCGTAAACATAGCGCGCACAAGCACTCGCACGACAAGGAAAGTGGTAAACAATCGCAAAACCTATGCCAGCTACTATTGACACCTAGAAAATCGTCATATAGAAAAGGATGATAAGTCTGAAGCCCATGAAATCTCTGCACATGCTGCCTGGAGTTCAAAAAGATTGCATGGAAACTTTTTATATTGTTCTCGGTATTATTGTAACATCGGGAGGGGCTACTTGCATTACAATGCATCACACCCGGTTGCGCCCCCTTTGGCAAAGCTTCTACTTGGCAAGCCATCATTCGTCACTAGGGCGATTGAAGCCGAACAAGCCATCAAATGACTATCAGTCACCCCCGGGCAATCATCTGCCTGCTTAAGCTTCCCAGCAACCTCCCAATCATCAAACATAGTCGGGATACAGTCGGAACTATCTCCGAGAGGTACGACTCTAGAAGGAAAACGCCGCTATGCTACGGGTAGTATGGATGAGTCACCCCAAAAGAACCAAGTGCTACTCAGCCATATGAAGCATGGACCAAACAGAGAAGAAAAGAGACTTAACTAGAATAGAAGGGCTCAAATGGGCCGAATGGAACAAAGGGGCCACATTGGGTCATCACACACAAAGCCATCCGGTGGCCCACAATGGATCCGACAGCCACAGTTGATCTGCCGGCCAACCCGCACGTGCTTTCCCTTGCCGCCGTGTCACACCCCCTGGCCGTCGTCTCATATGCCTTCGCCACCATATCAAGAGGGCAGAAGCCTCTATAAAATGCCCAGTTGCGAAGACAAAAAGAAGGAGGCAATTAGAGAGAGGAATCAAGCAATCAGAAGAAAAGAAGAGAAGAGAAAAGAGAGATAATAGAGAGCAGAGAGAGAGGCTGAGAAGAAATGGTTTGCAAAGGTGGGTTCAGCCCCCATGTAGGGCCTCACCGAGCATGCGAGATCTTCCTTTCCTCATCCCCCATTCTCCCCTGTATTTACTGTGTTTCTTTCTTTTGCTGCATTCGATTGTGTCTTTCTTAGAAATGTAGTGACTGCAATACTTTATAGAGGAGTGAATAGCATGGGTTGTTGAATCTATGAATGAATGATCGCATCTCTTTTCCCTCCCTCTCCTGTGAGTTTGGATGGTAGATCACACAATCTTAAGTTTTGTGCGAGTTTTACAATCGAATTTACACTTTACAGCTTCTCTCCGAGGTTTTACGGATGGTTTTTAGTGGGTTATGAAACCTCTCAGGAGAGACTAGGGGCCTGTGAAATTATCACATGGACCCTGGACCTCTTGCTCCCCAGCCTGAGGGATATTGTTGCTCTGAAAGCCCCTTTGATTTCTTCTTCTCTGGCCCTGTCCAGTGCTTAGAATTTGTGATACGGCGGCTAGACCCTGTAGCTACAGTGCTAGCCACCGGCTCCCTCTCACAGCCCGCTATCTCTAGCCACCGACTCCCCTCACAACCGCCTCACCTGGCTGCCACCTCATATGCCCTGGCCGCCGGATTAAGCCTTCCTCCTGGCCGCCGTATCAGAAGGGCCATCTCCAGCCGCCGACTCCTCTCACAACCCGCGCATGCTTTCTTTGGCCTCCGTATCAAAAGGATTATCCCTGGTCGCCGTATCAAGTTCTGCCGCTGGACCATCCTTTGCCGCCGTATCAGAAGTGCCATCCCTGGCCGCCGTATTAGAAGTGCCTACCCCAGCCGCCATATCGGAAGAACTCTCCCTGGCCGCCGTATCCAGCTCTTCATATCAACTCTTTCCAAGCTTTGGACCCTTCTCTTGGTCATCATGTTATCCCTACCATCCCCTGGTAGTCTAAGACAGAGTCAATATGGTACACAAAGCTACATTAGTGGGATCTATATCCTTGCAGTATGAATGCTTCTCCGGATCACCCTGTCAAGTTAAAGAGATCCACTGCTTACTATAGTGTGTTCTTCTTTGACTTTGTATAAGGAAAAAGAGAACAAATCACCTCAATGATGAATGATGGCCATTTTGGCTCCCGGGCCTAGGCATGCCCGCATCATACGGACTTTGTCTCCGCTCTCCGTGGATGAATATCCTATATGTCTCTTGGCATACCCCGAAATAAGGGGAGATGCTGTCGGAATTCATTCAAGAAGTTGATATATCATACCATATTTTTCAAATTACCCCTTTGGGTCACGGAGGTTTGCCGGTTCCTATGGCGTGTTCTTCGATGGCTTCATCAGGGCAATAATGAATAAATTGATTTAACAGCGGATAGTGTCCCATTGCTCTCACCCTTGTGGCCCTCGGGCTTCAATATGCCCACAAATTATGGACCCCATCTCGGCTCTCTGTGGACGGGTATCCTATATGTCTCTTGGCATGTCCCAAGACAAGGGGAGATGCTACCGGAATTAAGCGGGGAGGCTGTGTCATGTCATGCCTTTCCGAGTGTTCCAATCCTCCCACTGAATCACGGGGCCTCGTTATACATTATAACGTGAGCCTCGATGATACCGCCAGGGATACAGAACAGTGACTACCTTAAAGGAGTATAGTGCACCAATCTTTTCAAGCCCTTCAGCCCATAGCTGTGCCGGCTTTCTTTAAAGCTTGTGTGTACACCCTGCGGTGCCAAGAATGGGTCAAAAGTAATCGGCAAAGCATTCACCACCCACTATTGGGTCTGGACTATCATTTAGATATGTCTGTCTGTCTTTATGGAATCTGTCTCAGCCTTCTATGGACAGGGCTCTTATACTCTCCCCCAACATATTCTGGGGCAGGGGGAGATGCTGCCGAAATTCTCTTGGAGACCGGAGTTTCGTTCCCTACTCCGCATCGGGTTTTCCTCAGCTTTCTTCTCGGATTTCACCTCTTGTGGGGGAAACGGCCTCACAGCTACTCATGCTAAATTGTGAGGGCAAGGTACCCTGTAAAGAGAATAAATGAATGAACAAGTGATGTTTCCCGGCATACATTGTCCCGATGACCTACGAACCCATCAGAGCGTAGTCATGTTGGTTTCTATGAACTTATACGCATGTGCTGTAATGACAAAGTCGGTTCAACAAATAAAAAGGCATGTGTTGATTGATGACCTCCAAGGTGTTTGGGATTTCCTAGAGGGCTAGTCCTCGGGCTTCTCCACCTATCATGAGGTATGGGATTGCCATCTGGGCATGATCGTCTTTCGGAACCATTCCGACTCTTCGTGGATGATTCTCTTATAACCTCCCCGACACTCTTCGGGATTAGGGAGGTGCTGCCAAAAAAATAAAAATATATATTTTGTTTTTTAAATAAAGTAAACAAATAATTAGACCAATGTCGACGTCAACTTCTACCTTTTAAATTCTCGAATAAAAAGGAAAAAACCGCTATGCGTTCCGTACTAGTTTATATTGTTGAACCCCGTGCACAACCGTGTGTTAAGGAATTTTGATGATGATTAAATACCATGTGTTTGTGTTTCATGTATATAAATGGATACATGGTTTGTGGATGAGAAATGAATTGATTTAATTTCCATATGGTTGAATGAAGCTCATTCTCATATCTATGTCATAGTTAAATGGGATGCCTTTACTTCAAGAGTTATGTGCTGAACTAGACTGTCATTGTGTTGGCATTTGTATAGGGATCGATGAAGATTGGGTGAGATTCAAGCCAATTGAATGGAATTCTCCTATTGTGCTTTTGGTTGATTGAAATAATGTTTGGGTCATTTGATTCACTTACCATTTAATATGCAGGATCTCAATGTGTGAAACTGAGTGATTAATGAGAGCTAGACTCTAATTTTCAGAAATTGAATGATATGGAAGACTAACTTCTAGTGTGAAATGGTGACAGGCGTATCGAATGGCAATGAACATGAAGACCATATTGGCAGCCTTCCAATTGGATCTTCACATGCATTGTGGACCATCAACATGGTAAGTTGTTTTGTTTACATGGTTGGAGGTGGGTTGTTGTGAAGATTGGATGGACAAATCTCAAGGTAATTCGCCATCCATATCTCCTTGGTAAGTCTCTGATTTGGGGTACGCTATACTTAATTCTTCCATGCATGTATTAGTCTTTAATGTCTCATGTCTTTTGGTTAACCCCTTTCAGTTTTTCTTGACTCTACTCATGTCAGGAAAAGTGTCGACTCATTGAGTCGACACTTTGTCCCGGGGCCATGAGCTTTTAAGCCTGGCCCTCTTATGCTTTCGAACTGTGAGATAAAAAGTCGACTCCATGAGTCGACCTTTTTATCGGACTGTTCTGCCTGGGTGATTTCGAGACTCACCCGAGAACAAATGTCGACTCATAGAGTCGACATTTTTTCGAAGGCCTTCTGTCTGGGCGTTTCTTAACGCATCAGGTGGAATGTGTCGACTCTGAGTCGAAAATTTCTTCGCCTCACTCTGTCTGGCTAGCTTTCGACCCTTGGGCGGCCGCGAGTGTCGACTCTATGAGTCGACACTTTTTGGCGACCGGAAAACTCACCGGCTCGTGCGGCGGCTGGTGCCCTAGCTCGGTCCTATCTTTGTGTGCCAATCTTTGATTGGTCCATGGGGGAATATCCCCTCCACGTGGCCCTTCATTCTCCTTGGGTTTATATGGTTTGAGATAGGGTTTATCCAAATCGAGAGAAAGGGTTTTCATGTTTATCTATTTTTGGGTTTTGTAGGAAGACGAGGCCGCAGCTGCTTCTTCTTCCATATATGATGTGGTGAACGCGATTCAAGGCCGAAGATGATCATCTTCCACCTTGCTGAAGTTAGCTTGCTGAAGCACCACGGGGATATCACCTCGCCATCACCCAAGGTGCTGAACATGAATCAAGAGAAGGGAGAAAGGGGCTTATGTCATCTCCATCCATCTTTCCGATCTGAACCAGTGGAGCATCGTGGATGCATCTCCTCCACTTCGTCCAGCCCCTACAGTCATCAAAGAAGCCAGTTCCATTATCTTCGATCAGGAGTTTGCTCAACCTGTTATTCGCCCCTGTTCAGAGTTTTCCTTTGTCTAGTTGATGCCTATTGTGCTTGCATTGTATATCTGTGTTCGTTCCTTAAACTGAAAATGATTGTGTGTGTGTTCGGAGCGGTGTCTCCGAGTGTGGACTCATTGTAGGGCTATGTTCCCCGTCCTAGTGTGTGTGTGTGCTGCGGAGCAGCGTGTTGAGGGTTCACCCTCTTGTGTGTGCTGCGTAGCAGCGTGTTGAGCTTCGTGCTCGTGTGTGTGGTTTGTTTCCGTCGTGCAGCGTGTGGTGTATTGGGGTTTGTCCCCGTGTGCTACCTTCAGTAGCTTGTTAGTGAAGCCTCACCGAGGTGGTGAGGGGTGGACGTAGGGTACCCGCCGTGGTCCTGAACCACCTTAAAAATCGCTGTGCACTGGTGATTGGTTGTGTGTGTGCTCCTTATCTTCTATCATCATTCACAGGATGGATTGCTAATCATGTTGCTCATCAATGCTAGATTTGTCTATGTATATGGTTAGTTAAACTTGCTAATTCTCCGTGTGTGATCTTATCATTTGCAAACGTTTAGTGAGGAGGTATTGAGAGGTGTTCAAGTTGATTAAATTGGTCTTCATTTTTTAGAGAGGGATCTATTCACCCCCCTCTAGATCTGTGCCATTACACTGTGGGACCCAACAATTGGTATCAGAGCCCGACTCTGTTATCCCAGATCAAACGATCTTCAGAGGGATCCTAGTGTAGTTTTGAATGATGAATACTTCTTCAGATAGTGTTTCATTGAGTTCCTTACCTATCTATCATGGTGATGACTTTAATTCCTGGTTGGGAAAATTGTGTAGGACCATAAATTCAGTAAATCCCAATTTGTGGAAACTGATTCATGATGGTCCTTATGTATTGCCTCGGGATGAGACCAAGTGGTCCAACCGAGATAGATCATAGAACCATGAGAATGTAACTGTTCTGAACATGTTGAAAGGTTCTGTGAATGCTAACATGTTTACATTCGTCTCCTCCTGCAGAAATTCAAAATAGCTCATGGACTGGTTGGTGGAAGCTCAAGAGAAGTAGGGACAGAAAGGATTAATGGCTGATGACACTAATCAGATTTGTGATGAGAGTGCTGAAGAGGTAAGCTCCAAATCCGATGAAGATGAATTGTCGTTTGAAGATTTGGTAAATACTTATGAAGAATTATCATAAAAATATAAAAAGATGAAGTGTGAAAATAAAGAATTGAAGAAGAAGTCTAATGGAAATATGCATGACAATTCTTCTTGTGAAAAGTGCCTTGATCTAAGTTCAAAAATTGAAAAACTGGAAAATGAAAATGAACACTTGGCATGTAAAGTTTCATTGCTTAAGGAAATCGAAGAAAGTCTAAGGAGCAAGTTAGATTCTCTATCCGATGATGAAAAACTTTATGAGAAACTACTTGACTCTGAAATAGATACCAAATCCTTTTTGGATAAAAATGAGAAACTAAAAGGGGACAATGATGCCTTGCTTATTCAAGTCTCTTTACTCGAGGGCAAATTGAAGTGCTTTGAAAATTTTGAAACAGAAAATGAACTGCTGAACTCTGAACTTGAAAAGGTTAAACTGCTGAATTCGACTATGTCAGAAAGACTTCTGACCTTTGAAAAAGGCAAGTCAAAAGGTGAACTTCCAACGGGAAGGTCTAGGATACAATCCTAGCAAAAAGGAAGCCTTTAATTTGAAAACCAAGACCTCTTTTGTGCATGTTTCTTGCTCCTCCAGTACATCAAAGATTCCTCCCTCTGTCAAACAAAAGCCTAATATGCATGCAAAGAAATCTAATGTGGAACACCAAGCTCCAAAACAAAACAATGCATCATGTCACTATTGTGGTGAGCTTGGACATCTAATGCATGACTATAGTTTGATGAAAGAGGATGATTTGAATGCTTGTAGGATGCATGACATTAAATTTCAATTTGATCAGAAAAATAAATTTGAATGCTTTCATTGTGGAAAAATGGGTCATATGATGAAATATTGTTGGCTGTTAAATGTCAAACCCAAATTTCATACTCAAAATCATAGACCCCCCATACATGCACAAAAGCCCACTGCTAATGTCCAACCAAAGAAGTTGAATCAACGTGTGCACTGTCATTACTATAGTCGTGTGGGACATCTTATGAATGATTGTTCTTTGTTGCACTTTGACAATCTAAATGCTAGGAAAATGTTGAAAGCACCCAGTCGTGGTGCAGCTAACCCCCAGGGACCCAAGATGACTTGGGTACCCAAAACCTCAAAATGAGAATCTTGTTTTGCAGGAATACCTTGAGATGGAAGAATTTGTCAATAGAATAAAAACCCTCCAAGGCAAGAAATTTGATGAGCTTGTGTGGTAATACATTCCACTCTCACTTCCACGTGTAAATAACAATCTTTTGCAATTGTTCATAGAGGTTAATGGCTTTCACTCGTGTTCTCTTGTTTGAATAACTATTATTTTGTAGTTGTTCACAGAGCTTTCTCTAGTTACACTCGTCTCTTTTTATGAATAAAAATTGAAATTTACACATAGAGTACATAGACTTTATATCTTACACATATCACATCTTTTTGCATACTTGTTAATACAAATAAAATTCAGTTATCTGTCACTTTGATGTACAGACTTGCATATATTCATATCCTTGTGTGCATGAATGCCATGATTTTTCGGTATCTAAAATGATGTTAGTGGAAAGGTGGACTACGTCCATCTGGAAGCTTTCTTTATGCATGAGTAGGGTCTGTGGACCTTTACCTCCGCCATGTACCAATAATCAACTTGCTTGAATATACCATTTTCGCATGCATGAGTGTATATTATATACATCCTTTACTTCTTGAACCCTTCTATGACCGAACAACCTTGATAAATAAATTTGCATTGATCAAGGCATGTATGCTACATGGCACATATTAAGAAGGAATTTTATTTTCAATCGTGCATACACTTAAGGGGAGACATAACATTGAGTAGACTAATTCATCTACTACTATCTGTTCAATCACTCACTCCATATGGAACCTTGAGACAACTGACTTCATTCAATAAGGATCTCAGTTATTCCACTCAACACTTTTGAGGATTCTTAAACCCCTACATTAAAGTCTAGTGACTCGCGAGGAAAAAGCTGTCAGTCCCACCAAAAATTGAATAAGTGTGATTTGACAACGAGTACATCGGGAATCTCCCCTGAAATAAAGGAGGAAACTCACATCAGAAAGTGTCTTATCCACATTGTCATAAGTGACGATACCGAGTAACCGGGAATTACCCCTAAGATAAAGGGCATGACTCGCATCAAAAGGTTAGCCATGTTGTTTTTAAAATATATACATAATTGTTTGGGACTGTGCGAAGTTACCAAAAGCCGAGCACTATGTATTGAATTGTAGGAAGGAGAGATTCTTGTTAGTGTTCCTTAGAACATGTGATTTTCCATATTGTTTTGAAAGTCATTGCTCATTGTTCACATGTTGAATCTGATCTTGATTGTTTGAATGTATTTACTGAATTAGTTGATTTTCATTGGTTATGCAGTGCATCTACTTGTAAGCACAACCCTATAATATGGTTCATGGACATCATGCCAAAATCAGTTGCATTCTTTATATACATGTCCCTAAGGGACCCTCATGCTTGATTTTATACCTATATATGCTTGACTGCCTGCGTGTATGCTTGAAGTGCATGAGTTGATCATGAGTGTGTGAACCCCCATGAAGAGTCCTTCTGATCATATGAATACATCTCTGAAATCTCATGTCTTCACCCTAAAATTTCATGTCTTCAACTTGTGTTTCCATGAATTTCACTACAAAGAGTTTTGCTAAAAGGAGTGCCATGATTGTCTCCATGTTGAATTTGTCCCTGTGCTGAAATGAGAACAAGTTATGATTGGACTGTCTTGAATGTTGATTTGCTGCTCAGACATTGTCTCCATTGCACGGACTTTGCCTCATATTGCACTGACCATAAGCTGTAATACACAGAGTTAACAGACTGCATTGGGTGACACCAATGTGCTTTATCATGAGTTCATTGAATTGTCCAATATGAAGGATTCAAGGTAACAACTTCCCTTGAGTCAAGGTAAGCAATCTTGGTTTTATTGCCACTTCATGAGGATGAAAAGTCATAAGTTCAAATCTAGTCTATTCCTTGCAATATTTTAGTTACAATGAACTGTGATAGATACTAGAGATGAATGCTTGCATGTTCAATTGTATTGGTCATCCAATTGTGGTTGTTTGATTTCCCTTGTCCAAGATCATTTTTTTTTGGTTAAACAACCCACATTTTGCCCAATCTGGGTTTATAATCTCTTGGATTTCAAGTTGTGCTCATCTGGCCTTCAATTTCTTTCATTTCATTTGGATTTTCAAAGTTCAGAAGAAAAGTCAACTCCTAGAGTCGACCTTTTATCTCGGTGTCCTTCTTTTTCTCGCGGGACAGAAGTGCTTTAAAAATGTGTCGACTCAATGAGTCGACACTTTGTGTTCAGACAACGGTTCGCGAACCGACTCGCTGGGTGGACCGTTCTTCCAACTCCATTCACCCAAGTGGCTCGAGCCTTAGCTCGACCCACTCCACCTTGAACCACCCATTGGCTCACCTTCAAAAACACATTCGCCCCCCATCGCAACCCTAAACCTCATTCGCAACCCCGTGGCTCTCCTCCTCCCTCCATCGAAGTTGACCTTCTTCTTCCACAACGCAACCGCATCACTATTCTTCCAACCCTACCTCTTCCCTAACCACTTTCTTCACTTGCTCTTCTCCTAGCCTGCATCGACCAAACCCTCCAGCGAGCGGTGACGTCTGCAACTTCTCTCCCTTCCGAAGCACCCACGTCATCCTCCTGCGAGCTACCCTTGTCCGGAGCCTCGTCTGGTCTGAAGATCAGTCGGTTCAGAGGAAACCCTCCGTCTATTCAAGGGTCACTATGCTGCGTCTCCGTCCTCCATCTGCTTGTATTTAGAGCTGTCCGAGCTGCAACAATGGTGCCCAAGAAGAGAATAGTGTTAGAAAGAGACGAATCTCGCATTCAAATGGAACTACGGTGCAAGGATAAGGAAGCCCAAGCTCAGAGAAAGAAGAGAGCTAATGAGACCAAGATGCTGGTTGAAAGGAAGGTATTGCGTCCCCGTGCAATTGATTTCAAAAGTATTGAAACCACTCTGCCCAAGTTAGTTGAACTTTTGAGAAAGCAACCCAACTTGATCCCTTTCATGTCAGAACATAAGAGAGTTTATTGTTCTCTCGTACATCAGTTTTATGGAAACATGGTTGTGAAGAATGATGAATTACACACAGAACTAGATGGGCACCCCGTTCCATTGACTGTTCAATTAATTGGAAAAGCCCTTAATATGCCATATGATACTAGCATGATTTATGGGGAACCATATATTCAGAAGAGCTTGCCCACGAGCTTATGATTGTTGACACCTGTTTTTAGCCCACAAGTTGCATTATTTCTCTTATTCATCATTTTTGCTGTCCCGAATTATACATTATTTTGGAGCCTTCCTTGGATGGATTTCGAGCCAATTTTCATTATTCCATTCCCTTTGAGCCCTAGAGATCATGATTTTCAAGAGCCCTGGAGCTTATTTTATCAACTTCTAGCTTCTAAGTTGACTTTCGGCCCATTTAGGCCGGCTTCCCTCAAGTAATCGGCTCTCTCCCACTACGCAGTCCTGAAAGTGGTCTTTTTTCATCTCCTTCTGTCCCTCTATTCAAAACGTTGTCTTCACCGAAGTTGTTTCTCTTTCAATGATCTACAATTTCTTCTTCTACGCCGTTGGCCAGTTCTGCCCCGTTTGTGAGCTATTCTTATTTTTCCAGCGTGTTGTGCTGTTCAGAATTCTTTGTCTCTCTTCTAGCACCATTTGCTCCCTCTTATAATCATTTTCTCATCTTGCTTTTTTCATGGAAGTTGTTTATATTTCCGTTATCTACAATTTCATTTTCTACCACTTTCACCAGTTCTGTCCCGTTTGAGAGATACACTTCAATTCTCAAAGTCGCGTGTAGTCTACCTAAAATTTTCCTTCATCAATGTGAAGGTCTAGTGTAGGTGTGTCACAGCGATGTGAAGGTCTAGTATAGGTGCATCACATCCCATTTCACGGTCTATCGTAAGACCGTTAGAGCACATGTGACGGTCCTATAGTAGACCGTCACACCCAAACTCGCCCGAAATCACCCCGTTCGACCCCTAGAGCGTGGCGGTCCTACCCTAGACCGTCACAGCAATGTGGCGGTCCTACGATAGACCGTTACACACAGCAGAGAGTCCAATTTATGCTGGACTCTGCCTCGAAAACTGCGCGGTGAGCTTATCTTGCAAAGCCCATAACTTCTTTAATTCTTATCCAAATTGATCCCCATTTTTTCCTACTTCTAGCCCTTTGTATTATCTTGAATTTGGTTCATAGAAATCAAATTTTCATTGGCTATATCTCTCGTGATCTGGGTTGCAAGATCGGGATTTAAGCATCTTGGTACAACTAAAACTCTATTTTCTAGTGCGACGAGGCTACCTTCCAAGAGCCATACCTTCTAGAATCCTCCTCCAAATTGATCCCCGTTTATTCCTATCTCTTGTCCTTAGTATTATCTCGAGTTTGATCCAGAGAACTTGATTTATCTTGGACTATATCTCCGGGAATCGTGATAAGAAGATGGGGCTTTCTTACAAAACTCTATAAAAACTACCCAGTTCACAGTCACGATGGGGGGGCTCTTTCTTAGTTCGGGGCGAAGCCATGATGCAATTCCAACTCACAACTTTGACATTGGCTTGAAGAGGGAAGTATTAGCTTTCCATTACATCCTTCTGGGCTTGATTTCATGATCTATATTCTTAGTTCTCTTCCTCTTAAAATCATAAATCATTACAATTTTCTACACTTTTCTGCTACATATGCATTTTCCCCCATTTTACATCGATGATTTCTCTCTATTCTCTCAATCAAATCTCGTGATTTCAAATCTCATGCATGCACAATACACACACCTATTATTTTCACCCTTCCACAGGGGTTAAAATTATCCCCTCGGTGAGTTTGCCCTTAATTTCTACCACTATTTTATCACTGCGGGATTGATGCTACACATGCATGTTCTAATAGGTTTTTTGTTCTTGTTTTGGCTTTGTTTTGCAGAAGAGCATGAATACAACGTGAGGCCCTTTTCTTCTAGGCGGCTGGAAGGAGAGGAGATTTGAATCCACAAAGTTCCCCGCATCTCGTTTGTCAAGCATGATCAAGTTTTCTTTCCAAGGTACATGGCGCCGTTCTTTATACTTCTTCATCCTCTGGCGTTGTTAATCCTTGGTGGTGATCACGGTACGATCTTCTATTCATTACCCCCTTGTTCATACTTCTATGATTGCTTCATATACATGCATGGTTAGTTAAGAGGCGCGGGGTAGATTAATCCATCTACATCCTTATTTTTTGGCGATCACGGTGGGACAACCAATGCCCATCACGCTTGTTTTCATGCTCTTTTGTAGGTTGGGTGGGTGCATGTTCATGTTTAGGTAGTATTTCCTCCATTCTCCCACTATTTTTGGTGTTTTACGGGATTTGGTTGTGTGACGATCTTATGGTAGACCGTCATGGTCATGTAACAGTCATTTGGTAGACCGTTACAGATTCTGGCAGTCCTGCGCGCATGCTCACGGGGCCGTGTTCGTTGGGGCGTAACTTTTCATCCCGATGTCCGATTGCGCTGATTTTTCTTCTGTTGGATAGCCTTTGTATTGTCTTTCCATACATATATCATTTTCATCATTTGGTTAACATTTAAATATTCTAATATTGTCCAACTTTTTGAGTTTTGTGCATAAGTTCTACAGGCAGGCTCAGGGACAGGTTCACAGGTACATCTTTACTCAGTGATTTGACTACCTTTCCGGTGTCTGATTGCACTGATTTTTATTCCATTGGATAGTCCTTTGTATTGTCTTTCCATCCATAACTTATTTGCATCATTTGGGTCTCATTTGCTTAGTTAAAAATTATCACCATTTTACCATTTTGTGCATAAAATCTGCATGTGGTCTGCGCACAGGTTCACGGGGACAACTTTGCTCAGTGATTTGATTGACCTCCCGGGGTCAGATTGATCTGTTCTTGGGCCCGTTGTGCAAACCTTTGTATTGTATTTCCATCCATACACTATTTATCTTATTTGGATCATGTTTGCATAGTTTAATCTAGTCTTGATTTTCTAGTTTTAAGTTAGAATTTGCATCCACTTCGGTGCACATAGGGCCATACATTATATATCATAGTTGCATTTCCTACCTTGGTAAGTGATCCTCTCGCCTCCATATTCCTTGGGGTCGACTAGGTGATCTTATCCGGGACCTCCATAAGTCCCCGTGAGCCGTGGATTCCCACATGGACACCAGGCCGGTTGTACCTTTCCACCCCTTAGGCTTGCATTTGCATAAGTGTGAGCGAGTTAACCTTAGTCAACCTAAAGTTTGGACCTTATTCCCATAGGATTCCTATCTTGAGGGAATTATTATTAATTCAAATCATTAAAAGGTCTATTAAAATCTCTAAAATATTTCCCATCATATCAACTTGTTTGACTTGGGTGAAAACTCTCACATTGCATTGTTTATTTTGTTTGGGCTTGTCCAAGCCCATTAGTGGTGTTTTGTGTTACATCCACATGTTTCGTCGTTGTTAGGCCCACTTAGGTTACCCCATTTTGTATGTCTATTATCTAGTCCATTGTCCCTTGGTCCGTTGTCCATTCATCTTTGTATTAGTGGGTCAGCCCTCCTTGTTCTCAAGCCCATTAAGACATTACTTCCCCACTTGTATTCTCCTTGATATCCTTGTATTAAGTCTCCATTTGCCCTCATGGAGTATCATTCTACCCTCTTGTATCATTCTTTTTTCCAATCTTCTTCCCATTCCCGCGTGGAATCCTCTTCCCACGCGGGCCCATCTTCCCGTGGTCCCTCTGATCCCCCCGAGGAACAGGCTAATCTCATGTCCCATCTTTCAAGCCTTGTTCGCCAAATAGATCCGGCCAAGGCCCAACGTCTTATTGCATCTCATCTTCATGGGCCTCCTTCTCTTAATGGGCCTTCTTCTCTCAATAATGGGCCTCATCATCTTAACGGGCCCCATTCTCCTAATGGGTCTTATTTTTCTAATGGGACTCATTCTTCTTCTCCTTATGCTGCCAGCCCAATGGGTCCTTATGCTCATGCTTCTTTCAGGCCCACATATCCTTCCATTCTCGGAATGGGCCCTTCTTCTTCTCAGCCCGGATCCTCTTATCCGGCCCATTATCATCATACTGGTCTGATTTCATATCCTCTTGCTCAAGCTGGCCCATATTCTTCTCGATCTCTCCCTACCCAAGAGATGATTGTTCAAACCCAAGGCCAACTTGATGAGCTTCAACGTCAGATCGATCCTAAATCATCTTTATGTGTTCCATTCGCTTTCCAAGGTCTTCGGCTCCCACCTCCATCACAAATTCTCACATACCGCCGTTATAGTGGAGTCGGTGACCCGTATGTGCACTTGAAGGAGTTTATTTATGAGTCGGCCCAATTTCGACATGACCAACACTTGATGGCTTATCTGTTTGGTCTATCATTGGAAGGCCCGGCTCGGGATTGGTTCTTCTCTCTTCCACAAGAGCAAGTTGTGAGTTTTCAAACTGTTAAAGAACAGTTTATTCAATAGTATCAAGACCAGGTTGGGTCCAAGTACTCTATTGTAGATCTGGCCCATGAGATGATGAAGCCCGACGAGGGGTTCTGCACCTTTGCTGACCGTTGGCGTTGCCTTGCCGCGTAGGTCCCAGGGCACATTCTAGAGAGAGAGCAAATCAAGATGCTGATATCTAATGCTGCGCCCGAGTATCAGTTTATCTTAGCCCTCAACGACATCACCTCCTGGCAACAACTTTACAGCCGAGCCCGCTTCATTCGCCAATAAATCCAAGATTCCCTTGACCCCGAGTCTCCACCATCCACCTCCACATATCAACCTTCACCCTCCACATGCCAACCCAATGCTCCCATGAGTCAGCCCGCCATGAGTCAGCCTTCCGCCACATATCCCTCCACGAGCCAACCCCCCGCCTATACATACCTATACGCCTCCGCATATCAACGTTCCATGAGTCAGCCTCCTGCGTCCGCATACCCATCTCCGTTTCCACCCCCGGTCCAGGTCACACCACATCCCGAGCAGGTAGATGCCGTCTACATACCTCCCCACTCCGTTCCACATATGCCTTCACCAAATCCCTCCTCTGCCGGCCAAGCACTATTGCCTACGCAACATTCACTTCCGTCTCCACAACCTTCTCCACCACCTCATACCCCTCGGCATCCGCCTTGCCCGAAGCGGGCTCCTTGTCCTCCATTGTCGGAGTGCCTTAGCGACATTTTTAGGGCTTTGATGGCTGCTCACGCGTTGCCACTCTCTCCGACTGTGCCTTGCCAACCTGCGGTCGGGAATATGCTTTAATATTGTGATTTTCACCGCCAGTAGGGGCATTTGGTTGAGGATTATCCTGAGTTCCGAGAGTATGTTTATGACCTAGAAGATAATAAAAGGATTGATTGGGCCGCCATGCGTAAAGTTGTTTTAGATCTTCGCAGCAAGCAACAGCAACAAGAAGCACCGCCCAAGCAGCCATCTCCATCTCTACAAGACCGGGGGCACCCCAGTGATTCTTCGTCTAGCGTTAAACCCACTCCATCACCTACTACCTCGCCTACTCTGTTACCTTCGCTATCTCCTATCCAATCTCCGCAACCTCCACAAACCCAAGCCTCTGCTCAGGCTAGTGCCACCTCCCTTTCTTCTACTCTTCCACCACTACTTCCACCCCCAATGTCGTTCGGCGCGTTGTGTCGATACGTCGACGGTGGGTGCCACAACCCTCTTCTTCACCCTTGCCATGTCCACTACCTCCATCGACCACATCACCATCTCCACCATCCTCTCAATCGCCTACACCATCTCCACCACCCTCACCATTGCTGAAACCTCCATCACCCCCGCCATCACCTTTGACCGAGCCTGAGCAAATTTCACCTTTGCCGCCCTCGCCCGAGCAAGTCATACCTCCACCCTTACCTTTGCCTCCACCTAAACACACCATACCCGTTGAAACCCCCGCGTCTTCTGAACCTACTCCTATCCCCATTCTTCCACCTATTTCCACCCCACGGAGCGGGTGTGCGTTACCCATGGTGCCCCTTGGGTCGAATCCCCAGGGAGACAATAAGCTAAGTAAGGATGATTCGGTGCCGGCCGTGCATTTCAAGATCCAAGACTTCATTTGTCGGATGCCGATCCGCATCCTGGTCCCTTGTTATTTTGGGGATGTTGAGCCTACACTCCTAGTGAAGACGGTTGACAAGAAGAGATCCCTTGAGTTGATGCCAATTTCTTCCTGAGCAAGGCCGGTGGCAATCTCTTTGCTCGCCGGAGAGTTCACCGTTGATGCTATTATTTCTCTTTGCTCTATTGCCATTCAGATGACAGGCCAAGAAGGGTTCTCTACCCGTGTCGTGCTAACGCATACGGCCGCCAAGCAGATTATGTATTCTATGTTCAAGGGGCAATTGGCCACATCTTCTACACTTTTCAGGGATATTCTGCACTTCTTATGCAATCTTCCTCGGTTTATTAGCAAGCCGGCCATGTCAACACCGTGTATTACTCTCCCTCAGCTTCACCCGTCTCTTCTAGCAAGGGAGTTACGCTTGAAGTCTGATTGCCAAGTGGAGCTGCCAAATCTCATGCTACTTGTGCCAAGTAACAAGACTCCATGGTTTTATGATATTCAGCATTATGAGGAGTTAGTTGTTCAAGAATGTCCATCTACTGTTGTTAGCGTCAGGTGTCTAGGGGCAACTGCCCCGATGAAGCTGCATATTCATAGCCAGGTCAAGTCTTCTGCCAGATGGGCCCGTTATTTGAGGAGACACTGTAGAATAATAGGCCTGAAGGTCCAACCTCCCGCCAATCAGGTCCATTTCAAGCCAATTTCAACTAAGAAGAGACAGCGACGCAGGTTCAAGAGCCATCAGTTATGCATTCAGGGGTCCACCTCTTCCTCTCTTTCTTTTCATTCATCCTTCCTTCTACTCAGTTTCAACCCTTGGGTGGTGTACCTTCCTCCATCTGATCCTATCTCTATCATTTTCTCCTCCTTTCGTAGGTCCGTGCATCCCCATTCCTCTCCTTTTTCTCCGGATGCTCCATATTTTCCCTCCTCTCACAATTCTAGGCCTCGGCCTATGTCTTTTCATCCCGATCTCGGGACATCTCCCAATTCTTCTCCTCCAATATCTCTGGGTTCCGTCTCTAATTCTCCTTCCCCGACGATGTTGGGTGATTTTCACTCTTATTCCCCGACCCTGTCGGGTGTCTATTTCTCTTATTCCTTGACCCTGTTGCGTGATTCTAATTCTCCCTCCCCAACCTTGTTCGATGATTCTAATTCCTTTTCTACGACCGCGTCAGACTATTCTTCTCCTTCTTTCTCATCTTCACAGCAATCCTCTCGCTGTCTTTCTATTCACTCCTCTTCACCCTTTCAGGGTCATTACCCTTTTTCTTGCTACTTTCGAGGCTTTAGTCCACCTTGATCTCAGCTAATCTGATTTCTTCTGTATTTGGTTCCTTATTATCAGGGCCTCGACACCTTTACGAGGGAGTTCTAGCC
The DNA here is from genome assembly GCA_022559845.1 of Amorphophallus konjac. NCBI lineage: Eukaryota > Viridiplantae > Streptophyta > Magnoliopsida > Alismatales > Araceae > Amorphophallus > Amorphophallus konjac. The sequence goes on along the minus strand of CM040125.1, from coordinate 238,296,700 downwards.
CTCGTCCCTCTTCCTTTTTATCCTTATTTCATCTAGTTTGGTGTCTGTCACTTTTCCATGTCAAGGAATCTTTCAATCCCTTTGCTATCCTCTCCCTTTCATCCTGTCAAGCAAGGAATACAAAGCTCGTGCTGCTCGAAGCTCGATGATCAAGATTGCTTTAGGATGTTACTTCCACACTGCAGATTTGCAAAGGTATCTTTATTTTGAGCAAAGAAACATGCTTTCATTTCCATTATTGTTTCTGCACATGGTTATAATGCTATTCCTAAACATGGTTAAGTGACTTTTAGAAATTTACTTAGTTCATTTAGGTCATTTAAAATGAGTTCGCTTTTGCTACATCCTTAGGCTAGTGACAGCTCCGCGCTGGGAGTCTAGTTCTTTCCCCGATCATTGAGGGTTACTTTTAGCATGGGTTTTTCACACACTACACGGCAAGCCATAGCCGATCCCTCTGAGCAACACCGTTGCTGCTTTGGCCATACATTGGGTATGCACAAAGGTCATTTTCTCTTCTCTGCTCGGCCAAGTGCAGGGGCAAGAGATTGATGGATAAGATGACTAACCTAGGCGCTCCCTAATACGAGAGAGGTCTCAAATAGGGGTAGTCTTGACCCTCAAAAGTGAGCTTTCATGCAATATCTAGCTAATAAGGGCTGTCAAAAATAAATGGATGAATCAATGCAAAATTATGAATCAAAGGCATGGCAAGAGTGGCAGTATAGTTCCCCGTGGGACGCCATGAGCCCGGTCGCATGCATGCCTGATAAATATGGGTCTCAAAATCAAAGACACAAAGCCCCGGTGCAACAAACTATCTCTTTGAGGGATAGTGCCCTGGAAGGAAGTCGAATCTTGATATCTCCCATCCCACATAAAGCTTGTCTCTAATTTTTCTTCTATTTCTCCCTCTTAGGCTGGGTTGTATCCCGGGTATGGCCTTAGTAGGGGCACCGTTCTTTAGAGGCAGTTGGTTGTGGTAAGCCACCCTCACATGCACGCCCTGCTCAAGGGAAGTCTTTAATAAGAGGGGAGGGACGGTGATCCCTGGCCAGTAGTTCGAGCCTGTTTTTGGGTGCTGTGGATTGCTATTGTCAAAAATAAAAAATGAGATATTTTTAAAATTAAAAAAATGAGTTATTGTCAAAAATCCCAAAAAAAATGAGATATTATCCAAAATCCAAAAAAATGAAATATTATTCAAACAAAATAAAAAAAATAAATATTTTCAAAATCTAAAAAATCAAGAAATTTTAAAAATATTTATCTTATATATTTTATTTTGAGAATAGATACGTAATCTGTTTGCTAAGTGTGCAGGTTGCAGGTACTCATGCATTCCTTACTATATCTTTGTGCTCTGTCTCCTGTCCACATCTTCTGATCTGTTCTCTTCGTCATTCATGTTTCTCGATCTGTTCTGAAGTTTATGTCCTTCTCAGCTTTTGTTTGCAATGATTATATCTATATGAGAGGACTTTACCTCACGATTATGAACCTGGCGGTTCTGCTTCATTCTGATCTTGGCTTTTGATTGAAGGGCGTATTTGTTTCTGTCCTTTGTCCCGCCGTGTCCTTGTCTCGCCGTGTCTATGTCCCACCGTGTTGTCCCACACATGTTATTTTATTCTTCACCACGTGTTGTTAGTTATCTTGCATATGTTGTTAGTCGTCCTTCTATATCTCGTGTGTTGTCCCAACCGTGTGGTCATCCGTCATGTTCTTCTCCCAACCGTGTGTTGTCCCACCGCGTTGTTGTCTTATCTCACCGTGTTCATGCATGCATGTTGTCTGTTCATACCATTGCATATGTGCTTGTTTGTCTTTGTTATGTTATGTTGCATCGTCTCCCATTTCATTTTATCGTTACGTTATGTCATGTTGTTTGTCGTTCAGTTAATCGTTATGTTATCCTAGTTATGTTCATTCTTCTTTATCATGTTTATTCATGTTGTTGGTTGTCTTATCATAAAAATCCATAAAAATCAGAAAATCTAAAAGATGCCATTTCGCTTGGCAGGTAAGTCAGGTATGGCTCTCTATCCCTTCTCATTATTACATTACTATATGATATATACACTATTATAGCCTCTCAAGGACCGGCTAGTTGCCCGTGTGTTCTAGGATCTGAGGTTCCCCTTTAACAAAAATGATGATGATCTAGGAGCATACGGTTAATCGTTGGATAGGCCGCTCGGTTGAGTCGGGTGGGGGACGATGGACTCTGTCTCGCACGCCGTGGTTGTAAGAAGACTATTGACCCCATCTTGCTCAGTCTAGCAATATTATCCTTGAGCACTTTCTATTTCATCTTTCTTTGCATTCGTTTTAATGATTTTTTTATTTTATCCCAGCATGCATCATGTCATTTTGAGCATTCATGCCTCGTGATCTGTTCAAGGATTTCTCCTCAGCAATGGTTGATTGCACCTCAGTTCCCTTGGATGAGAGATTCTTCATTCCACTCCAAATTTGAGCGATTTCTCTGATCTTGTCGCTTGGTCTGGTTGGCCAGCGTGATTCCTGTCTGGATGTGATCTCAGTCTTATTTTCCTTTTCCAGCTCTTATGTTGTGTTCCTGCCGACCCACTCATTGTCCGTAGATTGTGTCCCTGATGAGACTGGTCGTGTTTCCTTTCCCTTAGTTTAGTTCTCCAGACATGTCTCATCCTTGTCATCCATTTCGGAGTGGTTAGTTCGGCATTTTCAAGAAAATTCCTGTCGCTTGTTGGTTGTGACGGGTGTCTTTTTGTCTTGATGCCCGCTTTTCAATTCTCTCTGCTTCATCTCCATTTCACGTCGCTATCGCTTTCGCTCTATCTCCTTTTCATTTCACCTCCGCGCCACTTTCGCTCATTCCCTTGCAAAGCGGACATCAAGGAGGGGCATCTGTTGACACCCGTTTTTAGCCCACAAGTTGCATCATTTCTCTTATTCATCATTTTTAATGTCCCGAATTCTCCATTATTTTGGAGCCTTCCTTGGATGGATTTCGAGCCTATTTTTATTGTTATATTCCCTTTGAGCCCTAGAGATCATGATTTCCTAGAGCCCTGGAGCTTATTTTATCAACTTCTGGCTTCTAAGTCGACTTTCGGCCCATTTAGGCCGGCTTCCCTCAAGTAATCGGCTCTCTCTCGTTGCGCAGTCCTGAAAGTGATCCTTTTTCATCTCTATTTGTTCCTCTATTCAAAACGTTGTCTTCATCAACGTTGTTCCTCTTTCAACGATCTACAATTTCTTATTCTACATTGTTGGCCAGTTCTGCCCCATTTGTGAGATATTCTTATTTTTTCAGCGTGTTGTGCTGTTTAGAGTTCTCTCTCTAATATAGCACCATTTTCTCCCTCTTATGATCATTTTCTCATCTTGCTTTCTTCAAAGAAGTTGTTTATCTTTCAGTTATCTACAATTTTTTCTTCTACCACTTTCACTAGTTCCGCCCCGTTTGAGAGATACGCTTCAATTTCCAAAGTCGCATGCAGTCTACACAAAATTTTCATTCATCGATGTGAAGGTCTAGTGTAGGTGCGTCACAGCGATGTGAAGGTCTAGTATAGGTGCGTCACAGCCCATTTAACGGTCTATCGTAAGACCGTTAGAGCACATGTGACGGTCCTATAGTAGACCATCACACCCAAACTCGCCCGAAATCACCCCGTTCGACCCTTAGAGCGTGGCGGTCCTACCCTAGACCGTCACAGTAATGTGGCGATCATACGATAGATCGTTACACACAGCAGAGAGTCCAATTTATGCTTGACTCTGCCCCGAAAACTATGCGGCGAGCCTATCTTGCAAAGCCCATAACTTCATTAATTTTTATCCAAATTGATCCCCGTTTTTTCCTACTTTTAGCCCTTTGTATTATCTTGAATTTGGTTCATAGAAATCAAATTTTCATTGGCTATATCTCTCGGGATATGGGTCGCAAGATCAGGATTTAAGCATCCTGGTACAACTAAAACTCTATTTTCTAGTGCGATGGGGCTACCTTCCAAGAGCATATCTTCTAGAATCCTCCTCCGAATTGATCCCCGTTTGTTCCTATCTCTTGTCCTTAGTATTATCTCAAGTTTGATCCAGAGAACTTGATTTATCTTGGACTATATCTCTAGGAATCGTGATAAGAAGATGGGGCTTTCTTGTAAAACTCTATAAAAACTGCCCAGTTCACAGTCGCGACGAGGGGGGCTCTTACTTGGTTCGGGGCGAAGCCATGCTGTAATTCCAACTCACAACTTCGACCTTGGCTTGAAGAGGGAAGTATTAGCTTTCCATTGCATCCTTCTGGGCTTGATTTCATGATCTATATTCTTAGTTCTCTTCCTCTTAAAATCACAAATCATTACAATTTTCTGCACTTTTCTGCTACATATGCGTTTTCCCCCGTTTTGCATCGATGATTTCTCTCTATTCTCTCAATCAAATCTCGTGATTTTAAATCTCATGCATGCACAATACACACACCTATTATTTCCACCCTTTCACAGGGGTTAAAAACCTCACCCCGGTGAGTTTGCCCTCAATTTCTTCCCCTATTTTATCACTACGGGATTGATGCTACATATGCATGTTCTAATGGGTTTTTTATCCTTGTTTTGACTTTATTTTGCAAAAGAGCATGAATACAACGTGAGGCCCTTTTCCTCTAGCCGGCTGGAAGGAGAGGAGGTTTGAATCCACAAAGTTCCCCGCACCTCGTTTGTCAAGCGCGATCAAGTTTTCTTTCCAAGGTACACGGCGCCGTTCTTTACACTTCTTCATCCTTTGGCGTTGTTAATCCTTGGTGGCGATCACGGTTAATTCTTCTATTCATTACCCCGTTGTTCATACTTCTATGATTGCTTCATATACATGCATGGTTAGTTAAGGGGCGCGGGGTAGATTAATTCATCTACAATGACTGATGAGACAGTAGAAGAAGGCTATGTACCCAAGTTAAATGCAAACAATTTTCCACCACTTCAAAGGATATTACACCACATGATGACCACTATTTTACTGCCTAGATCAGGGTCAAGAGAGCAAGTGACAGATAGGCAGAAATTTTTTTTCGTTCAGATCATGAGTGGGGAACCAACCACCTTCCCCGATGTGATGATGGAATACATAACTTGCTGCAGAAAATCAAAGAACATAAATTTGCCTTATGGTTCAGCATTAACCCCAATCTTTCAGTACTTGCACATTGATTTAAGCAAACAGGTCAGTCATCCAATTCGTGATGCTGACATTTACACTATTCTGTCAATCTGCAACAATATGGGCTATGAGCTGCGAAATGGAATTCTAATCCGTACTCTTCATTCAAAGAAAGGCAAAGCCCCGGCAACGGGTTCTGATCAAAGTGAAGGTGAAGAACAAGAAGAACCTGTCAGAAGAATTGGAGTCTCACAGCCTGCATCTTCAGCTGATACATCACTACACACCAAGATTGATGAATTAAGTGATGAAGTCTGCAATGTAAGGGAATTAGTGGATGTGCTCACAAAGGAAGTAAAAGAATTGAAGCTCCATCATGAAACATATCTTCAGAAGTTTGCTGCGATGGCCGATTCCATTGATTCCCTCCACACTGCTCTGGGCATTCAAAACTCCAAATTTGATGGTCTATCTGATTTTCTCCAGCATCCACCGACACCTCCTGCCTCCCCTTGAGGCTTTGATCTTTGGCACTCTACTTCCATTCTTCCCTACCACTCCTTTTTGTTGATAACAAAGGGGGAGATGAATGTGTAGCCTTGTGTCTTGGTGTCTTGTGTGGATGTTATGTTTATGTGTTGGTTTTGTGACAATTGGCATCATGATGTTAAATGTTATTTGTGGAATGTTATTTGTGGACATGGTTGATGTTATGTGATATTTTGTTGGAACATCAGTATTGGTAATGTAATTTTTTGGTTATGAATTGCATGGTGCTTGGTACAACTTGTGGATTGTGGATATGAAATCCACTTTTGAACCTTAATTTCCTTTGATGCCTTAATTTATTTTGATGAATGAATGCATTAATCACATTTGATGAATGTGCTATCCATTGGACCACAGCTTGGTGAAATTGTTCAATGTGTATGGATTGCATTTCTAGAATGAATGTGCTTGGAATGTTAAACATCGTTTCATGTCTAGGATACTTGATGTGAGTGAAAATTCCCTGAAACACATGTTATTCGTCAAGTCTATTTTGCCTAGTTACACATAGTATTTGTCATCATCAAAAAGGGGGAGATTATTGAACCCCGTGCACAACCGTGTGTTAAGGAATTTTGATGATGATTAAATACCATGTGTTTGTGTTTCATGTATATAAATGGATACGTGGTTTGTGGATGAGAAATGAATTGATTTAATTTCCATATGGTTGAATGAAGCTCATTCTCATATCTATGTCATAGTTAAATGGGATGCCTTTACTTCAAGAGTTATGTGCCGAACTAGACTATCATTGTGTTGGCATTTGTACAGGGATCGATGAAGATTGGGTGAGATTCAAGCCAATTGAATAGAATTCTCCTACTGTGCTTTTGGTTGATTGAAATAATGTTTGAGTCATTTAATTCACTTAACATTTAATATGCAAGATTCAATGTGTGAAACTGAGTGATTAATGAGAGCTACACTCTAATTTTTAGAAATTGAATGACATGGAAGACTAACTTCCAGTGTGAAATGGTGACAGGCATATCGAATGGCAATGAACATGAAGAACATATTGGCATCCATCCAATTGGATCTTCACATGCGTTGTGGACCATCAACATGGTAAGTTGTTTTGTTGGCATGGTTGGAGGTGGGTTGTTGTGAAGATTGGATGGACAAATCTCAAGGTAATTCCCTATCCATATCTACTTGGTAAGTCTCTGATTTGGGGTAGGTTATACTTAATTCTTCCTTGCTTGTATTAGTCTTTAATGTCTCATGTCTTTTGGTTAACCCCTTTCAATTTTTCTTGACTCTGCTCATGTCAGGAAAAGTGTCGACTCATTGAGTCGACACTTTGTCCCAGGGCCATGAGCTTTTAAGCATGGCCCTCTTATGATTTCGAACAGTGAGATAAAAAGTCGACTCCATGAGTCGACCTTTTTGTCGGACTATTCTGTCTGGGTGATTTCAAGACTCACCCGGGAACAAATGTCGACTCATAGAGTCGACATTTTTTCCAAGGCCTTCTGTCTGGGCGTTTCTTAACGCATCAAGCGGAATGTGTCGACTCTATGAGTCGACAATTTCTTCGCCTCACCTTGTCTGGCTGGCTTTTGAGCCTTGGGCGGCCGCGAGTGTCGACTCTATGAGTCGACACTTTTCGGCGACCGGAAAACTCGCCGATTCGTGCGGCGGCCGGTGCCCTAGCTCGGTCCTATCTTTGTGTGCCAATCTTTGATTGGTCCATGGGGGAATATCCCTTCCACGTGGCCCTTCATTCTCGTTGGGTATATATGGTTTGAGATGGGGTTTATCCAAATCGAGAGAAAGGGTTTTCATGTTTATCTGTTTTTGGGTTTTGCAGGAAGACGAGGCCGCAGATGCTTCTTCCTCCATATATGATGTGGTGAACGCGATTCAAGGCCGAAGATGATCATCTTCCACCTTGCTGAAGTTAGCTTGCTGAAGCACCACGGGGACATCACCTCGCCATCACCCAAGGTGCTGAACGTGAGTCAAGAGAAGGGAGAAAGGGACTTATGTCATCTCCGTCCATCTTTCCGATCTGAACCAGTGGAGCATCGTGGATGCATCTCCTCCACTTCGTCCAGCCCCTACAGTCATCAAAGAAGCCAGTTCCATTATCTTCGATCAGGAGTTTGCTCAACCTGTTATTCGCCCCTGTTTAGAGTTTTCCTTTGTCTATTTGATGCCTATTGTGCTTGCATTGTATATCTTTGGTCGTTCCTTAAACTGAAAATGATTGTGTGTGTGTTCGGAGTGATGTCTCCGAGTGTGGACTCATTGTAGGGGTACGTTCCCCGTCCTAGTGTGTGTGTGTGCTTTGGAGTAGCGTGTTGAGTGTTCACCCTCGTGTGTGTGCTGAGTAGCAGCGTGTTGAGCTTCGTGCTCGTGTGTGTGGTTTGTTGCTATCGTTCAGCGTGTGGTGTATTGGGGTTTGTCCCCGTGTGCTACCTTGAGTAGCTTGTTAGTGAAGCCTCACCGAGGTGGTGAGGGGTGGACGTAGGGTACCCGTCGTAGTCCCGAACCACCTAAAAAATCGATGTGCACTGGTGATTGGTTGTGTGTGTGCTCCTTATCTTCTATCATCATTCACAAGATGGATTGCTAATCATGTTGCTCATCAATGCTAGATTTGTCTATGTATACGGTTAGTTAAACTTGCTAATTCTTCGTGTGTGATCTTATCATTTGCAAATGTTTAGTGAGGAGGTATTGAGAGGCGTTCAAGTTGATTAAATTGGTCTTAATTTTTTAGAGAGGGATCTATTCACCCCCCTCTAGATCCGTGCCACTACACTGTGGGACCCAACATATATGAACCCGTGATCTGCACCTGCCCGGTCCTCCAGTATATCAAATGGTGACTAGTCGAAAGTCGGGTTAAGCCTGGCCAGAGGCTATCACTAAGCGTGAGGTGATCTTCAGATTTAAGTCCCCCGCCACGTACCGAGAGTCGATCTAATAAAACCTACTACACCGTCTGCTTGCATGTGCTACACTTTGCCTTATGAAGTGAACATTACTTTCATACATTTTCTTCGGCCCCGAGGGCCCTTCTACTTTGGCTATTAATCAAGGGTTTTCCTTCTTCCGGAAGGATGTAATTAACGCCATACCTTTTATGGTATGGCGGACTTCAGGTCCCGACATGATCACCCACAATTGTCTGATTAGTCAGACGAGCGCACAATAAAACTTCGTCACGAAAGTGACTGGCACGTCCCGCGTTAATAAATGAACAAATAAACTAAATAAATAAATCAAATGAGAGATTTTTTTCATGTCCACAAAGCTTGCACGGCCGGTGGGACCAAGTTTCCCTTTATCTTTTTGCCAAAGCAGAAGGCCCTGGGGCATTCCCAAAAAATACTGATTGTTTGTTCATCCTATTTTGCAGAAATCGCAATGGCTTCCAGATTTTCTGGTCTGACCTTCGGCCCTCAAGTGGTCGCATCGCATGCTACACACTGGTACCTGGCAGTACCCACAATTTTTGGTACTCTGCCACCTGTGGTAGGGTTCCCGAACTTCCTCGGAGTTGCTTTCGTCGGTCTGCTGTGAGTCGAGAAGACGGGCGAAGAAGCCAAAACTGTGACCCCTCTGAAGACTGGTGCCCCACGCAGGGCTGTTTCACCCATCTCCACTGCTACCTGCTTCGTCCACCACATGGACTACCGAGCTGCTCCATCCAGTAACAAGATGGCTGGAGGAAAGAAAAAAAATTATAGAAAAAGAAGAGTAGCTGTTCCCGAAGGGCGGCTCTCCATTTCCGGGAAGTCTGTATTGATCGGCGGCATGCGAGTATACCTGATTAGTTGCACCGCTGAAGCTTTACCAGATCGTGTTGTCCCAGCGGTCTCTACCTGCAACACTTTTGAAGTGCTGGCTGTAAGACCTTGAGTCTTTCGGATCTTTATCGGAGAGTTTCGGATCGCTTTTGTGGGTCCTGAGTTGTGTTTTACGATCCGCGTGAGTTTTTCTCTCGTACTACTTACGGAATCCCGTGGTGAGTTTATTATTGAATTCATCAACTCGAGGATGCTACAGTATCGTTGCATTCTTTTTTAGGATCGTTTAGACTATTTTTTCGTATTTTTCTGAATTAGTGCATTTTTGAGCTGAAAATCAGATTTTACGAAAATTAGGGAATTCTTAATTTCCTTTTCTTTTAACTATTTCTCCTTCCTCTCTCCTCCCTCACGTCCCTCACTTTCTCTCCATCGTTCTCTTTCTTCTCTTCTCCTCTCTCCGCAGGGCGTGTGACCGTGGCGAGCTGGGTGAGGCAGGGACATCGTGGAGCTGATATGGGGCGTGATGGTGTGACGGATGGAGCGTGGCGTTGGCGCGATCCCTCGGCGGATTCAAAGCCGACGTGTTCGGTTCGTTTGATCGATTTCGACGTGGTTTTGTCGTTTCGGGGTGTTAGAACTTCGGTGGAGGTAGGGAGATGGACGCCCTACTCTTCTTCTGCATTTCCTCACGATTTGGAGTCGAACGGTATGAGAACGAGCGGGTTCTGCCTTCTTTTGGGTAAAGCATGCCTGGGGGGGGTGAGACGAGTTCACCTTTCTTGGCGACGGTTTCTAGCCTAATTAGTTTTATTTCATTCCCTGGCATGTCAGCATTCCATTTCTGTTGGTTTCATTGTGATTGGTTGTCATTTGGGACCGGTAGGAGCACGGGAACCCATGTGACTCAATTAGGGTTGATTCGAAAGAATCACCTGTTTCTTATGTTTTATGCGTTGTTTGGATCCCTTCCGATCTGTGGAAGGCTTGTATGGTCCTTAGGGTTGTTTCCCCTTCGTTTAGAAGCGATTGGGGCATGGAACGGCTGGGATCGGTCAATCCTCTGTTTTACCTGCCGTAACAATTTAGCGGTCTTACCAGATGTAGATCTATTTAAAAATCCACTAAAATTAAAAATAAAAGAAAAGAAAGTAACAATATGATCAAAGCAAAGAGAAGCACGTGGTGCTATATGGAACGTGATCGCCAGAGACCGCATGCCTCAATTGATATAATCAATAAATAAAGGAGGGATCGCGATATAAATACCTTAGAGTGTGGGAGATGTGAGTGATTTCCTTCCCTTCCTACTGGCCGGCCGATGGAGGGAGTTCTTCTTTGATTACCCTTGCAAGAAACAAAGACAACAACCAATAAAAGATTGAAATTAGTAAACCCAAGGTGTAGTATCAAATCCACAATATGAATATAAATATGAAAGCATGAAGTTGAACACACCTGTTGGGTGTTGCCCTTTTAAACCCCATGCGAAGGGTATGGAAATTTATGATGCATGAAGGGATAAAAATAAAATGATAAAACAAGTGCAAGCGTTGCACTGTTTGAGCCTCAACGTGGTTGAGACGAGAGTTAAATAGCAGAACAATGACTAAGATGCATGCATGCAATTAATGCAAATAAAAGAAAAAGAAATAGAGAACAGAGGAACAGAGAGGAGGTAAGAGGAGCCTGGGCAGTTTTTCTCCTTTGGCTTTGGATCGACATGTGGGAGGAAGCCTCCCAAAAGATGAAGCTCTTAGACGTGCGGAAGACTTCTCCTTTAGCCAAGAAACCGGCAGCACCTCCCCCTGTAAATTAAAAAAAATCTCTCTCGAGCAAGAGCCGCAGGGACTCTATTTATAGGGGAGATTGGAGTTTAAATCCAAATACAATTAGGATTATTGATTTTGGAAAGAGGTAAACCTTAGAAAAAGTCCTCCCCTAATTTTAGAAAGTCATTAGAGTCCTTTCCGAAGTGGGAAAGGGCTCAAAATGGAGAAAGAACGGGGTTCCGACACGGTTTGGAAATCTGAAAAAATGACGACCCCCCACGCGGTCGTTATTTAAAATAACGACTTCCACAGTGTCGCGAATCAAAAAAATATGAAAATGCCAAAAGGAAATAGCGTCCCTAGTTCGGGCGTCATTTGAAATGGCACCCCTGTGAGGGTCACTATTTCAGTATCTTCAAAAAAAGGTCATTTTTCATTATTATTTTTTCATTTTTTCGATGGATGTGCATCCAACTGTGCTGATTTCAATTCTATTTTTTCGTATTTTTCTGACACCTAGAAGGCCACCAAAACACCCCTGAAAGAGGGCCATAAATATAATATAAAATATTACCCAATTGAATGGACGCCTCCTTACGGGGCATCATTTACTTTTCATTTTTTATATATTTTCTTTAAAATCAAATGACGCCCCCCCCTCTATCGTTAATTCTTGAAAAATCCGTAAAAATAGAGAAAAATACCTAGAAAATCCAAAAAAATAAGGAAAAATAAGAAAAAGTAGAAAAATGTTAGTAATCCAAGAAAAGTGAGAAAAACCACTCATACAAAGTCAATTTGAGGGTCAAATTAGGGCATTATAAGGTAATATGAGAGGTGCTCACAGTAATGTCAATTTTAGCGTGTCTACAGTTGCCCTGCCTTAGCGTCTGCTTTGTAAGGGAATAGAGTGAACTGAAAAGTAGATGTCAAGGTGTGATGAGACACGCGATCAACATCACCTGATGAGAATTAAATCAAAAGCTCGAGATGAAGCAATCTCGGAAGATTCAATGAAATCAACGGTGTTTGGATAAAAGAGGGAGTGAATGTGCACGCGGGCACGAGGGAAATAAAAGAAGACGATCAACTCCTAGCGTGGTGGAAGTACCCCAAGTCAAAAACCTGTAGGTTTCGCCATTGGAGAGCGGTTACCAGCCAATGTGGACGGGCTACAGTCAAGGCAAATCTATAGAAAAAAAGAGTGAAAATAGAGGATAAAAATTCAAACAAAGAGCTTTCGAGAAAATGACCCAAAACAGCGACAGAAACGAACTGAGGATTCAATTCAGTAATGAATATCTCATATGTGGCAAGATTAAGATCAATTGACCCTCAAAATCGGCTTATCAGAATGATTTTTCAACGTTGATTCAAAGTCCTACATGAATGCATGCTGGTTTAAAGGAAAAATTTAAAATAAATAAAAATAGAAAGATAATCAAGGATAATATTACTAAGCTGTCCAGAGTAGGTCAAGAAACTGATTTCGCGAGCTGATACTGAGCCAAAGCCCGTTTATCCACGCATCAACTCGTAAAAGGGAACCATCATCTCCAGTCTTAGACGACTCAACGGCCTATCCGTGCGACCAAGATTCCTTTGAAATCATCATTATTTTTGATGAAGTGGAACTCAAATTCCAGATTTACCAAAGCCACAAGGTCCTTGATATAATCTAGTAGTGTATGTAACATATAGTAAAATACATATGGGAAGAGATGGTGATAGCAATAAGCATGAGGGAACTGAGAAATGAGTTGCAAGCACCGTGGGACCTGGATGATGATGCCTAGTCGGTGGGACCAAAGAGCTTCTTTCCTACGCTCAAAATTTCATTAACCAAGATATAATGATGCATAAGGCAATGAAAGCTATTTAAGCATGAAAGCATAATTGAAATATTCAACAACATTGCATAGCATTGAAAAGCATCATGGAAAGCATCATATATAAAGCTATAAAACAGGAGAGCATACCAAGTATTTTTGTTCAATGTCATCATGAGGATGACAATCTTGGCAAATCAGAAGATTTATGCATGAAACATTAGCAGGAATAATCAGAGAAGCTGGCTCTTGAATGATGGTAGTGATGCGTAGAGCAGCATAGATAATCAGATTAACGTGAATAATCAGAGTGATACCCCAAGTGAATTGTTCAAAATGATAAAGAGATGATAATTGAAGTGCCCAGGGTGACATATCATGAGAATATTGGGAAGAATCAAAAGGTTGATAGGAATGAATGAAGAGAACTCATCCCGTGTTCTTGATCCTTGTAAAGGAATTGTCCCTGTAAAAAAAAATCATTAGAAAAATACAATGCAATATTCTTTTGGATTTTTGTAGTATGCAAATTTTTAGGGGTTTTGAAAAGTATTGAAATTTTTATGGATTTCGGAAGATATTTGGATTTTTTTTGGATTTTGGATTTTGGGGATACTTGAATTTTTTTGTTTTTTTTTTTGGATTTTTGGGATATTGGAATTTTTTTAGATTTTGGATTTTGGAGATATTGGAATTTTTTGGATTTTTGAAAATATTCAAAATTTTGAAAAAAAACTGTCGTTATTTAATGAAATTAACGCCCCCTCGAGTGGGCGCTGAATGTGCATTGACCCATATGTGCAGGCGCTTGGGAGATGCATCGACCTTGGGAATATATGCTCAGACGTGGGATTGCTTAGATTTGGCAAAGGTGCACAGACCTTGGAGTGTGTATGCATAGACTTATGATGCTTAGACTTGGGTGTGCTTGGATTGCATAAACGTGGGGTGGAATGTTCGGAATTACGCACAGACGTTGGAAACATGGTTAGACTTATGGAAAATGCACAGACATTGGAAACATGGTTAGACTTGGATGCTTAGACCTTGGGATGGAGGTGCTTAGACTTTGAATTGCACAGACTTAAACTTGGATGCTTAGACTTTGAATTGCACAGACTTTGAAATGGATGCTTAGACTTGGGTGATATATGCTTTGGATTAGAATGCACAGACCTTAGGATTGGTTAGACTTAGGGGCGCACAGACATTAGGATTGGTTAGACTTGGATACTGAATGGATTGCTTGGACCTGTGGATTGGTTAGGCTTAAGTGTGCTTGGATTGCATAGACGTGGAAGGAATGCACAGATGTTGCATGCTTGGACCTAGTAATGCGCAAACGCTGAGTGGTTTGGACGTTGCTAAGACATTGAATGGATGGCTTTGCAAATGCTAGACTTACGATGCTTAGACATTGCAAATGCACCTATGATGCTTAGACTTATGCAAATGCACCTATGATGCTTAGACGTTGCAAATGGATATTTAGACTTATGAAAATGTGCATCGAAATGCATGTGAGCCAGCGGTGAAGAAATGCGAATGATGACCGGACAGTTGCTGTTGATTACGGGAATGGCGCCCTCACGAGCAGGCATTATTTGAAAATAATTTTTTTGTTTTTTTTTTGAAAATGAAATATGAAAAATTTAATGAGTTTTTTGGAAAGTTTTCAATTTTTACGAACTTTGAAAATATGTGATTTCTTTTTGAATTTTGTTTGACTTTTGACTTAGACTTTGCTAATACAATATCGGAGGGATGTTTAAACCACTGGCTAGGGGTCCTCCTTCCTTCCCCTTTCACTAAAAAACTACCCAAAGCCGGGCGTGCATTTAAAGGTGGCGCCCTATGGCCAACTTCTGATGGTTAACGGTGCCCCTACCAAGGCCATACTTGAGAAACATTCGGTATTAGAGGGAGAAGAGAAGAACAATTGGAGATAAACTTTATGAAAGATGGGAGATGTCGGGACTTGAAATCCTTCCAAGGTATTACCCCTCAAAGAGGTAGTCTGTTACGCCGGGGCTTTGTGCCTTTGATTTTTAGACCCTTGACATGCATACGATCAGGGTTTTCCGTGCGGGGACTTTGCCGCTCTTGACATGCCATAATTCATAATTTTGCTTTTATCAAAATTTTGACTTGATTTTCATAATAGCCCTTTTTGGTTAGATGTATCATGAAATTTTACTTTAATTTGGGTCAAGACTGCCCCTATTTGAGACTTCTCTCGTATTGGAGAGTACCGAAGTTGGTTATCTCATCCGTCAACCTCTTGCACCAGCATTCGGCCTAGTAAAGAAGAGAAGAGACTTTCAGGTATACTCACGGCACGGCCAAAGCAGCAACGGTATTTATCCAAAGGAGCCGGCTAAGGATGCCGTGAAGTGTGTGGAGTGCCCAGCTAAGCGTTGTCCATAACAAGCAGGAAAAGAACGCCAAACTCCCAGCGCGGGGTTCTTATTAACCAAAGTGATGTATAGCAAGCCTAAAGAGTCTTTTTTTCTCTTAAAATCTATAAAAGATATAAAAAATTAGGATAAAGGCCTAAAAATAGCACTCTTAATCGTGTTAAGAAGCACTTCGTTTGAAAACCGTGCATAGAGATGTTGAATGCAAACCTCATGCCAAATATTACCTTGCAACCTTATGAAGTAGGAGCCGCCGGAGGCGATCTTGATCATCGTGAGATTGTCCTCAAATGGCAGATAGAAGGATTGGAAGCCAAGGTTTGAAGTGGCTTAACAAGAATGAGTGCTGCCAAGACCAGACTCAGACGAATAAGGATGAAAAGAAAGAGAGAGACGAGGGCTAGAACTCCCTCACTAAAGTGCAGAGACCCTGATCACATGAATGGTCTACAGAAGGAGAGAAAAATCAAGAGGTGGAGTGAGGGCTAAAGCCTCAGAAACAGTGGGAGAACGGGCAGATGCCCAAATCGGTGGATGTGGAAGAAGTTGGGTCGGAGCCGTGATTGGGAGGAATTAGAAGAAGAAATTGATAGATGGAGAGAGGCGGATCCGGAGGTTCTGGAAGCAAGAGAGGAGGATCATGATGCGGGTAGAAATCATCCGGAGGTTCCGGAGGAGGAAAATCCCGAGGGAAAAAGGTAAGGAAAAAGATGATTGAAGAAGAAGAAAAGAATGAAGGATGCAATGTCCTGGAAGAGTGGGAGGATGAATAGGAAGAAAGATAGGGGATCCGGAGGTTCCGGAGGGATAAAATGAGAAGGGGCGGGATGCCCAGAAAGAATCAAGGAATGGGGTAAGAGATCCGAAGGTTTTGGAAGGATGTGGAGAAGGAAGGCGCAATGCCCGGCAAGTGTAAGAGGACCCGGAGGTAAATAAGAAGAGAGAGTTATAGGATCCGAGGGTTCCGGAGGAAGGAGATAAAAAAGGGCGCAATGCCCTGGGGGATCAGATAAGTCCAGAGGTTCCGGAGGGATAGCGAAAGAAGGGACGCGATGCCCCTGGAGTGGAGATAAGAAATCTGGAGGTTCCGACGGAAGAAGACACCATGGGACACGATGCCCAGGGAGGAAAGATAAGTCCGGAAGTTCCGGAGGAAAAAGACACCATGGGACACGATGCCCAGGGAGGAAAGATAAGTTCAGAAGTTTCGGAGGTGGAGGATATGGAGGGTCCAGAGGTTCCGGAAGGCGGGGAAGATACGAGTTTGGAAACCCAGGAAAGAAGAAATGCAAATGCAATGATGGATGTAAGGGACGCATGAAATGCATGATATGCAAAGAGTGTAGAGAATGCATGGAATGTGAGGGTAAGATCTTCCTCCTCACCCATGGAGTGGCCCATAAGAAGGAATTGGCGGATGGAATAGAATAAGGAACGAATGCATTGGTGGAAGGCCCTTTAGCGAAAGGATGCCCACCCCTTCATGGAAAAGAGAGTGCCCGTCCAGACGACTCAATAGACAGAATTAATGCATGAATACTCTCATGTGTTATGGCAATATGGGAAGATGTAGCAACCCTGATAAATAAATATTTGAAATAAATTAAAATATATATATATAATACAGATAATAAGAAGAGGGTTAAATGGAGGAATAAAACCCAAGATGCAAATAACGCCTCTCATTAAGGCGTTCATTTTATAATAAACGCCTCTACCTAAGGCGTTATTCAAGAAAGGACGCCCTCACCACAAGACGTCAAATTCCAAACGCCAAAAAGGGCAAGGACAAGAAACGCCCTTTTCTTAGGCGTGTTTTAAAACAAGGAACGGCCTTACTAAAGGCACTTCTTAAGAAACGACCTGAACCAGGTCGTCAATTCAAGAATCGACGCCCTGACCGAAGTCGTTAATTCCATTTGTGAACCGTTCAAACCCAGAGCTTATCCAGGGAAGGATTAACCTAATCCAGTAAGTGTCTACTAGGGTAAGGACTCTATTAGGGATATATTACCCTCAATAAAACACTACTTTTGTTAGGACTCCAAAAATCCTATAAATAAACCTGTCCGGTCGAACCCTAAACCTATTTGATCGATCGCTGCTACGATGAGTAAAGAAATGAACATTTTTTTCTTTTTATTTTACTGTCAAATGAAGAGTTACTAACTCTTCATCCCCTTCTCTTCTTACAGGTTGAAGAGAGCACACGACGTGAAGAACAAAGGTATTGTTCTTTTTCCCTTTTTACCTTCGGTCAAGTAGTATGAAGAAATACTAATGTTTCTCCTTCTGTTCTTGTAGGAGTTACAGAACCGAAGAACAAGGTTCTTCATCAAAGCCTTCTCGTCCTCCTGTTATTGTTGCTGTAAGGCAACAACGTCCCCTTTCATATCAATCTTCAAATCTTCAGGTAGGTTTTCTCAAGTTATTGTAGCCCAAATGAAATTAATGCAAGATATATATATATAAGCATGTCATGCATACGGTTATTATAGTTTCCATGCGTTTTCTGAAATATTTTGAAAGAGACGCCCCTGGCAAGGGCGCTAATTCACATGAAACGACCCTTCCCAGGTCGTTAATTTCATATTTAACGCCCTGTACTCAGGCGTTAATTTCTTAAAACCGTTAATCACCCATCTTAAGAACTGATTATCTATGAAATCATGATTATAAAATAATGCATGATCCTCTGTCTTCAACCTGCTAACTTTACTGTCATGATATTATATTCGTTCCTCTGTTATCCTGGAATTATTACTGTCCTTAAAATTTCTGAAGAAACTTGAATTAACGACTTGGACAAAGTCATTTTCTATATGTTAACGCCCCAGAATAGGGCGTGAATTTGAAAGGTAACGCCCCTTCCTAGGGCGTGTATCGGTTAAAATCCTAAAATTTATATATTCTGAAAAATAGAATTAAATAGTAACGCCCCTGCCCAGGGCGCATTTTTGATAATTCCTAAAATTAATTATATCCTGTCCAATATTGTGAATAAAAAGGATGCCTTCTGGTATAGTCGTCAAATCGTGAAGAAACGCCCCTGCCCAGGGCGCATTTTAGATAAATTACTGAATTAATGAAAATTCTGTAAAATGGAAACATGTGTAAACGCCCTTATGTTAGGCGTTAATTACTTGAGAAACGACTTGACCTAAGTCGTTATTTTCTGTAAACTGATTTTTATCCTGATTCTGTTAACCGATGGTTTCATATTATACATATACGTATATATCGGCACTATTCTCCACTCCGTGAGTATAGTCCCACTTTTCACGTTGTTTTATCGATCACACTCAACTCTCATTGACATACAAGCTCTCCATTGGACATTCCGTTCCTTTGGACTAGCGAGTTAGTCATAGAGACCTCCGTAAGACTCCTCGTACCTTGGATTCCCTCAAGGTCGACTGAGCTGGTTGTACCCTAAAAACCCATTACACGATCTTTGTCATGTCAATCTAAAGAAACATGGTATACCGGCCCTTATGATTATACAAAGAGTATATCATAAGAAAATTCTTAATGGGATGGTGATATCATGCCATATAATGTCATTCTTGTAAACCTCAATTCTATGATAAGAATGAGGGTATCTTACCTTTGATATACTGTTCATGTGGACCTCAATTCTATATAAAGAATGTCCATCTTGATTTATCATGGTACCCAAGTTAAGGGAACCATATTCTACCTAGTTTTATCGATATCGTGATTATACCGTTATTATCGCCATTCTATGTCCTTGTCATATTTTTTGGACTCTATTCTGTCAAAGTTGTCATACGTATCTACAAGCTTGGTGATTGAAATTCTATATTGGCTATATAAACAAGAGTGGATGTCAAAACACATGATAAATGCCTGCGCATATAGGGCCCGATCTGGTCCTGGGAGGAGCACCCGAAAGTACTTGTGCCCATGGGAGTTAAAATGATAAGGTATCTGGCATTATACCGAGTACTTGACTTGCTTGATTGGACATTCCATACACATCTTGTACTTGAATCGTACTTGACTTCACATGAAATGCGTGGCCCGAAAAAGGGTAATTTACTTGCTTGATACATGATAGCCAAAAGTTCTTGACATGACTTGTTAAATGTACTTGCTTGAATATCTTGAATAAACTTGTCATCTTGTTGGAAGTTCATGATTAGTTCATCTTATTCTTTGATATTACATTCTCTCTATCTTGTCGTTTTATGCGAGCATGCATAGCTTTAATGCATTCATGAAAGATGTAATTACTTAAACCCCTTGCTAGTACTTGAGATATAATTTCCTACTGAGCGTTCGCTCATTCCGTTTGTCCCTTTTTACTTTTCAGGTAAGTCCGACGACGATGGAAGTCAATCGGATGGGAATGGTCAAGAGTGAAAGTGATAGAGCTGCTCAAGTGTCATCTAGTCTTTTCTATAGTTTCTTGAGTCAAATATGTATTCTTTTCCTTTTTATTAAACAGAGTATTGGATTTGTAATAGTCTATCCATTATGAAATAAAGGATTGGGTTATCTTGCTATTTTTGCGCATCTCTGTCTTTGTGTCGAATACACGACCACTCTGATTGACATGATTGATATAAACTCGTCACGCGTCTCCGGGTATCTTCCGCGCTCGGGGCGTGACAGTTTTTGTGGTATCAGAGCCTAAGGTATTCAATTCCTAGGAAAAACCCAAGTCCAAGGATAAGTTGAACGTTTAACCAAGTGAGATTGGGTAGAACCAAGGGGTAAGAGTCAATGAGTCTTTTAATAAGATCACAGTGATATAATACTAATGTAGCTATTATAATTGTAGGATAATGGCTGCCGAACGTGCTCAATGGCGCAACATGCAGCGTACCCTCCAAGGGATGACTCAAGTGCTACAACAGGTAGCACAAGGTGGTACTCCACGAGCTGGAAGCTTACACCAAGCCTTTAAGAACATGAATCCCCCGAAGTTTATGGGATCGACCGATCCGGACGATGCCGAGCATTGGGTTCGGGAAACCGAACGCATATTCCGTGTCATGCAATGCACGGATCAGGACAAAGTTCTATTAGCTACATTTCAGTTAGAGAAAGATGCTAGATGCTGGTGGGAGTCTATTGAAGCAACCATCGATCCTACTCAAGTAACATGGGAAGAATTTGTGGAATACTTCAATGCTAAATATTTCTCGGACCGAGTCCAAGA
Source organism: Amorphophallus konjac (assembly GCA_022559845.1). Classification (NCBI taxonomy): domain Eukaryota; kingdom Viridiplantae; phylum Streptophyta; class Magnoliopsida; order Alismatales; family Araceae; genus Amorphophallus; species Amorphophallus konjac. Next base: position 238,276,033 of record CM040125.1, on the reverse strand, counting down.
AAAGAAGGCTGCAGAATTCGCTGTATTAAAGCAACGATCCTTATCATTAGTAGATTATGAAGCTCAGTTCTCCAGGTTGTCTAGATATGCTAAACATTTGATTAGCACGGAGAAGATGAAAGCCCGAAGATTTCTTAATGGGCTTAGGCCCCACTATATTACTCAACTGGCGCCTATGGACATCCAAGTTTATTCTGAAATAGTTCGCCGAGCTCAATTACTTGAAGATGCCACGGAACTATCTGATAGGATCCGTGGAAAAGATAAGAAGGAGCAAGTCACAGGTTTGGGTTCTTTTAAACCCAACTTTAAGAAGAGGACTAGTAATGGAGGTTCTTCCTCTCAAGATCAGAAGTTCAAAAAGACCAAGTCTTTCTCTATCACAACTACCCCTTCTAATACAGTATGCAAGCATTGTGACAAGGCTGGTCACAAGACAGAAGAATGCTGGAGGAAATTAGGAGCTTGTCTCCGTTGTGGGAGTCGCAAACATCGGATTCCCGATTGTCCATTAATGAATGACCAAGCCGGTGACGGTAAGCGCCCGGTGACAAAGAACGCTCGACTTCATGCAATAAAGGAGACCGAGCAAGAAGAAGGTGGACTGGTAGAAGGTACATTAACAGTTTGTTCCAAAAATGCTTATGTCTTATTTGATACGGGTGCATCGCATTCCATTATTTCTAAGAAGTTTGCCGACCCGTTACCGTTAGAACCAGAATGGATAAAAATAGTTCTAACTACTCCTCTTGGAAGTGAAAATGATATTACTCATCACTACCAAAACTGTGAGGTAATGGTTCAAGGTAGGAATTTACCTATAGATCTCATATGCCTTGATCTAAAGGAGTATGATGTTATACTGGGAGCGGACTGGTTATCCAAATACCAGGCAACGGTTGATTGCCGCAATAGCCAAATTGCTTTCAAAGATTTTCCAGAATTAGTCTTTACTCGCCCCAAGAGTCAGAGCAAATCCCCTCTTATTTCGGCTCTTCGAGCAAGCAAGCTCGTCAGGAAAGGATGTGTATCCTTCCTTGCTTTTGTCACTGTTAAAGAAGCTAAGGAAACCAAGATAGAAGACATTCAGGTAGTGCAAGAATTTCTAGACGTATTTCCAGAAGATTTGCCGGGATTACCCCCTCAAAGAGAAGTGGCCTTCACCATCGACTTAGTCCCTGGTGCTGGTCCAGTTTCAAAGGCACCCTATAGAATGTCACCTGCTGAACTCAAAGAGTTGAAGGAGCAATTGAGGGAATTAATTCGAAAAGGGTTTATTAGACCAAGTACTTCCCCGTGGGGAGCACCGGTATTATTTGTAAAGAAAAAGGATGGATCCATGAGACTATGCATCGACTATCGACAATTGAATCATCTCACTATCAAGAATAAGTATCCACTGCCGAGGATCGATGAATTATTTGATCAGATTTCAGGATCCAAATATTTTTCCAAGATTGATCTCAGATCGGGATATCATCAATTAAGAATCAAGGATGATGACATTCATAAGACTGCGTTCAGAAGCAGGTATGGCCATTACGAATTTGTTGTTATGCCTTTTGGACTAACAAATGCCCCTGCTGCCTTTATGCAGTTAATGAATAGCATATTCAGGCCTTACTTGGATCAATTCATAGTAGTCTTTATTGATGATATATTGATATATTCCAAGACTAAGGAAGAACATGAAAAGCATTTGAGGATTGCATTGCAAGTCTTGAGGACAAATCAATTATATGCAAAACTCAGCAAGTGCAAGTTCTGGCTGGAAGAAGTGGCTTTTCTCGGACATGTCATATCCAAGGACGGTTTATCTGTAGATCCGTCAAAGGTTGAAGCTATAAGAAACTGGGAAAGACCTACTAATGCAAGCGAGATCAGAAGTTTCTTAGGTCTTGCAGGATATTATCGGCGATTCATCAAAGACTTCTCCAAGATCGCCGTGCCCCTCACAAGGTTAACTCGCAAGGAGATCCGATACGAATGGAGTGAGGAATGTGAAAGATGTTTTCAAACTCTCAAGGATCATCTTACTACAGCTCCGGTGTTAGCTCTACCAATAGAAGGAGAGAGATTCGAGGTCTACACAGATGCTTCTGGCATTGGCCTCGGATGTGTCCTAATGCAACAAGGAAAGGTCATAGCATACTCTTCACGTCAACTGAAGAAGCATGAGGAGAATTACCCCGTCCATGACTTAGAACTGGCCGCGGTGGTATTTGCCCTAAAGATATGGAGACACTACTTATATGGAGTGCAGTTTACTGTATACTCCGATCACAAGAGTTTCAAATATCTATTCTCACAAAAGGAGCTAAACATGAGACGAAGACGCTGGCTAGAATATCTCAAGGACTTCGACTTCAATATACAATACCATCCCGGAAAGGGTAATTATGTTGCTGATGCCCTTAGTCGAAAGCCGAGAGCAATGATAGCCAATTGTATGATACAAGAATGGAAGTTGCTAGAACAATTGTCCGAGCTCAATATAAGCTTGGACAAGGAAGCCAAATTTCTCACAATATCTCATATAAGCATACAGTCAGAGTTATTATCTGAGATACAAACACTTCAGGATGATGATCCTATATTAGTGGAAATCAAAGGCAGATTAGAAGGACAATCTGACTTTTAGATTGCTTCTGATGGAAGATTATTGTTCAAAGATAGAACTTGTATACCTGATTGTCCGGAATTAAAGAAGAAGATCTTAGATGAAGCTCACAGATCAAGGTACACTATTCATCCAGCATCAACCAAAATGTACCAAGATGTAAAGAGGAACTTTTGGTGGCCTAATATGAAAAGAGAAATAGCGGACTATGTATCCCGCTGTCTCACATGCCAACAGGTCAAGGCAGAACACCAAAAGCATGCTGGAAAACTACATCCTCTAGATATTCCTAAGTGGAAGTGGGAGGATATTGGTATGGATTTCATCATGGGTCTATCTAAATCAAAAGGAGGACATGATGGAATATGGGTTATTATTGACCGTCTAACTAAATCGGTGCATTTCTTGCCAATAAAAAGCCGATGGTCAATTGATGTGCTAGCTACACTATACATCAAGGAAATAGTCAGGATACATGGAATTCCTGTCTCAATCGTGTCTGACAGAGATCCCCGTTTTACTTCTCATTTTTGGAAGGGACTACAACATTCGTTGGGAACAAGGCTCAACTTTAGTACTGCTTTTCATCCTCAAACGGATGGTCAGACCGAGAGAACTAACCAAGTTGTTGAAGATATGCTTAGAGCATGCATCATTGACTTTGGAGGAAGCTGGCACGATCACTTGCCACTAGTGGAATTTACATATAATAATAGCTACCAAGCTAGTATCCAAATGGCACCTTTCGAAGCTTTATATGGAAGGAGTTGCCGATCACCCTTATGCTGGAACGAAGTTGGAGAAAAATAACTATTAGGTCCAGACATGGTAAGGGATACAACTGAGAAGATACAAGTAATCAGAGAAAAATTGCAAGTTGCTCAGACCAGGCAAAAGGCTTATGCAGATACAAGAAGGAGAGATCTTGAATTCCAAATCAGAGATCATGTATTTCTCAAGATATCACCTGGACGTGGCATACGAAGATTTGGTGTTAAGGGCAAGCTTACACCAAGATTCATCGGACCATTTGAGATACTCGAAAGAGTTGGCGAGGTTGCTTATCGCATCGCATTGCCTCCTCAATTGTCCGAGGTACACAATGTATTTCATATATCTATGTTGAAGAAGTATGTGCACGATCCATCTCATATTATTGAACATGGAGATCTGGTGATCCAGAAAGATCTCACCTATGAACAGAAGCCAATGAAGATCTTAGATCGAGAAATACGAGCTCTAAGGAATAAGGTTATTCCCATGCTCAAGGTGCAATGGAATAAGAATCCTGAACACGAAGCGACATGGGAGACCGAGGAATCTATGAAGAAACGATTTCCCGAGTTGTTCTAAGAGGTATATACTCTACACACTCCGCGTGTATACATGATATGCAATTGAATTTGGGGACCAAATTCTTTTTAAGTGGGGGAGGGTGTAGCAACCCTGATAAATAAATATTTGAAATAAATTAAAATATATATATATAATACAGATAATAAGAAGAGGGTTAAATGGAGGAATAAAACCCAAGATGCAAATAACGCCTCTCATTAAGGCGTTAATTTTATAATAAACGCCTCTACCTAAGGCGTTATTCAAGAAAGGACGCCCTCACCACAAGACGTCAAATTCCAAACGCCAAAAAGGGCAAGGACAAGAAACGCCCTTTTCTTAGGCGTGTTTTAAAACAAGGAACGCCCTTACTAAAGGCGCTCCTTAAGAAACGACCTGAACCAGGTCGTCAATTCAAGAATCGACGCCCTGACCGAAGTCGTTAATTCCATTTGTGAACCGTTCGAACCCAGAGCTTATCCAGGGAAGGATTAACCTAATCCAGTAAGTGTCTACTAGGGTAAGGACTCTATTAGGGATATATTACCCTCAATAAAACACTACTTTTGTTAGGACTCCAAAAATCCTATAAATAAACCTGTCCGGTCGAACCCTAAACCTATTTGATCGATCGCTGCTACGATGAGTAAAGAACTGAACGTTCTTTTCTTTTTATTTTACTGTCAAATGAAGAGTTACTAACTCTTCATCCCCTTCTCTTCTTACAGGTTGAAGAGAGCACACGACGTGAAGAACAAAGGTATTGTTCTTTTTCCCTTTTTACCTTCGGTCAAGTAGTATGAAGAAATACTAATGTTTCTTCTTCTGTTCTTGTAGGAGTTACAAACCGAAGAACAAGGTTCTTCATCAAAGCCTTCTCGTCCTCCTGTTATTGTTGCTGTAAGGCAACAATGTCCCCTTTCATATCAATCTTCAAATCTTCAGGTAGGTTTTCTCAAGTTATTGTAGCCCAAATGAAATTAATGCAAGATATATATATATAAGCATGTCATGCATACGGTTATTATAGTTTCCATACGTTTTCTGAAATATTTTGAAAGAGACGCCCCTGGCAAGGGCGCTAATTCACATGAAACGACCCTTCCCAGGTCGTTAATTTCATATTTAACGCCCTGTACTCAGGCGTTAATTTCTTAAAACCGTTAATCACCCATCTTAAGAACTGATTATCTATGAAATCATGATTATAAAATAATGCATGATCCTCTGTCTTCAACCTGCTAACTTTACTGTCATGATATTATATTCGTTCCTCTGTTATCCTGGAATTATTACTGTCCTTAAAATTTCTGAAGAAACTTGAATTAACGACTTGGACAAAGTCGTTTTCCATATGTTAACGCCCCAGAACAGGGCGTGAATTTGAAAGGTAACGCCCCTTCCTAGGGCGTGTATCGGTTAAAATCCTAAAATTTATATATTCTGAAAAATAGAATTAAATAGTAACGCCCCTGCCCAGGGCGCGTTTTTGATAATTCCTGAAATTAATTATATCCTGTCCAATATTGTGAATAAAAAGGACGCCTTCTGGTATAGTCGTCAAATCGTGAAGAAACGCCCCTGCCCAGGGCGCGTTTTAGATAAATTACTGAATTAATGAAAATTCTACAAAATGGAAACATGTGTAAACGCCCTTATGTTAGGCGTTAATTACTTGAGAAACGACTTGACCTAAGTCGTTATTTTCTGTAAACTGATTTTCATCCTGATTCTGTTAACCGATGGTTTCATATTATATATATACGTATATATCGGCACTATTCTCCACTCCGTGAGTATAGTCCCACTTTTCACGTTGTTTTATCGATCACACTCAACTCTCATTGACATACAAGCTCTCCATTGGACATTCCGTTCCTTTGGACTAGCGAGTTAGTCATAGAGACCTCCGTAAGACTCCTCGTACCTTGGATTCCCTCAAGGTCGACTGAGCTGGTTGTACCCTAAAAACCCATTACACGATCTTTGCCATGTCAATCTAAAGAAACATGGTATACCGGCCCTTATGATTATACAAAGAGTATATCATAAGAAAATTCTTAATGGGATGGTGATATCATGCCATATAATGTCATTCTTGTAAACCTCAATTCTATGATAAGAATGAGGGTATCTTACCTTTGATATACTGTTCATGTGGACCTCAATTCTATATAAAGAATGTCCATCTTGATTTATCATGGCACCCAAGTTAAGGGAACCATATTCTACCTAGTTTTATCGATATCGTGATTATACCGTTATTATCGTCATTCTATGTCCTTGTCATATTTTTTGGACTCTATTCTGTCAAAGTTGTCATACGTGTCTACAAGCTTGATGATTGAAATTCTATATTGGCTATATAAACAAGAGTGGATGTCAAAACACATGATAAATGCCTGCGCATATAGGGCCCGATCTAGTCCTGGGAGGAGCACCCGAAAGTACTTGTGCCCATGGGAGTTAAAATGATAAGGTATCTGGCATTATACCGAGTACTTGACTTGCTTGATTGGACATTCCATACACATCTTGTACTTGAATCGTACTTGACTTGACATGAAATGCGTGGCCCGAAAAAGGGTAATTTACTTGCTTGATACATGATAGCCAAAAGTTCTTGACATGACTTGTTAAATGTACTTGCTTGAATATCTTGAATAAACTTGTCATCTTGTTGGAAGTTCATGATTAGTTCATCTTATTCTTTGATGTTACATTCTCTCTATCTTGTCGTTTTATGCGAGCATGCATAGCTTTATTGCATTCATGAAAGATGTAATTACTTAAACCCCTTGCTAGTACTTGAGATATAATTTCCTACTGAGCGTTCGCTCATTCCGTTTGTCCCTTTTTACTTTTCAGGTAAGTCCGACGACGATGGAAGTCAATCGGATGGGAATGGTCAAGAGTGAAAGTGATAGAGCTGCTCAAGTGTCATCTAGTCTTTTCTATAGTTTCTTGAGTCAAATATGTATTCTTTTTCTTTTTATTAAACAGAGTATTGGATTTGTAATAGTCTATCCATTATGAAATAAAGGATTGGGTTATCTTGCTATTTTTGCGCATCTCTATCTTTGTGTCGAATACACGACCACTCTGATTGACATGATTGATATAAACTCGTCACGCGTCTCCGGGTATCTTCCGCGCTCGGGGCGTGACAATTTTTGTGGTATCAGAGCCTAAGGTATTCAATTCCTAGGAAAAACCCAAGTCCAAGGATAAGTTGAACGTTTAACCAAGTGAGATTGGGTAGAACCAAGGGGTAAGAGTCAATGAGTCTTTTAATAAGATCACAGTGATATAATACTAATGTAGCTATTATAATTGTAGGATAATGGCTGCCGAACGTGCTCAATGGCGCAACATGCAGCGTACCCTCCAAGGGATGACTCAAGTGCTACAACAGGTAGCACAAGGTGGTACTCCACGAGCTGGAAGCTTACACCAAGCCTTTAAGAACATGAATCCCCCGAAGTTTATGGGATCGACCGATCCGGACGATGCCGAGCATTGGGTTCGGGAAACCGAACGCATATTCCGTGTCATGCAATGCACGGATCAGGACAAAGTTCTATTAGCTACATTTCAGTTAGAGAAAGATGCTAGATGCTGGTGGGAGTCTATTGAAGCAACCATCGATCCTACTCAAGTAACATGGGAAGAATTTGTGGAATACTTCAATGCTAAATATTTCTCGGACCGAGTCCAAGAAAAGAAGGCTGCAGAATTCGCTGTATTAAAGCAACGATCCTTATCATTAGCAGATTATGAAGCTCAGTTCTCCAGGTTGTCTAGATATGCTAAACATTTGATTAGCACGGAGAAGATGAAAGCCCGAAGATTTCTTAATGGGCTTAGGCCCCACTATATTACTCAACTGGCGCCTATGGACATCCAAGTTTATTCTGAAATAGTGCGCCGAGCTCAATTACTTGAAGATGCCACGGAACTATCTGATAGGATCCGTGGAAAAGACAAGAAGGAGCAAGTCACAGGTTTGGGTTCTTTTAAACCCAACTTTAAGAAGAGGACTAGTAATGGAGGTTCTTCCTCTCAAGATCAGAAGTTCAAAAAGACCAAGCCTTTCTCTATCACAACTACCCCTTCTAATACAGTATGCAAGCATTGTGACAAGGCTGGTCACAAGACAGAAGAATGCTGGAGGAAATTAGGAGCTTGTCTCCGTTGTGGGAGTCGCAAACATCGGATTCCCGATTGTCCATTAATGAATGACCAAGCCGGTGACGGTAAGCGCCCGGTGACAAAGAACGCTCGACTTCATGCAATAAAGGAGACCGAGCAAGAAGAAGGTGGACTGGTAGAAGGTACATTAACAGTTTGTTCCAAAAATGCTTATGTCTTATTTGATACGGGTGCATCGCATTCCATTATTTCTAAGAAGTTTGCCGACCTGTTACCGTTAGAACCAGAATGGATAAAAATAGTTCTAACTACTCCTCTTGGAAGTGAAAATGATATTACTCATCACTACCAAAACTGTGAGGTAATGGTTCAAGGTAGGAATTTACCTATAGATCTCATATGCCTTGATCTAAAGGAGTATGATGTTATACTGGAAGCGGACTGGTTATCCAAATACCAGGCAACGGTTGATTGCCGCAATAGTCAAATTACTTTCAAAGATTTTCCAGAATTAGTCTTTACTCGCCCCAAGAGTCAGAGCAAATCCCCTCTTATTTCGGCTCTTCGAGCAAGCAAGCTCGTCAGGAAAGGATGTGTATCCTTCCTTGCTTTTGTCACTGTTAAAGAAGCTAAGGAAACCAAGATAGAAGACATTCAGGTAGTGCAAGAATTTCCAGACGTATTTCCAGAATATTTGCCGGGATTACCCCTCAAAGAGAAGTGGCCTTCACCATCGACTTAGTCCCTAGTGCTGGTCCAGTTTCAAAGGCACTCTATAGAATGTCCCCTGCTGAACTCAAAGAGTTGAAGGAGCAATTGAGGGAATTAATTCGAAAAGGGTTTATTAGACCAAGTACTTCCCCGTGGGGAGCACCGGTATTATTTGTAAAGAAAAAGGATGGATCCATGAGACTATGCATCGACTATCGACAGTTGAATCATCTCACTATCAAGAATAAGTATCCATTGCCGAGGATCGATGAATTATTTGATCAGATTTCAGGATCCAAATATTTTTCCAAGATTGATCTCAGATCGGGATATCATCAATTAAGAATCAAGGATGATGACATTCATAAGACTGCGTTCAGAAGCAGGTATGGCCATTACGAATTTGTTGTTATGCCTTTTGGACTAACAAATGCCCCTGCTGCCTTTATGCAGTTAATGAATAGCATATTCAGGCCTTACTTGGATCAATTCATAGTAGTCTTCAGTGATGATATATTGATATATTCCAAGACTAAGGAAGAACATGAAAAACATTTGAGGATTGCATTGCAAGTCTTGAGGACAAATCAATTATATGCAAAACTCAGCAAGTGCGAGTTCTGGCTGGAAGAAGTGGCTTTTCTCGGACATGTCATATCCAAGGACGGTTTATCTGTAGATCCGTCAAAGGTTGAAGCTATAAGAAACTGGGAAAGACCTACTAATGCAAGCGAGATCAGAAGTTTCTTAGGTCTTGTAGGATATTATCGGCGATTCATCAAAGACTTCTCCAAGATCGCCGTGCCCCTCACAAGGTTAACTCGCAAGGAGATCCGATACGAATGGAGTGAGGAATGTGAAAGATGTTTCCAAACTCTCAAGGATCATCTTACTACAGCTCCGGTGTTAGCTCTACCAATAGAAGGAGAGAGATTCGAGGTCTACACAGATGCTTCTGGCATTGGCCTCGGATGTGTCCTAATGCAACAAGGAAAGGTCATAGCATACTCTTCACGTCAACTGAAGAAGCATGAGGAGAATTACCCCGTCCATGACTTAGAACTGGCCGCGGTGGTATTTGCCCTAAAGATATGGAGACACTACTTATATGGAGTGCAGTTTACTGTATACTCCGATCACAAGAGTCTCAAATATCTATTCTCACAAAAGGAGCTAAACATGAGACAAAGACGCTGGCTAGAATATCTCAAGGACTTCGACTTCAATATACAATACCATCCCGGAAAGGGTAATTATGTTGCTGATGCCCTTAGTCGAAAGCCGAGAGCAATGATAGCCAATTGTATGATACAAGAATGGAAGTTGCTAGAACAATTGTCCGAGCTCAATATAAGCTTGGACAAGGAAGCCAAATTTGTCACAATATCTCATATAAGCATACAGTCAGAGTTATTATCTGAGATACAAACACTTCAGGATGATGATCCTATATTAGTGGAAATCAAAGGCAGATTAGAAGGACAATCTGACTTTCAGATTGCTTCTGATGGAAGATTATTGTTCAAAGATAGAACTTGTATACCTGATTGTCCGGAATTAAAGAAGAAGATCTTAGATGAAGCTCACAGATCAAGGTACACTATTCATCCAGCATCAACCAAAATGTACCAAGATGTAAAGAGGAACTTTTGGTGGCCTAATATGAAAAGAGAAATAGCGGACTATGTATCCCGCTGTCTCACATGCCAACAGGTCAAGGCAGAACACCAAAAGCCTGCTGGAAAACTACATCCTCTAGATATTCCTAAGTGGAAGTGGGAGGATATTGGTATGGATTTTATCATGGGTCTATCTAAATCAAAAGGAGGACATGATGGAATATGGGTTATTATTGACCGTCTAACTAAATCGGCGCATTTCTTGCCAATAAAAAGCCGATGGTCAATTGATGTGCTAGCTGCACTATACATCAAGGAAATAGTCAGGATACATGGAATTCCTGTCTCAATCGTGTCTGACAGAGATCCCCGTTTTACTTCTCATTTTTGGAAGGGACTACAACATTCGTTGGGAACAAGGCTCAACTTTAGTACTGCTTTTCATCCTCAAACGGATGGTCAGACCGAGAGAACTAACCAAGTTGTTGAAAATATGCTTAGAGCATGCATCATTGACTTTGGAGGAAGCTGGCATGATCACTTGTCACTAGTAGAATTTGCATATAATAATAGCTACCAAGCTAGTATCCAAATGGCACCTTTCGAAGCTTTATATGGAAGGAGTTGCCGATCACCCTTATGCTGGAACGAAGTTGGAGAAAAATAACTATTAGGTCCAGACATGGTAAGGGATACAACTGAGAAGATACAAGTAATCAGAGAAAAATTGCAAGTTGCTCAGACCAGGCAAAAGGCTTATGCAGATACAAGAAGGAGAGATCTTGAATTCCAAATCAGAGATCATGTATTTCTCAAGATATCACCTGGACGTGGCATACGAAGATTTGGTGTTAAGGGCAAGCTTACACCAAGATTCATCGGACCATTTGAGATACTCGAAAGAGTTGGCGAGGTTGCTTATCGCATCGCATTGCCTCCTCAATTGTCCGAGGTACATAATGTATTTCATATATCTATGTTGAAGAAGTATGTGCACGATCCATCTCATATTATTGAACATGGAGATCTGGTGATCCAGAAAGATCTCACCTATGAACAGAAGCCTATGAAGATCTTAGATCGATAAATACGAGCTCTAAGGAATAAGGTTATTCCCATGCTCAAGGTGCAATGGAATAAGAATCTTGAACATGAAGCGACATGGGAGACCGAGGAATCTATGAAGAAACGATTTCCCGAGTTGTTCTAAGAGGTATATACTCTACACACTCCGCGTGTATACATGATATGCAATTGAATTTGGGGACCAAATTCTTTTTAAGTGGGGGAGGGTGTAGCAACCCTGATAAATAAATATTTGAAATAGATTAAAATATATATATATAATACAGATAATAAGAAGAGGGTTAAATGGAGGAATAAAACCCAAGATGCAAATAACGCCTCTCATTAAGGCGTTAATTTTATAATAAACGCCTCTACCTAAGGCGTTATTCAAGAAAGGACGCCCTCACTACAAGACGTCAAATTCCAAACGCCAAAAAGGGCAAGGACAAGAAACGCCCTTTTCTTAGGCGTGTTTTAAAATAAGGAACGCCCTTACTAAAGGCGCTTCTTAAGAAACGACCTGAACCAGGTCGTCAATTCAAGAATCGACGCCCTGACCGAAGTCGTTAATTTCATTTGTGAACTGTTCGAACCCAGAGCTTATCCAGGGAAGGATTAACCTAATCCAGTAAGTGTCTACTAGGGTAAGGACTCTATTAGGGATATATTACCCTCAATAAAACACTACTTTTGTTAGGACTCCAAAAATCCTATAAATAAACCTGTCCGGTCGAACCCTAAACCTATTTGATCGATCGCTGCTACGGTGAGTAAAGAACTGAACGTTCTTTTCTTTTTATTTTACTGTCAAATGAAGAGTTACTAACTCTTCATCCCCTTCTCTTCTTACAGGTTGAAGAGAGCACACGACGTGAAGAACAAAGGTATTGTTCTTTTTCCCTTTTTACCTTCGGTCAAGTAGTATGAAGAAATACTAATGTTTCTTCTTCTGTTCTTGTAGGAGTTACAGAACCGAAGAACAAGGTTCTTCATCAAAGCCTTCTCGTCCTCCTGTTATTGTTGCTGTAAGGCAACAACGTCCCCTTTCATATCAATCTTCAAATCTTCAGGTAGGTTTTCTCAAGTTATTGTAGCCCAAATGAAATTAATGCAAGATATATATATATAAGCATGTCATGCATACGGTTATTATAGTTTCCATGCGTTTTCTGAAATATTTTGAAAGAGACGCCCATGGCAAGGGCGCTAATTCACATGAAACGACCCTTCCCAGGTCGTTAATTTCATATTTAACGCCCTGTACTCAGGCGTTAATTTCTTAAAACCGTTAATCACTCATCTTAAGAACTGATTATCTATGAAATCATGATTATAAAATAATGCATGATCCTCTGTCTTCAACCTGCTAACTTTACTGTCATGATATTATATTCGTTCCTCTGTTATCCTGGAATTATTACTGTCCTTAAAATTTCTGAAGAAACTTGAATTAACGACTTGGACAAAGTCGTTTTCCATATGTTAACGCCCCAGAACAGGGCGTGAATTTGAAAGGTAACGCCCCTTCCTAGGGCGTGTATCGGTTAAAATCCTAAAATTTATATATTCTGAAAAATAGAATTAAATAGTAACGCCCCTGCCCAGGGCGCGTTTTTGATAATTCCTAAAATTAATTATATCCTGTCCAATATTGTGAATAAAAAGGACGCCTTCTGGTATAGTCGTCAAATCGTGAAGAAACGCCCCTGCCCAGGGCGCGTTTTAGATAAATTACTGAATTAATGAAAATTCTGCAAAATGGAAACATGTGTAAACGCCCTTATGTTAGGCGTTAATTACTTGAGAAACGACTTGACCTAAGTCGTTATTTTCTGTAAACTGATTTTTATCCTGATTCTGTTAACCGATGGTTTCATATTATACATATACGTATATATCGGCACTATTCTCCACTCTGTGAGTATAGTCTCACTTTTCACGTTGTTTTATCGATCACACTCAACTCTCATTGACATACAAGCTCTCCATTGGACATTCTGTTCCTTTGGACTAGCGAGTTAGTCATAGAGACCTCCGTAAGACTCCACGTACCTTGGATTCCCTCAAGGTCGACTGAGCTGGTTGTACCCTAAAAACCCATTACACGATCTTTGCCATGTCAATCTAAAGAAACATGGTATACCGGCCCTTATGATTATACAAAGAGTATATCATAAGAAAATTCTTAATGGGATGGTGATATCATGCCATATAATGTCATTCTTGTAAACCTCAATTCTATGATAAGAATGAGGGTATCTTACCATTGATATATTGTTCATGTGGACCTCAATTCTATATAAAGAATGTCCATCTTGATTTATCATGGTACCCAAGTTAAGGGAACCATATTCTACCTAGTTTTATCGATATCGTGATTATACCGTTATTATCGCCATTCTATGTCCTTGTCATATTTTTTGGACTCTATTCTGTCAAAGTTGTCATACGTGTCTACAAGCTTGATGATTGAAATTCTATATTGGCTATATAAACAAGAGTGGATGTCAAAACACATGATAAATGCCTGCGCATATAGGGCCCGATCTGGTCCTAGGAGGAGCACCCGAAAGTACTTGTGCCCATGGGAGTTAAAATGATAAGGTATCTGGCATTATACCGAGTACTTGACTTGCTTGATTGGACATTCCATACACATCTTGTACTTGAATCGTACTTGACTTGACATGAAATGCGTGGCCCGAAAAAGGGTAATTTACTTGCTTGATACATGATAGCCAAAAGTTCTTGACATGACTTGTTAAATGTACTTGCTTGAATATCTTGAATAAACTTGTCATCTTGTTGGAAGTTCATGATTAGTTCATCTTATTCTTTGATATTACATTCTCTCTATCTTGTCGTTTTATGCGAGTATGCATAGCTTTATTGCATTCATGAAAGATGTAATTACTTAAACCCCTTGCTAGTACTTGAGATATAATTTCCTACTGAGCGTTCGCTCATTCCGTTTATCCCTTTTTACTTTTCAGGTAAGTCCGACGACGATGGAAGTCAATCGGATGGGAATGGTCAAGAGTGAAAGTGATAGAGCTGCTCAAGTGTCATCTAGTCTTTTCTATAGTTTCTTGAGTCAAATATGTATTCTTTTCCTTTTTATTAAACAGAGTATTGGATTTGTAATAGTCTATCCATTATGAAATAAAGGATTTGGTTATCTTGCTATTTTTGCGCATCTCTGTCTTTGTGTCGAATACACGACCACTCTGATTGACATGATTGATATAAACTCGTCACGTGTCTCCGGGTATCTTCCGCGCTCGGGGCGTGACAGAAGAGAACCCCTTCGTTTGACAAGGGAGTTGTATAATGATGGAACGATGGGTAATGAGAGCATTAAAAAAGCATCGACCAATGAATAAGGTGACTTTGATAAAGGGTCGATATTGTAGCACCCCGTATAGACTTATGTGTTTGCTAAACCAGTGAACGTAGGTAAAGATAGGAATGTATAGACTTTGAATGTGTGCATGCTACAAGACGATGTATAGACTTGCGAGAAGAGTGTACAGACTTTGAATGCATGCAATGGCAAGGAGTGTATAGACTTTGAATGCATGCATGCTACAAGGCGATGTACAGACTTTCTATAATGATTCACAAATGCATATATGAAAGTATGCTTAGTGAAGAGGGATGCTCAGGCATGCGATGTACAGACTTTGAAGTGAAAGATGTATAGACTTAGTGTGTGTGCGCGATAAATCAATGCATTGACTATGTATATGCACGAAGAGCACTGGCTGTACTGGAAGTGTTGTTCAAGCTCTTGATCGTGATCGTTTGCACTGGAAGTATATTGACCTATACCTACGCTTGAACAGATTTTGCACCAACCTTAGGTACATGAATAGTGTCAGTTTTATTTAAGGAAAATTTTGAGATATAAATTTTATGAAAAATAAGAGAAAAATATAATGATCCTAGCCATGAAATTTCATAAACTGATTCCATCAATTTTAAAAGATAAAAATCTTTAAAGTTAGATACGGAGTTTCGGGTCGAATTTTATTCTGGCATATTTTAATAAAATAAAATTTTGATAAATATTTAAAAAATCTAAGGATCATAAAAATATGTAATTTACTATTTTTATTAACACGGTTCATTAGATATAAAATTTCTAAACGTTATAATCATTATAGTGGTGTGCCTAGACAAACCATAGTTGGCACCCCATTATCATGTGTCCTTTCCGACACATACAACCCCTTTTTGTTGGCACTATAGTATGGCCATGGGACGCTATTATTTCGGATCTTGTTCCCCTCCTGTCTACCCAAAACACTATAACATTCCCTATATTGAGACTCCCTCCATTCTTCCGAAGGCTTGCTGCAGAGAAGGGGGAGCATTCTCTGAAGTTGCAGAGGTTGCAGAGGAGGGAAGAAAGCTGCCCTTTTCTTTTGCCTGTACCTAGTGGTCATCTCAGAAAGGTAGGTGTTCTCATCTTTTAACTAGACCAGTAGCTAATTAACCAAGCAATCTAGGTAATTAGGCTCATCTCCATGAGATATTATTATCTATATAGCACGTTTTTTCCTGACTTGTAGAGATCTATCATGCTTTTGTAATCTATAATCAATCATCTCTGTAGCCAACCTGTGAGAACATGTTAGTTACCAAAGTTAATCGAAGTAAATCTTCATATTAAGTGTTTTAGGCAGACATGTCTGATCCAAGGCATGTTTAGAAGTATATTTGAGTCACGTCTCTTATAAAATAAGAGCTCACATCTGTTATGCAAACAAGAGCTCACGTCTGTTATAACAGACGCTACCATAAACTTGTTTAACACAACATTACAATTGAATCAAATAATACGCTACGAAAGCTGACTTTGAGTCATTTCTATTGTGTAGACAAGTATTAAACTTGTTAATGTCATATCTATCAACATTAGCATTCACTGTTTAAACATCTTAAACTTGTCAAAGACTATTCACTGTTTAGACAACAAATTAAATGTTTAGCCATCTTAATTAAACTTGTTTAGCCATGTTATGTGTATAGCATCATATTAAAATATTCTAAGTTAACCTAAAAGTATATTTCTATATTTCAGATATTATAATATTGAAAAAAATATTTTTGTATGAAATAATTTTTATTTTTAGTAAATTAATTTCTGAAAGCATAAAAAAATTAATTTAACCCCAGGGCAGACCTGCTACCTTGGTATATATTAGAATATATACCAATCAGAATATGCTAGAAACTGTTATTAATAGTTAGCCAACCTGTAACTCTTAATAATTAGAAAAGTGTTAGAATATATACCAACCTGTTAGACTAGTTACCAACCTGCAACCTGTTAGAAAATGTTAGAATGTAACATACACGGACCTGCTGCCTTGGTATATATTAGAATATACCAACTTGAAATATGTTAGAATATATTACTAATTAGCCAACCTGTTAGACTATTAGAATATGTTAGAACATATTAACCTGTAACCTGTTTGACCATGTTAGCGATCCGGCTAACAACCTGTTTAGTTAGCCAACCTATATGTTAGAAAATGTTAGAACATATTACTAGTTAGACCACTTGCAACCTGTTAGAATATATTACTAGTTAGCCAACATGTTAGAAACATATATATGCTAGAACATATTACTATCCATTTTAAGTGTTCTAACGACCTATTAGAATGTGTCAGTTACCAAAGTTAAGCAAGTAGTAAATCTCCATATTAATTGTTTAACCCATTCAAAATCCATAACTATTGAACTAAATCATGAAAATCTTACAATTTTTATACTGAGAAATAGTAACCCCCATTGACGCCCCTGACCAGGGTGCCAATTTCATAATTTAAGACGCTTGATGGCAACGTCAAAAAAAAATGAAATTTCAAAAAATTACACCAAATCACCCACTTGTAAACCTGCTTAACCCAAGGGCGCCAATTTGGTCTAATACAATTTCTGATTTTAACCTGTCTCATAATTTGCATTGATTTTACCCTTTAACCTGTCGCATGATTTAAATTGATTTTCCTACATAATGTGAGTTCTTGACTTCCATTCCATAAAATCTACCTTATATCTCCTACTGGTCAAGCCTTAAAATTCTATATTGGCTATAAATGAGAGTGGATGTCGACAAACATGACCAATACTATTCATATAGGGCCCAGTCTGGTCCTGGGAGGAGCACCCAAAGGTACTTGTGCCCATGGGAATTTATTGACCCCAGTGTTTGGTATTGCACCGGAGTACTTGCTTGCTAGACTTAAGGCATTCCACTCATTCTCGTGATATTACTTGATTGATTGACTTGAGACCCGCAGAAGGGTAAAAGTGTTTACTTGAATGAATTGATAAATAGCCAATTCCAATTATGCATGCTTGAAATTACTTTGCTTACTATTGCTTGATTGGCATGTACGTTGTTATTCCAGTTATTACTCCTCAGTTATCACTTGCTTGATATCATTTGCTATCACTTGCTACTGCTGTTTAAAAATGTGAAATCTATATGCTCTCACTTTCTACTCTTGTCGATCTTACGATTCCTTGATATCTATCTATCTGCATATATAGATTACCCACATTAAATGAACTTGTAATTCACTTAAAGCATGTTAAATCTTGAGATGTAATTCCTACTGAGTGATTCGCTCATCTAGTTATTTTCTACCCTTTTCAGGTAGTTTGGATATCGGCCAGAACACAGAAGGGGATGAGTCTGAGTGATGAGTGTATGAATGGAGTCATCAATTGTCATGTTGTGTTATTGTAATTCCACTATTTTGTGTTAAATTGTAATCCCTACGTATGTCAGCTGTTGTCCAGTTATGTCATTTGTATTTCCTTTGATCAAAACTAATAAAGGAGTGAGGACTAGTAGTTGATTCTATGAATTTGACATTTTGGTTAGTTGTAATAATCGATAGCTCAAACTATTTATGTTATTTTCAAATCTAGGCTTAGTAATTTGCTTAGTCATTTGCGCACTCTTTAAATTATCTAAGGAAGATCTCCACTAATTAGCTAGATCACTTTGGTTCTATATAAAGGACTGTCGCGCCACGGGTAAGCTTCCGCGCTCAGGACGTGACAGCTTTCTTGGTATCAGAACCTAGGATTTCCATTTCCTAGGTAAAAACTCGAGTCCAAAGAAAGAAATGTCTAATAGAATTGTCTATGGATAGGTTTAGATCTTACCTGGTGAGATGGGTAAAGCCAAGGGTTAAGTTTAACAATGACAATTGACCCCATAATAACGAAACCCAATATTTATTACACCTTAATTCTTTTGTAGGATTATGGCCACTGAAAGAGCACAATGGCGCGAGATGCAGCGCACTGTGCAAGGACTTACGCAGGCGCTACAGCAAGTGACGCAAGGCGGTGCTGGCGGTGCTCACCGTGGAGCTGGTGACCTTCACCGGGATTTTCGTAACATGAACCCACCAAGATTCACGGGTTCGGTGGACCCCGATGATGCCGAGAATTGGCTGAAGGAAATTGAGAGGATCTTCCGTGTAATGCAATTCATGAATACAGAGAAGGTTCTATTGGCTACGTTCCAACTGGAACGGGATGCTCGATGCTGGTGGGAATTCGTAGAAGCAACACTGCCCGACAACCATGTCACCTGGGCGGAGTTTGTTGAACACTACAACAGCAAGTATTTTTCTGACCGTGTTCAAGAGAAGAAGGCCGCGGAATTTGCAGCGTTAAAGCAATGGAGCCTGAAGGTGGCCGAATATGAGGCCCAATTCTCAAGACTTTCCCGTTATGCACCCCACTTGGTGTATATGGAAAAAATGAAAGCAAGGAGATTCCTCAACGGGCTACGGCCCCAATATATTACACAACTTGCGCCAATGGACATCCAAGTCTATTCGAAAATGGTCCGGTGTGCTCAATTGCTGGAAGATGCCACTGAATTCTCTGAAAGGATTCGAGGCAAGGACAAGAAGGAACCCGTCCCTAGTCTTGGAAACTTCAAACCACCATTTGGCAAGAAGTGATTCTTCAATGGAGGAGAATTTTCCAAAGAGAAGAGGTTCCAGAAAAGCAACAAGCCCTTCTCCACAATCAACAATAAGCCTTCCTCCGCCATCACACCTTCCAAGGAAATCTGTAAGTATTGTGACAAGGCTGGTCATAAGACTGAGGAATGCTGGAGGAAACTGGGAGCGTGTCTTCGATGTGGGAGTCGAGAGCATCGAATCCCCGACTGCCCCTTGATGAAGGATCAAGCCAACAAAGACGAGAAGCGTCTGGTAAAGAAACAAGGCCGTCTACAAGCTCTTCAAGGGACGGAATCCATGGAATGAGGAATCGTGGAAGGTACATTAACTGTTTGCTCTAAACCTACTAAAGTTTGATTTGATACTGGAGCGACTCATTCATTTATTTCCAAGAGATTTACTGCCTCGTTTTCTAAAGAACCTGAATGGTTAGATTTAGTAATATCTACACCTCTTGGAAACAAGTCTGATATCATGCATCACTACCCAAGTTGTGAGGTTATGGTCCAAGGTAACAATCTACCAGTCGACCTGATATGCCTTGATATGGAGCATTATGATGTCATATTAGGAGCTGACTGGTTATCCACCTACCAAGCAACGGTAGACTGCCGGCATGGCAAGATAACTTTTACGGATTATTCCGAGTTAGTTTATGTTAGCCCTCAGAATAAATCCCCTCATCTCAGCTCTTCGAGCTAGCAAACTTGTGAATAAAGGATGTGTGGCTTTCATAGCTTTCGTGACTGCCATGGAAGTTGAGAAGACTGAAATTGAAGACATCCGTGTAATTCGGGACTTTTCAGATGTTTTTCCTGAAGAATTACCTGGTTTACCCCCGGAGAGGGAAGTGTCGTTCACTATCGACATTATTCCTGGTGCCGGTCCTGTGTCTAAGGCACCTTATAGAATGTCTCCCGCCGAGTTGAAGGAGCTAAAAGAGCAGCTAATGGATTTACTGAAAAAGGGATTCATTAGGCCGAGTACTTCCCCCTGGGGAGCACCCGTGCTCTTTGTTAAAAAGAAGGATGGAACATTGAGGCTATGTATTGATTATCGGCAGTTGAACCATCTTACAATCAAGAACAAGTACCCGCTGTCGAGAATTGATGAGCTGTTCGACCAATTGTCTGGAGCTAACTATTTCTCCAAGATTGATCTTCGGTCTGGTTACCACCAATTGAGGATCAAATAAGAAGACATATACAAAACTGCATTTCGAAGCAGGTATGGGCATTACGAATTTACTGTTATGCCTTTTGGACTAACAAATGCCCCCGCAGCTTTTATGCAGTTAATGAACAACATCTATAGGCCTTATTTAGACCAATTTATTGTGGTCTTTATCGATGATATATTGATCTATTCAAAAACGGAAGAAGATCATGAAGTGCATCTCAAGAAGGCATTACAGATATTGCGAGACAACAAGCTATATGCTAAATTCAGCAAATGCCAGTTCTGGCTTGAAGAAGTGTCCTTCTTAGGCCATGTCATATCAAAGAATGGAATTTCTGTTGATCCTGCGAAGGTCGAAGCTGTACAAAATTGGGGACGACCAACGAATGCAACGGAGATTCGTAGCTTCTTGGGTCTAGCTGGCTACTACCGGCATTTTATTAAGGACTTCTCCAAGATTGCTTTCCCTCTTACCAGATTGACTCGCAATGAAGTGCCTTATGAATGGTGTGAAGACTGTGAGAAGAGTTTCCTAACTTTGAAGGATCTCTTGACTACTGCTCCGGTCTTATCTCTACCAATTGAAGGAGAGAAGTACGAGGTATATACCGATGCATCTGGTATCGGCCTCGGATGTGTATTGATGCAGAATGGAAGAGTCATTGCATACTCTTCCTGGCAATTAAAGAAGCATGAAGAAAACTACCCTGTGCATGATTTGGAACTAGCCGCAGTGGTATTGGCTTTAAAGATCTGGAGGCACTATCTCTACGGAGAGCAATTCACCGTATACTACGATCGTAAAAGCCTTAAATATCTATTCTCTTAGAGGGAGCTGAACATGCAATAAAGGCGTTGGCTCGAGTATCTCAAGAATTTCGACTTCACTATATAATATCATCCTGGTAAGGGATGCCCTTAGTCGGACGCCGAGAGCCCTAGTAACCAACTGTATGGTTCAAGAATGGAAGCTGCTGGAAAAATTCTCTGTCACGCCCCGAACAAGGCGGAAATATCGGGACGTACAGTTAGAGGCGAGCTAGCTGAAATAAAGTTGAATTACTAAACTAGATGATTAACACAAGGCAATGGAAAAGAACAAATTTATTAAACATGGAAAATCCCAATCTATTACAACATTCATCAAACTACTAAGACACTCTCAAACATAACTTCTGATGAAATCTAGTACTAGTACAACTCCAAAACATAACTAGAAGCAATAACAAGACGACTCCATCTATTAACTGGTACACTCAGGTGTAATCACTCTTGTCCCTCCCCATCGGTGTGGGTGTCGTCACCTGTAAAGCCTGGAAAGGGGAAAACAACGGGGTGTGAGCTAACGCTCAGTAGGAGATAACAGATAGATATAAGTGGTTAACAGTTTAATTACATTTTCAAAATATCATGCTACAAAGGATAATGCAATAAAAGGATAATGATGATATAGTAAAACAAAGTTTAAAGATCTTGCAAGGTCAAGAGATATAAATGAACAGAATGGTAATACTTAAAAGGAATAACAAGGACAAGAATTTACTACAGGAGATAACGATAAAGAGTTGGCCATATCAAGACGATTCAAGTCATGTCAAGCACGTATGTAATTTCATTTCCACATCCAAGTAACAACAAGTAGAGTATAGAACAATAACGAGTGGAAAGCAAAAAGTAGTAGGGAGTAGTAGAGAGTAGTGGACAGTCCTAGATTTAACACATGTCATAGTACTGGTGCCAAATGCCACACCTAGTCATTCACCTCCCCGGGGGTACACGTAGTGTTCGGGCGCTCCTCCCAGGACTAGACCGAGTCCTTAATTGTTTGCCAGGCATTGATTTCTTTGGATCAAAGATCCCACGAATCTAGACTTCCACAATTTATGGCCAGAATTCCAAGGATTAAGCTATGTAGCAATAACAATTTCAAGTAGGAAAAAGATTCATTTCAGAATTTCAAGGTAAGCATAATCATCAAGAAGATCGATAACCAAATCACAATAAGAGTTACATATATAACTTTGCCAGAATAGATTACCACTTAATCAATGGATTTCTAAACAGGGATATTAAACATGTGAATTAATGGTAATCCCGCCGGATCAAGTTTTCCGGAGGTAACATGCTATTTAACGCCTTAGCGACTACTTGAAGTTGGGAAAGTAATCGTGCTATGTTACTGTAGTACAGCAGCTAACTAGCAAGTTGAATCAACATATTTAATCCTAAATTCAAGCCAAATTAATAAGAATTAGGTTATATATTAAGTTAAAATGCCGAAAGGAATGATTCAAGATGATAAGCTAATGAACGTGATCGCGTAAGTCGCGTTGGCACGAATAACAAGCAATTAACAGAAATTTAGTTGCATAATTAGCCAATAATTATATGAGTTTCTATTTTACTGATTACCACTAATGACATGAAAATGAATGTATTAGAACCATTACTAAGTCATTTACTGGGTAGATAAACGGTTCTGGGTGGACCGCATATCTATCGGCTGAAACGGGACTGAAACGGGGCTGAACGGGGTGTTGGGAGTTGGGCGGCTCCCTGAGGGCCGCCCATGGTCTTGGGCGGTCTGGTCTGGACCGCCCATGTGCTTGGGCGGTCTGGGCAGGGCCGCCCATCCCAGGGATGTGTGGCCAGGGCAGGGCCACCCATCCAGATGTGCGGCCAGGTGCAGGGCCGCACAAGTTATGTGGTCCAGAATGGACCGTTTATCCTGCTGGGGTGGATATGTGGTCAGTTGCTGACCGTCCAACTAGTTGTGTGGTCAGTCTGGAACCGTTTAACTCCTGACTAAGCCAGGGTCTGGTGTGGGCTGGAGTTGGACGGTCTATCGTAAGACCGCCCATCCCTGGGTGTCTCCGGTCGTCCCTTCCGCGGCCGGTGAACGCCGGGAAGATGGGGGCTTGCTAGGGTTACACAAAAATGCTAATAACTAAGGCAATTGGACTCCAATTAAGGGGCTTTTGGTATCAATGGAAAGCTAACAGGGAATACTATCTAACAGAAGTGTCAATTGCATGATTACTTACTGTAATTATGATTTATAACTACTGGAACACCGAAACCCTAGTTTTAGACAGGCAATGACTAAAACTCAAAATTCTCCTACAATACTTAATGAAATTTAGAGATCTATATATCAACGGAAAGCTGACAGGATAAGGATTCCAACCATGTAAGATATGTCATATGAATATTTCATTTGGTCACTCAAAATCGTGAGATAAGTCAAGTTAATGCTGCTGGAACATCGACAGGACACTCTTATGAAAACTCAGGAATTCTATGAGCATGATCAATAATAATTAGGGATTCCAACGTCAAAATGAAGCTAACATGATGCAGATTTCATTGATATATGGCAATTAGGTTGGGTCCATTATCACCTACCTGAATTCAAGATTGAAGATCGAAGCTAGAAATAAACCCGATCCAGAAATACCCTCCAAAGATGCCTCTAAATCTCCCTGAATACCCAATAAAAATTGGGGCTTTTACTATCATTGGAAAGATCTCGTCAAGCTGATCAAGATACTATATTCACAAGTCTCATTTGGTTAAGGGTACCTACCTTAATCGACGGATTAAAGGGCTGGAGATGAAAAACAACGAACTACCAACACCTTCCACCAAAACGACGAATACTCCCAGATCTGGACTCCTCGTCGACTGACCCAGCTACCAAATGAAACTAGAGTCGAAGAGCTACGTTTCTATAGGTCATGGGGCTTCTGGAGCCTTCGGAGTTGGGAGTATTTGACGCTGCAAGTTACGTGTTAGAAACGGCGCCGGAATCCTTGACTCGACCAAAGCTATGTCGGCAGCACGTTTTAGGGCTAGGTTTACCTCAAATTGATTGAGGGTAAATGTTCCTTACCTCGTGGCCTTCCATTTGCCCTTGATTTCAGATCATTTGGTTGAGTAACAAGGTCGAATTTCATGTTTTAAGTTTCGGTTAGGTAAAGGTTAGGTAAATGTCAAATTCGGGATTAATCCTCTAATTAGACAAGGTTACGTAATTAATTTGGGTCAAGTCCAGAAGACAAAATTGCTATAAAAATGGTCTTTTACCCAATTACTATTTTTACAAATTTTTCTAAGGTAGTCGAATTTTATAGGTTCTAATTTCTAATGAATTAAATATTAATATTTCAAAATTCAAACATTAATTCATTTTAATTCGATTTTTAATTGATAAAAGTTCAATAAAACTTAATAAATAATTGGGGTATTACACCCTCCCCTACTTAAAGAATTTGGTCCTCCAAATTCACTGCACTATATACGAAAAGTACGGAAAAGATAGATCACCTAGAATAGGTCGGGATACCGCTTCCGCATAGTATCCTCCGATTCCCAAGTAGCCTCTTCGGTCCCACGCCGACTCCACTGAATCTTGACCATCGATATAGAGCGATTCCGGAGTTGCTGTTGCTTCCGGTCCAGAATCTTTATCGGTCTTTCCTCGTAGGTCAGATCCTCCTTCAGCTCGAAATCCACATGCTGAATAACATGAGTGGGGTCGTACACATACTTCCGCAACATAGAAATATGGAAGACGTTGTGCACGCCAGACAACTGAGGCGGTAACGCCAATCGATAAGCCACCTCGCCCACTCTATCCAGAATCTCGAACGGGCCAATATACCGCGGGCTTAGCTTGCCGCGAATGCCGAATCTACGAATCCCTCTCGTAGGAGAGACCTTCAGAAATACATGCTCACCCACTTGGAACTCTAATGCCCTTCTCCGGTTGTCAGCATTGCTTTTCTATCTTGATTGTGCCACTTGTACCCGGTCTCGGATGATACGGATATTCTGTGACGACTCCGAAATAAGATCCGGTCAAAGCCATTGCTTCTCGCCCACCTCGTCCCAACACAACGGGGAACAACAGCTTCTTCCATACAAAGCTTCAAATGGAGCCATTTGTATACTGGACTGATAGCTATTATTGTAGGCGAATTCAATCAATGCTAAATGATCATTCCAACTACCTCCGAAATCAATCATGCAGGCTCTCAGCATATCCTCCACTGTCTGATTAGTCCTCTCCGTCTGTCCATCAGTCTGTGGATGAAAGGCCGTACTGAAATTCAGACGTGTGCCGAAGGACTCTTGCAGTCCCTTCTAGAAATGTGAGGTGAATCTAGGGTCTCTGTCTGACACAATGCTAACTGGAATGCCATGAAGTCGAACTACTTCCTTCATATACAATGCTGCCAAAACATCGACTGTCCATTTGGATTTAATAGATAAGAAGTGGGCCGACTTTGTCAATCGGTCGACAATCACCCATATCCCGTCAAATCCACCACAAGTCCTAGGTAGACTCATAATGAAATCCATGCCGATGCTTTCCCATTTCCACTGGGGTATATCAAGTGGTTTCAACTTCCCTGCCGGTCTGAGATGCTCAGCCTTGACCTGCTGACACACTAAGCATCTGCTCACAAAATCTGCCACTTCCTTTTTCATGTTTGGCCACCAGAAGGATCTTTTCAAATCCTTGAACATCTTGGTGCCTCCAGGATGAATCATGTATCGGGATCTGTGAGCTTCTTCAAGAATCTTGTTCTTGAGTTCGGCTACATCGGGTACACAAGTTCTCCCTCGGAATAATAATCGTCCATCATCAGCCATCATGAAATCCGGTCTGTTGCTCAAGTTTCCTTTGATTTCCACCAACTCAGGGTCATTGTCTTGCAAGGATTTAATTTCTATCATCAAATCAGGCTTAAGTTGGATTTGTGCAATCATCACCCGATCATTTTCTACATTAAGATCCAGGCTAGCTAATTGTTCTAGTAGCCTCCATTCTTGTAGCATGAGACTAGCCAATTTAGCCATAGACTTCCGACTTAATGCATCTACCACGACATTACCTTTACCCGGATGATACTCGATAGAGAAGTCGAAGTCCTTCAAATATTCCAACCATCTTCTCTGCCTCATGTTGAGTTCCTTCTGAGAAAATAAATACTTCAGACTCTTATGATCTGAAAATACTGTAAATGTTTCTCCATATAAGTAATGCCTCCAAATCTTTAGAGCGAAAACAACTGCTGCAAGTTCCAAGTCATGAACGGGGTAATTTTCTTCATGCTTTCTCAGCTGCCTAGAAGAATAGGCAATCACCTTCCCATGCTGCATGAGTACACAACCCAAGCCAATACCAGAAGTATCGGTATAGACCACGAAACCTCCGTCGCCAGAAGGTAAAGCCAATACGGGTGCAGTAGTGAGGCAATCCTTCAATGTTTGAAAGCTCCGCTGACATTCTTCGGACCATTCAAACTTATTGTCTTTGCGGGTCAATCGAGTGAGAGGTACTGTAATTTTGGAGAAGTCTTGAATAAATCTCCGATAATAGCCTGCCAGGCCTAGGAAGCTTCTCACCTCGGTCACTGTAGTAGGCTGATCCCAATTCTTTACTGCCTCCACTTTCGAAGGATCAACTGAAATACCTTCTTTGGTGATGATATGTCCTAAGAAGGACACTTCTTGCAACCAGAAATCACATTTACTGAATTTGGCATATAGTTGATGATCTCTCAATATCTGCAATGCCATCCTCAGATGTTCGGCATGCTCTTCTTCAGTCTTGGAATAAATCAATATGTCGTCAATGAATACCACGACCCATTGATCAAGATAAGGCCGGAATGCATTATTCATTAACTGCATGAAAGCTGCTGGTGCATTCGTTAGACCAAAAGGCATAACGACAAACTCAAAATGACCATACCTGCTGCGGAAAGCCGTTTTATATATATCATCTTCCTTGATCCTCAGCTGATGATATCCTGATCGAAGGTCGATCTTAGAAAAATAATGTGCTCCCGCTATCTGGTCGAATAATTCATCGATCCTCGGCAATGGGTATTTATTTTTGATAGTAAGCTGGTTCAGTTGCCGATAATCGATGCATAACCTCATCGAACCATCCTTCTTCCTGACGAATAATACAGGAGCTCCCCAAGGTGAAGTACTCGGACGAATAAAGCCTTTCTCGAGCAATTCCATTAGCTGTTGCTTTAGTTCCCGTAGCTCCGCAGGGGACATACGGTAAGGAGCTCTAGAAACAGGAGACGTGCCAGGAACGATATCAATGGAGAAGATAACTTCCCGCTCAGGCGGAAGTCCTAGTAGTTCCTCCGGAAAGACATCGGAGAATTCTCGGACAATAGGAGTGTCCTTTATCTCAACTTGTCGCTCTGGTGTAGCATGGACAAAGGCTAGAAAAGCCTCGCAACCTCGCTTCAACAGCTTGTCGGCTCGAAGAGCCGAGATGAGTGGTAAGGGGTTATGGTGCTTAATTCCCGTAAAAGACAAACCAGAATGTCCAGTAAAAGTTATTGAGCTAGAACTGCAGTGAACACTGGCCTCATACTTGGCCAACCAATCTGCTCCAAGGATTACATCATAGTCCTTCATATCCATGCAAACTAAGTCGGCTGGAAAGTTCTGTTCATCAATAATAACCTTACTAGAAGGGTAGTAATATTGAATAGCCACTCCAGAACCAATAGGAGTTGATATAGCTAATGGAGTATTCATCATAATAGGTTCCACAGATAATGACTTCGCAAATCTCTGAGAAATAAAAGAATGTGTTGCACCAGTGTCAAAGAGAACAAATGCAGGCTTGTCAATTATAGTAAGAGTACCTTCGACGAGTCCGCCATCATCAGAAATCCCATTTTCATCTGCATGTAAAGCTTGGAGCCTTCCTTGCGGCTTCTTGGTAGCTTGAGGTTATGCCGGTGTAGCCTGTTCCGACAGAAGAGGGCAGTCGGGGATACGGTGCTCCCTACTCCCACATCGTAAACACGCGCCTAGCTTGCGCAAGCATTCCTCCATCTTGTGACCTGGACGATCACAATACCTGCACTTGCCCTTGAATGGAACAATAGGGTCGGGTTTCATCTCTTCATTTCTCGGCATCTTATCTTTCCACGTTCCCGTTCTGATCCACGAACTAGACCCACTCATGGGCCTCTTCTTGCTAGTGCCAAGTCCGGGTTTAGGAGTTGGTTGTTCCTTCCTCATGCCATTCCCACGGATCCTCTCCGTCATCTCTAGGGTATCTTCTAGAACTTGTGCCTTTCTCACCATCTCAGAATAAGTAGGGATCTCCATCGGCGCCAGTTGATTGATGTAGTGAAGCTTCAACCCGTTGAGAAATCGCTTAGCTTTCATCTTTTCGGTGGAGATAAGGTGAGTAGCATAGCGTGAAAGCTGAGAGAACTGTGCTTCATATTCGGCCACCGATAAGCTTCGCTGCTTTAGAGCCGCGAACTCCGCCGCCTTCTTCTCTTGTATACGATCAGAAAAATATTTGTCGTTGAAGAATTCCTCGAACTCTTCCCATGTGACTTGTTGATCGCCTAGAGTTGCCTTGACGGAATCCCACCAAGTACGCGCATCCCACTCCAATTGGAAGGTAGAAAGAAGGACACGCTCTTGATCGGTGCATTGCATGACTTCAAAAATTCTCCCCATTTCATTGAGCC
The DNA here is from genome assembly GCA_022559845.1 of Amorphophallus konjac. Classification (NCBI taxonomy): domain Eukaryota; kingdom Viridiplantae; phylum Streptophyta; class Magnoliopsida; order Alismatales; family Araceae; genus Amorphophallus; species Amorphophallus konjac. The sequence continues at coordinate 238,246,809 of CM040125.1, read as the reverse complement.
AATTCTCGGCCTCGTCGGGGTTAGTCGAACCAGCAAATCTTGGTGGGTTCATTCCTCGAAAGTTCTGGTATAAGTCACCGGTGCCATGACCCGCTGCTCCAGCTTGAGCTACCTGATGTAACGCCTGAGTTAGGCTTTGAACCGTGCGCTGTAGGTTCCTCCATTCAGCACGTTCGGCTGCCATTTCAATTATCTACAAGTAGAGTAACTCATTTAGGGTTATTAAGATAGATAATACAACAATCGAGGTATTGCTCAACCCAAGTTTCTACCCAATCTCACCAGGTCAGTTTCTAGACTTTAACAAGGTTAGGGGTCTAATGCACCTAGTCTTAACCAAAACTCGGTACCTGGCGGAGATAACCGATCCGAAGACCACTCGCGCAAGTGTGCGACTTTCCCGATAGGCGTAGCCTAACGTTCGGACAACACCTTTTGATATACCGGTTATTGGGATGCAAGGCAAAACCTATGACTTAGAAAAACCTAGGAATGTGAAACCTAGGGCTCTGATACCAACTAAACTGTCACGCCCCGAACAAGGCAAAAATATCGGGACGTACAGTTAGAGGCGAGCTAGCTGAAATAAAGTTGAATTACTAAACTAGATGATTAACACAAGGCAATGGAAAAGAACAAATTTATTAAACATGGAAAATCCCAATCTATTACAACATTCATCAAACTACTAAGACACTCTCAAACATAACTTCTGATGAAATCTAGTACAACTAGTACAACTCCAAAACATAACTAGAAGCAATAACAAGACGACTCCATCTATTAACTGGTACACTCTAGTGTAATCACTCTTGTCCCTCCCCATTGGTGTGGGTGTCGTCACCTGTAAAGCCTGGAAAGGGGAAAACAACGGGGTGTGAGCTAACGCTAAGTAGGAGATAACAGATAGATATAAGTGGTTAACAGTTTAATTACATTTTCAAAATATCATGCTACAAAGGATAATGCAATAAAAGGATAATGATGATATAGTAAAACAAAGTTTAAGGATCTTGCAAGGTCAAGAGATATAAATGAACAGAATGGTAATACTTAAAAGGAATAACAAGGACAAGATTTTACTACAGGAGATAACGATAAAGAGTTGGCCATATCAAGACGATTCAAGTCATGTCAAGCACGTATGTAATTTCATTTCCACATCCAAGTAACAACAAGTAGAGTATAGAACAGTAACGAGTGGAAAGCAAAAAGTAGTAGGGAGTAGTAGAGAGTAGTGGACAGTCCTAGATTTAACACATGTCATAGTACTGGTGCCAAATGCCACACCTAGTCATTCACCTCCCCGGGGGTACACATAGTGTTCGGGCGCTCCTCCCATGTAGCAACCCTAATAAATGAATAATTGAAATGAATTAAAACATATATATATTACAGAAGTAATATATATAAAAGGAATAGGGTTAATTGGGCGAAATAAAACAAATTAAAAATAACGCCTCTTATTAAGGCGTTAATTTATAAAGAAACGCCTCTACCCATGGCGTGAATAAAGAAAGGACGCCCACACCTACGGTCGTCAGTTCTCACGCGACCAAATGGATAAGTAAAAGAAACGCCCCTATCTTGGGCGTGTTTCAAAACACGAAACGCCCTTTTTCAAGGCGCTTTTTAAGAAACGCCCTTATGCAAGGCGTTAATTAAAGAATACACGCCCTGACCAAAGGCGTTAATTCAGTTCGTGACTCGTTCGAACCCAGAGCTTATCCAGTGAAAGATTAACCTAATCTAGTAAGTGTCTATTAGAGTAAGGACTCTATTAGGGATATGTTACCCTCAATCAAACACTACTTTTAATAGGACTTCCAAAATCCCTATAAATAACCTACTGCTCGAACCCTACAACGCTATTTGGCGTTCGGAGTCTGCAAGGTACGTGAGAGAGGAATAGTTCCTCTAATTCTCTACATCTGTTGCATGAAGAACTAACTGTTCTTCATCTTCTTCTTCTGTTATAGGTTAAGAAGGCGGCGTACGTGAAGAACAAAGGTATTGTTCTTTTTCCTCTTTCCTTTCGGTCAGAAAGTATGAAGAAATACTAATGTTTCTTCTTTTCTTATAGGAAAACTGCAGTTCTTCTCCTTGATACCACTGTTCGTAAGTTGCGGTTGAAGTTTCCGATCCTTCAAACCCTTCGTCAAGTTCAATCATATTAAGGTAGGATTTTCTCAAGTTATTGTAGCCCAAATGAAATTAATGCAAGATATATATATATAAGCATGTCATGCATACGGTTATTATAGTTTCCATGCGTTTTCTGCAATATTTTGAAAGAGACGCCCCTGTCAAGGGCTCTAATTCACATGAAACGACTCTTCCTAGGTCGTTAATTTCATGTTTAACGCCCCGTACTCAGGCGTTAATTTCTTTAAACCGTTAATCACCCATCTTAAGAATTGATTATCTATGAAATCATGATTATAAAATAATGCATGATCCTCTGTCTTCAACCTGCTAACTTTACTGTCATGATATTACATGCGTTCCTCTGTTATCCTGAAATTGTTACTGTCCTTAAAGTTTCTGAAGGAACTTGAATTAACGACTTGGACAAAGTCGTTTTCCACATATTAACGCCCCCTCACAGGGCGTGAATCTGAAAGGTAACTCCCCTTCCTAGGGCGTGTATCGGTTAAAATCCTGAAATTTATATATTCTGAAAAATAGAATTAAATAGTAACGCCCCTGCCCAGGGCGCGTTTTTGATAATTCCTGAAAATTAATTGTATTCTGTCAAATATGTAAACAATAAGACGCCTTCTGGTGTAGTCGTCATATCTTGAAGAAACGACCCTGACCAAGGCGTGTTTTATACAATTCATGAAATTATTGATATTATGTCAAATATATATATAAGGAGACGCCTGCTACTGTAGTCGTCAACTCTTGAAGAGACGCCCCTTCCCAAGGCGCGTTTTAGATAAATTATTGAATTATTGAAAATTCTGCAAGACGGACCATATGTAAACGCCCTTCTGTTAGGCGTTAATTACTTGAGAAACGACTTGACCTAAGTCGTTATTTTACTATAAACTGATTTTCATCTGATTTGCTAACCGATGGTTTTATATATTATAATATATATGTATATCGGCACTATTCTCCACTCCGTGAGTATAGTCCCATGTTTTCATGTTGATTTACCGATCACACTCAACTCTCATTGACATACAAGCTCTCCATTGGACATTCCGTTCCTTTGGACTAGCGAGTTAGTCATAGAGACCTCCGTAAGACTCCTCGTAGCCTTAGATTCCCTCAAGGCCGACTGAGCTGGTTGTACCCTAAAAACCCGTTACACGATCCTTGCCATGTCAATCTAAAGAAACATGGTATACCGGCCCTTATGATTATACAAAGAGTATATCATAAGAAATTCTTAATGGGATGATGATATCATGCCATATCATGTCGTTCTTGTAAACCCCAATTCTATGATAAGAATGAGGATATCTTGCTTGATCGAATGTTCATGTGGACCTCAATTCTATATAAAGAATGTCCATATTGATTTGTCATGGTACCTAAGTTAAGGGAACCATATTCTACCTAGCTTTATCGATATCGTGATTATACCGTTATTATCGCCATTCTATGTCCTTTGTCATATTTTGGACTCTATTCTATCAAAGTTGTCATACGTGTCTACAAGCTTGATTATTGAAATTCTATGTTGGCTATAAACAAGAGTGGATGTCAAAACACATGATAAATGCCTGCGCATATAGGGCCCGATCTGGTCCTGGGAGGAGCACCCGAAAGTACTTGTGCCCATGGGAGTTAAAATGATAAGGTATCTGGCATTATACCGAGTACTTGACTTGCTTGATTGGACATTCCACACACATCTTGTACTTGAATCGTACTTGACTTTACATGAAATGCGTGGCCCGAAAAAGGGTAATTTACTTGCTTGATACATGATAGCCAAAGTTCTTGACATGACTTGTTAAACGTGCTTGCTTGAATACCTTGAATATACTTATCATCTTGTTGGAAGTTCATGACTAAGTTCATCTTATTTTCTTGATATTACATTCTCTCTATCTTGTCGTTTTATGCGAGCATGCATAGCTTTATTGCATTCATGAAAGATGTAATTACTTAAACCCCTTGCTAGTACTTGAGATATAATTTCCTACTGAGCGTTCGCTCATTCCGTTTGTCCCTTTCTACTTTTTCAGGTAAGTCCGACGACGATGGAAGTCAATCGGATGGGAATGGTCAAGAGTGAAAGTGATAGAGCTTCTACAAGTGTCGTCTAGTCTTTTCCATAGTTTCTTGAGTCAAATATGTATTTTGTTAAACAGAGTATTGGATTTGTAATAGTCTATACATTATGAAATAAAGGATTGAGTTATCTTGCTATTTTGCGCATCTCTGTCTTTGTGTCGAATACACGACCACTCTGATTGACATGATTGATATAGACACGTCGCGCATCTCCGGGTATCTTCCGCGCTCGGGGCGTGACATCCCAGGACTAGACCGAGTCCTTAATTGTTTGCCAGGCATTGATTTCTTTGGATCAAAGATCCCACGAATCTAGACTTCCACAATTTATGGCCATAATTCCAAGGTTTAAGCTATGTAGCAATAACAATTTCAAGTAGGAAGAAGATTCATTTCAGAATTTCAAGGTAAGCATAATCATCAAGAAGATCGATAACCAAATCACAATAAGAGTTACATATATAACTTTGCTGGAATAGATTACCACTTAATCAATGGATTTCTAAACAGGGATATTAAACATGTGAATTAATGGTAATCCCGCCGGATCAAGTTTTCCGGAGGTAACATGCTATTTAACGCCTTAGCGACTACTTGAAGTTGGGAAAGTAATCGTGCTATGTTACTGTAGTACAGCAGCTAACTAGCAAGTTGAATCAACATATTTAATCCTAATTTCAAGCCAAATTAATAATAATTAGGTTATATATTAAGTTAAAATGCCGAAAGGAATGATTCAAGATGATAAGCTAATGAACGTGATCGCGTAAGTCGCGTAGGCACGAATAACAAGCAATTAACAGAAATTTAGTTGCATAATTAGCCAATAATTATATGAGTTTCTATTTTAATAATTACCACTAATGACATGAAAATGAATGCATTAGAACCATTACTAAGTCATTTACTGGGTAGATAAACGGTTCAGGGTGGACCGCATATCTATCGGCTGAAACGGGACTGAAACGGGGCTGAACGGGGTGCTGGGAGTTGGGCGGCTCCCTGAGGGCCGCCCATGGTCTTGGGCGGTCTGGTCTGGACCGCCCATGTGCTTGGGCGGTCTGGGCAGGGCCGCCCATCCCAGGGATGTGCGGCCAGGGTAGGGCCGCCCATCCAGATGTGCGGCCAGGTGCAGGGCCGCACAAGTTATGTGGTCCAGAATGGACCGTTTATCCTGCTGGGATGGATATGTGGTCAGTTGTTGACCGTCCAACTAGTTGTGTGGTTAGTCTAGAACCGTTTAACTCCTGACTAAGCCAGGATCTGGTGTGGGCTGGAGTTGGATGGTCTATCGTAAGACCGCCCATCCCTGGGTGTCTTCGGTCGTCCCTTCCGCGGCCGGTGAACGCCGAGAAGATGGGGGCTTGCTAGGGTTACACAAAAATGCTAATAACTAAGGCAATTGGACTCCAATTAAGGGGCTTTTGGTATCAATGGAAAGCTAACAGGGAATACTATCTAACAGAAGTGTCAATTGCATGATTACTTTCTGTAATTAGGATTTATAACTACTGGAACACCGAAACCCTAGTTTTGGACAGGCAGTGACTAAAACTCAAAATTCTCTTACTATACTTAATGAAATTTAGAGATCTATATATCAACGGAAAGCTGACAGGATAAGGATTCCAACCATGTAAGATATGTCATATGAATATTTCATTTGGTCACTCAAAATTGTGAGATAAGTCAAGTTAATGCTGTTGGAACATCGACAGGACACTCTTATGAAAACTCAGGAATTCTATGAGCATGATCAATAATAATTAGGGCTTCCAACGTCAAAATGAAGCTAACATGATGCAGATTTCATTGATATATGGCAATTAGGTTGGGTCCATTATCACCTACCTGAATTCAAGATTGAAGATCGAAGCTAGAAATAAACCCGATCCAGAAATACCCTCCAAAGATGCCTCTAAATCTCCCTGAATACCCAATAAAAATTGGGGCTTTTACTATCATTGGAAAGATCTCGTCAAGCTGATCAAGATACTATAATCACAAGTCTCATTTGGTTAAGGGTACCTACTTAATCGACGGATTAAAGGGCTGGAGATGAAGAACAACGAACTACCAACACCTTCCACCAAAATGACGAATACTCCCAGATCTGGACTCTTCGTCGGCTGACCCAGCTACCAAATGAAACTAGAGTCGAAGAGCTACGTTTCTATAGGTCATGGGGCTTCTGGAGCCTTCGGAGTTGAGAGTATTTGGCGCTGCAAGTTACGTGTTAGAAACGGCGCCGGAATCCTTGACTCGACCAAAGCTATGTCGGCAGCACATTTTAGGGCTAGGTTTACCTCAAATTGATTGAGGGTAAATGTTCCTTACCTCGTGGCCTTCCATTTGCCCTTGATTTCAGATCATTTGGTTGAGTAACAAGGTCGAATTTCATGTTTTAAGTTTCGGTTAGGTAAAGGTTAGGTAAATGTCAAATTCGGGATTAATCCTCTAATTAGACAAGGTTACGTAATTAATTTGGGTCAAGTCCAGAAGACAAAATTGCTATAAAAATGGTCTTTTACCCAATTACTATTTTTACAGATTTTTCTAAGATAGTCGAATTTTATAGGTTCTAATTTCTAATGAATTAAATATTAATATTTCAAAATTCAAACATTAATTCATTTTAATTCAATTTTTAATTGATAAAAGTTCAATAAAACTTAATAAATAATCGGGGTATTACATTCTCTGAACTCAATATAAGCATGGATGAGAATGATGGGTGTATTACTCTATCTCTCATAAGTGTACATCCGGATTTGCTAGCTGAAATCAAGAGGTTGCAAGAAGAAGATCCTACCCTAGTGGAAATAAAAGAAAAGCTGGACGAGAAATCTGATTTCAAGTTGGCACTCGATGGAAGATTATTATACCATGAACGGACATGTGTACCAGACACTCTTGAGCTGAAGAAGAGGATTCTTGAAGAAGCTCACCGATCAAGGTATACGATCCACCCTAGAGCCACTAAGATGTACCAAGACATAAAAAGAACCTTTTGGTGGCCCAACATGAAAACGGAGATAGCAGACTTCGTGTCTAGATGCTTGACATGCCAACAGGTGAAGGCGAAACATCAGAAGCCCGCTGGAAGATTGCATCCACTAGATATCCCCAAGTGGAAATGGGAAGACATCGGTATGGACTCTATCATGGGTTTGCCCAAGTCTAGGGGCGGATATGATGGAATTTGGGTAATCATCGATCGCCTTACTAAATTGGCTCATTTCTTACCTATCAAGAGTCGATGGTCGGTTGATGTTCTTGCTGCCCTATATATCAAGGAGTTTACTAGATTGCATGGAATTCCTATGTCTATAGTATCTGATCGAGACCCGCGCTTTACTTCTTATTTTTGGAAGGGTCTACAACACTCTCTGGGGACGAAACTTAATTTCAGCACTGCTTTCCATCCCAAGATAGATGGTCAGACTGAAAGGACAAATCAGGTTGTTGAAGATATGTTAAGAGCATGCATTATAGATTTCGGCGGAAGCTGGCATGACCACTTACCCCTAGTCGAATTTACCTACAATAACAGTTATCAAGCCAGTATCCAGATGGCACCTTTCGAGGCACTTTATGGCAGGAGTTGTCGATCTCCAATATGCTGGGATGAAGTCGGTGAAAGATAACTTCTAGGCCCAAATATAGTTAGAGATTCAATTGAAAAGATACACCTTATCAGAGAGAGACTCAAGGTAGCTCAGTGAAGGCAAAAATCTTATACTGATAACAAAAGGAGAGATTTGGAATTTCAAGTGGGTGACCATGTATTTCTCAAGGTATCTCCCGGTCGAGGTATTAGAAGATTCGGTGTTAAGGGCAAGCTTACACCAAGGTTTATCGGTCCATTTGAAGTATTGGAAAGAGTGGGCGAGGTGGCTCACCGCATTGCCTTACCTCCTCAACTCTCGGAAGTGCACAATGTATTCCATATTTCTATGCTGAAGAAGTATGTGCACGATCCTCTCCACGTCATCGATCACACTGACTTGGTGATACAGAAGGACCTTACCTATGAGCAAAGGCCAGAAAAGATCCTCGACCAAGAAATCCGAGTTCTAAGGAACAAGACGATCCCTATGGTTAAAATTCAATTGAATCGATGCTTAGAACAAGAAGCTACATGGGAAACCGAGGACTCTATGAGAAGGAGATTTCCAAAATTATTCTAGTCCGTAAGTAATTCTCACCCTCCTTGTCTCTATATATGCAATTGAATTTGGGGGACCAAATTCTTTTAAGTGGTGGAGGGTGTAGCACCCCGTATAAAAAAATGATAAAAAAATTATTAATAATATTTCCCAAATAAAAAAATATATATTAGATAAACTCTAGAGGAAGCTTAAGTAAGAAGTTGGAACACGGAGTTATCATATGTAAAGATTATTCACTTAACAAGTGACTTCCTAGTGTAGTTGGTTAAGTGATGTGTCTTTCAATCTAGTGACCAGGGTTCCAATCCCAACATCCACCATTTACCTTTTGTGCCAAATAATTATACGTTATAGGCTAGCAAAACTTGCACCGAGGTAGAAACCTATATGCAACACAATGTACAGACTTGGTAAATTGATGCACGAACACAACAACAAGCAATGTATAGACTTTGCCTGAAGGATTGTACAAATGCAGATAGTAAGGTACCATTTAGCTTTTGTGCCAAATAATTATACGTTATAGGCTAGCAAAACTTGCACCGAGGCAGAAACCTATATGCAACACAATGTACAGACTTGGTAAATTGATGCACGAACACAACAACAAGCAATGTATAGACTTTGCCTGAAGGATTGCACAAATGCAGATAGTAAGGTATGTACATTGGAAATGGATGCTCATACATGCCATGAACGAATGTATGGACTTAATGTGCTTGTGACAACAATGTACAGACTTTGAGTAATGATGTACCGACTTATCAACGGAGAATGTGCAGACTTTGTGTATGCATGCAACCAGCCAATGTACAGACTTTGTGTTGCAGCAACCAGCCAATGTATAGACTTTGAGTTACAGCAAATGGACAATGTACAGACTCTGCGTGTGTGCTAGCAGACGATGTATAGACTTTGAGTTGCAGCAAATGGACAATGTACAGACTCTGCGTGTGTGCTAGCAGACGATGTACAGACTTTGAGTTTGTAGCAAATGAGGAATGCACCGGCTATGCATGGCAAGCTATGCAACCAATGTATAGACTTGTGTGTTTGCTAAACCAGTGAACGTAGGTAAAGATAGGAATGTATAGACTTTGAATGTGTGCATGCTACAAGACGATGTATAGACTTGCGAGAAGAGTGTACAGACTTTGAATGCATGCAATGGCAAGGAGTGTATAGACTTTGAATGCGTGCATGCTACAAGGCGATGTACAGACTTTCTATAATGATTCACAAATGCATATATGAAAGTATGCACATTGAAGAGGGATGCTCGGGCATGCGATGTACAGACTTTGAAGTAAAAGATGTATAGACTTAGTGTGTGTGTGCGACAAATCAATGCATTGACTATGTATATGCATGAAGAGCACTGGCTGTACTGGAAGTGTTGTTCAAGCTCTTGGTCGTGATCGTTTGCACTGGAAGTATATTGACCTATACCTACGCTTGAACAGGTTTTGCACCAACCTTAGGTACATGAATAGTGTCAGTTTTATTTAAAGAAAATTCTGAGATATAAATTTTATGAAAAATAAAAGAAAAATATAATGATCCTAGCCATGAAATTTCATAAACTAATTCCATCAATTTTTAAAGATAAAAATCTTTAAAGTTAGATACGGAGTTTCGGGTTGAATTTTATTCTGGCATATTTTAATAAAATAAAATTTTGATAAATATCAGAAAAATCTAAGGATCATAAAAATACGTAATTTACTATTTTTATTAACACGGTTCATTAGATAAAAAATATCTAAACGTTGTAATCATTATAGTGGTGTGCCCAGACAAACCATAGTTGGCACCCCATTATCATGTGTCCTTTCTGACACATATAACCCCCTTTTGTTGGCATCGCACTATAGTATGGCCATGGGACGCTATGATTTCGGATCTTGTTCACCTCCTGTCTACCCAAAACACTATAATATTCCCTATATTGAGACTCCCTCCATTCTTCCGAAGGCTTGCTGCAGAGAAGGGGGAGCATTCTCTGAAGTTGCAGAGGTTGCAGAGGAGGGAAGAAAGCTGCCATTTTCTTTTGCCTTTACCTAGTGGTTATCTCAGAAAGGTAGGTGGTCTCATCTTTTAACTAAACCAGTAGCTAATTAACCAAGCAATCTAGGTAATTAGGCTCATCTCCATGTGATGGGGACATCGCTTACCCTTTCACATGGTCCTGCTGCTCACAATTTTGTTCGCCATCATTTTTCTGAGTATAGCCATGTAGTTCTCTCATTTTTCTTGAGTCTTATCTATGTAATTTTCCCTTTATTGAGTCTATTACCTAAGTTAGTTAGTCATTTACCTAAGTCCAAGTTTCATTAACTAGCTTAGTAGGTTATTGGGCCTGGCCCATGGGCGCCCCCTTCCCCAACCTTTGGTCTTCTGTCAATTGTCCACAATGTGAGGACTTATTGTAAATTGTGGGTTTCCTATATAAGGACCCCAATCCCCCACTTGAAGAGGGTAATTGATGAATGAATGAAAATTGAACCCACTTGAATCCCCTTGAGTCTTCTCTCTCTCTCTCTCTCTCTAGCTCTCCCTCTCTCTCTCCCTCTCTAATTCTCTCTCCCTATCTCCTTGGGGCGAACCCCCTCTCTCTCCTCCCCCCCCTCTCTCTCTAGTTCGAATTTCCCCTCTCTCCTCACCCCTTGCCACCTCACTTGCCACCTAGGCAAGTCCCTTCAACTCCCAAGGCCCCATTACTTCTCTCCATTAACTATTCCACCTCCCCAAGCACCCTTCCACCTTCCCAAGGCATCCCTCCCCCTTCCCCAAGCAACCATCCACCTCCCTAGAAGACTCTTCCTCTCCCCAATACAGCCCATCATCTCCAGGTCGACCAAACCACCCCCCCTCCTCCCAAGTTCGCCCCTGGCCACCCCATTCCTCTTCCCCCCTTGGTGCCTAGGTCGCACCCTCCACCCCTCCTCAACCCCTAGCTGCGTCCACCCCATCACCCACCACTCCCCCTGCTGTCTTCGCCCCTCCCTCTTCTCATCACCCTCTTCCCCACAGCACAAGACCCCCCCTTCACCCTACAGTCACCCTTATACCATATTCCACCCACCAAAGAAGCCATTTCCCCTTCATAGAAACTCCAGCTTTGTGTGCAGGCCGACCTGCAGATTAGCATTCTGTTGCAGCGACATCCACGATTGCATCCTGGTGCTGCTGGTGGCGTGGCCTATCTTTCTGGAAAGGCCTCCCTGTCCTCTTCGCAGGCGAGGTGGAATCACTCCATTCCGGGTTCGTGGCCGTCCGTGAGGGCTGTTCTACCCCGACTGCGCTAGACGCCACCTGCAGAGAGCCTGAGCCCGATTGAAAGCTACTTCATGACCAACGGCGATGGAATCAGGCTGAGATTTTTTCTTCAAATCTCTTCCTCCATCTGTCCACGACCAGAAGCAAGAAGCGGAATTTAATTCGGCATCCGGGAGCCAGAGTTGCGAAGTTTTCCCCTCAGTCGCGCGGGTCTGCCTCCTGCAGTTTGTAGCGACCAGTGGCCAATCTTCAGGGCACACAGACCGTTCTCGGCCTTGGATTGCATCTCCGTCAACTCCGGCTGAAAGCTACCTCGACCACGGAGACGACGCCGCTGGTTTCGTGCCATTTTGAATCCGGGAGCGCCCGTGACAGCATCTGCAATGGCTGCTACAGAATCAGAAACCACGCGGTGCCGCCCCTGTAGAGAATCAGAACCAGAAAGAGCGAAGTGCCACGATCAACCAAGGCTGAACCAGGCTCAAGTTTCTTCATCAAAATTCTGCTCCTCTCTGTCCCCGTTCAGGATCAGGCGGTGGATCGGCATTCGGACACCGGAGGACAGAGATACGAATTTTCTCCCACGGCAGCGCGGGTCTGTCACTGGCAGTCTACAGCGACCAGGCCCCCCTCTTCTTGGCACCACGACCAGCCACGGCATCGGATTGCAGCCCCGTCAACTCCTGCTGAGAGCCACCTTGACCACGGACGCTCAGAGTTGGTCCCGCCACATTTGAGCTCTGGGAGTGACCGTGGCAGTTGGTCCTTCCAGCCCCTGTTCCTGGAACCAGTGCAGACCAGAGAGCTGCGGCCCAGTTGCAGAGTTCCTACCAGCCAGCGGCGACTTCCAGAAGCCCTGTCAAAATTTGCAGACATCCAAGGGCCCGTCACCGACAATTTGGCGCTGGTCCCGTGTCTTTCTGAGGTCGGCAGCGGTCTCGGGGAATTCTACAGCACTGACTGGTCAACAGATCGGATTCCAGGCAGTACCCAGAGGCTCACTTCGGCTCCGTCCTTAATCCCCCTTCTCCCCCCCCCTCCCCTGTTGCCTGGCCGGCTTACCGCCCCATCCTGTGAGGTGATAGTGTTTAGAATATAAAATCATTAACCCCCACCCCGAGAACCCCCTCCTGCGTGAGGTGTAGTAATTGTACTCTTGACAGGTTTTTGAAGCTACACCGGCGCAGTGTGCGGGGACCACACTTCCCCGCTCGCCCTCGTCTCCGCCCGGGTTCGGCGTCTTCACGCCGATCAGGTGAGCTCTTGGCCACTCTTCTTTGCTGGTTATTACCATTGCTTGCTTAGTATTGCTTTTAGTTGTCTGTCGGAGGTGAGAGGAGCGCCCGATTCCCAATTCAACCAATTATAGTGTTCGCCGCGGAGCGAGTTGAGAGAGTTCCATCACATCCCACGCCCTCGGCGTGCCGGCTACCCGTGAAATCAGACATCCCTGGCCCATTGGGATCTATCCCTATCCGGCCGACCCTTGGAACCGCGAGGTCCAAACTCGGACCCTAACCCCCATCGCCGGTCCTCCTACGGATCCGAGCGTGCTTCCGCGAGCGAAACCGCCTGTGTGACGTTGCCGACTCATAGTGCTGCTTGCTATCCTAGGTCCAATGGAGTCGCGTCACATCAAATTAGTATCATTATCCTCCGCTGCATATTGTGTCACATCAAGTGGTATCAGAGCAAGTTCTAGACTTGTCTCTACTAAGTCTTGTCCTAGGGTAATTGCATTCATCACCCGATCATCATGCATACCCCTCGTTGGTCACATGGTCCGATTGACCCCCTCCACATGGACTACATTGTAGATGAGGACCTTCATTTTGATGGAAATCCTCATGCCTATCTTAGGTGGGAGAATACCATGGAAAGGGACTTTGAAAGTACTTGGGTATATGGATCCGAGAGAGTCCGCAGGGCCAAGGCACGACTTCGGGGTCTAGCTAAGAAAATGTGGGAACACAAAGAGAGATTCAGAAGGGTTTGGGGGCAGGAGCCCATTTACTCATGGGATGACATGAAGAGAGAACTTAGAAAGATCTATGCTCCCCGACATTCCCCTACCCACCCGAGAAGCCCTCCCACAAACCCGTTCCCGCCCAGTCCATCTAAACCCTCCACTAGGACCAAAACCCCACCACCCAAAGGACCCCAAGACTCATTAGAAGAACTAAGGATTGAGATTAAGAATATCTTCACCTCCTATAGGGTCCAAACTCCACCACCCCAAATAATTCCAACTTGCACCACCCCATCGTCAAAAGGCCTTCCCACTCCCTTGGAGAGCAAGACCCCCACACCACAAAGGAATGAGATTGAAATTGAGGAATATGAGGCCTCCCCCGATTGGGAAGAAGAGTATGAATCACAATATCATGGGTTAGGCCAAGAAGTTCCCATCCCAAGTGGAGGAAGCATCATGGCTCACTCCACCCTCACCATTCCAACCCGTGTGGACCCCATGTCCACTCCACCTAGGCCCATGATGGCCACCACCACCCCACCCAAAACTCTCCCACAAACCCACACTCCACAAACTTCCTTGGTCCCCAAAACCACCCCTCCATCTTACCCTAAAAGAAACACACCCCCTAAAACCAATCAACCCAATCCTCCTCAACCCATCCATCTTCCACTACCAATCCCTATCCAACCCCAACCTAGGCCTCCACTTCTCCCCTTACCGATCCCAAACCAAGTTCCCCTTTACCTCCCACCCCGGGGGTACCACACACCTATCCTCACCACCCCACCCTCAAGGGACCATCTCACCTCCTTGATAGAGGAACCCATGATTCCCATACCCAACCCCATAAAGGTGAACACACCAACCCCCGCCATAGAGATCGCCCATGTCCAGGAAGAAGAAGGAACTTCACATGGTGGTCTTCACCTTACACCACCCTCCTTAATAGGGACCGAGCTTATCTTAGGAGAACCCCTTTCACGTTGGCTAAAGGAGAACCCATTTGGAGATCTCATGGTCCATGCTTACCCACCCATGGAGCAAAACCTTCCTATAGTACCCTTATCCACCTATCACACCACAATCCAATCATCCTAACAGGTAGAAACATTAGGGGATTTTCTTGAGGGTCTAACTTGGCAAATGAAGCTAACTGGCATGTTGACCACTGTAGCCGACCAACCTAGGAGTCTTAACCTCCTACATCTATGTGTCGGGTCCATCTCTTCCATTTACACTGTGGGTTGCTACACTAGCGACCTTCTTTTATCCCTCCCCATTCCCGAAGAGCCCGATGCTATCCGCGAATTGGAGTTACTTATTTCGGGTAGGATACCAAGCCCTCCAATCATGACCAACCAACTCTCCTCGAACTTCGGTTCAATTACTACATTTGAGGAGGAGGACTCACCATCATTTGGAGACCTTGAGGTGAAAGAACACCTCACCCTTGGTAACACATTCCATGACCCCTTTGATCCCACCCTATGGAAGACAATGAACCCATGGGACTTGAACGCCCTACCCACCACCCACTCCCTCCTACCCTCACCCACCATGCTAGAACCAACACACCTCATCCTAGACCCAGCCCACACCAAGGGAACCATGACCATGGGCAGTATACACCTAGGGAACAAGGTAGTGCCCCACCCCATGATGCATACCTACTATGATCCCTTCAACCCTTACAAATGGGAGCTTAAAGGCCACCCCATACCCACACATATGGTCATCATCTCTAGGAGAAGAAAGCACCCATCTTGGCATGTCACATCATTCGACAAGGGTCATGAGTCCAGCCCTCCCATGCATGTCACGCACAGTTTAGGATCAATGCATAACTGGCCTACATTTGATTGTGCTGGTCCACCCACATTCTTCATAGCCCTTACACTTGAATGGAGCACACATGGATGTCCGGGTCCCCCGGTAATTCTCACAGCTATACACGATAGATCCACCTATGGTTTCCCAGGCCCCCCTGAGTACACAAGATGCCTCATCACATCCATAAATGATAGGTCTATGTACGGTTGCCCTGGTCCCCCTCTGCATACCACATACTTCCCACCCCCACCGCACCATCACTCAAAGCATACTCATTCAAGCAAGCATCCAAATATGGGTAGTGACGATCATAATGAGCGGGCTATAACTCACGGGTGGCACTTTGAAATCCAAGGAGGTAACCTCACGATGGTGGCATTGGAACGACTCTATCTTAGGGCCACCTCCAAATCAAGGGCGCGAGGACTTGGACCTTTCATGTGCCAAGTGGCTTTGGCCAACCTGGCTTATGGATTAGATTTACTAATGGGCCATGGGATATACCCCAATTCTCATGCGGCTGATCCGGCACCCCATATGAGCACCGCGGTGATTCCCAGTGAGTACTTTGAGCCTATAACTTCCTTTAAGAGGGACACCCCGGAGAGCTTCCACCAAATAGCCTTGAGAGCCCGACGTGTACACAGAGGGGCAATACTATGCAAGCAGGGTTCCACCGCCAGCATGAGGGTGTGTCCGGGCCGCCTTGAGAGGATGAAGAGTCGTCCCCTGGACGCAGGTGCAGGTTGGGTTTGGAGATTGCAGGTCGCCCTGAGCTGCTTCCCCGGTGGGCCCTTACTCGACGGAGTCGAGTTCTCCGCACCCCGGGAGTATGATGGGGACATCGCTTACCCTTTCACATGGTCCTGCTACTCGCCATTTTGTTCGCCATCATTTTTCTGAGTATAGCCATGTAGTTCTCTCATTTTTCTTGAGTCTTCTCTATGTAATTTTCCCTTTATTGAGTCTATTACCTAAGTTAGTTAGTCATTTACCTAAGTCCAAGTTTCATTAACTAGCTTAGTAGGTTATTGGGCCTGGCCCATGGGCGCCCCCTTCCCCAACCTTTGGTCTTCTGTCAATTGTCCACAATGTGAGGACTTATTGTAAATTGTGGGTTTCCTATATAAGGACCCCAATCCCCCACTTGAAGAGGGTAATTGATGAATGAATGAAAATTGAACCCACTTGAATCCCCTTGAGTCTTCTCTCTCTCTCTCTCTCTCTAGCTCTCCCTCTCTCTCTCCCTCTCTAATTCTCTCTCCCTATCTCCTTGGGGCGAACCCCCTCTCTCTCCTCCCCCCCTCTCTCTCTAGTTCGAATTTCCCCTCTCTCCTCACCCCTTGCCACCTCACTTGCCACCTAGGCAAGTCCCTTCAACTCCCAAGGCCCCATTACTTCTCTCCATTAACTATTCCACCTTCCCAAGGCATCCCTCCCCCCTTCCCAAGGCATCCCTCCCCCTTCCCCAAGCAACCATCCACCTCCCTAGAAGACTCTTCCTCTCCCCAATACAGCCCATCATCTCCAGGTCGACCAAACCACCCCCCCTCTCCCAAGTTCGCTCCTGGCCACCCCATTCCTCTTCCCCCCTTGGTGCCTAGGCCGCACCCTCCACCCCTCCTCAACCCCTAGCTGCGTCCACCCCATCACCCACCTCTCCCCCTGCTGTCTTCGCCCCTCCCTCCTCTCATCATCCTCTTCCCCACAGCACAAGACCCCCCCTTCACCCTACAGTCACCCTTATACCATATTCCACCCACCAAAGAAGCCATTTCCCCTTCATAGAAACTCCAGCTTTGTGTGCAGGCCGACCTGCAGATTAGCATTCTGTTGCAGCGACATCCACGACTGCATCCTGGTGCTGCTGGTGGCGTGGCCTATCTTTCTGGAAAGGCCTCCCTGTCCTCTTCGCAGGCGAGGTGGAATCACTCCATTCCGGGTTCGTGGCCGTCCGTGAGGGCTGTTCTACCCCGACTGCGCTAGACGCCACCTGCAGAGAGCCTGAGCCCGATTGAAAGCTACTTCATGACCAACGGCAATGGAATCAGGCTGAGGTTTCTTCTTCAAATCTCTTCCTCCATCTGTCCACGACCAGAAGCAAGAAGCGGAATTTAATTCGGCATCCGGGAGCCAGAGTTGCAAAGTTTTCCCCTCAGTCGCGCGGGTCTGCCTCCTGCAGTTTGCAGCGACCAGTGGCCACTCTTCAGGGCACATAGACCGCTCTCAGCCTTGGATTGCATCTCCGTCGACTCCGGATGAAAGCTACCTCGACCACGGAGACGACGCCGCTGGTTTCGTGCCATTTGGAGTCCGGGAGCGCCCGTGACAGCATCTGCAATCGGCTGCTACAGAACCAGGAACCACGCGGTGCCGCCCCTGTAGAGAATCAGAACCAGAAAGAGCGAAGTGCCATGATCAACCAAGGCTGAACCAGGCTCAAGTTTCTTCATCAAAATTCTGCTCCTCTCTGTCCCCGTTCAGGATCAGGCAGCGGATCGGCATTCGGACACCGGAGGACAGAGATACGAATTTTCTCCCACGGCAGCGTGGGTCTATCGCTGGCAGTCTACAGCGACCAGGCCCCCCTCTTCTTGGCACCACGACCAGCCACGGCATCGGATTGCAGCCCCGTCAACTCCTGCTGAGAGCCACCTTGACCACGGACGCTCAGAGTTGGTCCCGCCACATTTGAGCTCTGGGAGTGACCGTGGTAGTTGGTCCTTCCAGCCCCTGTTCCTGGAACCAGTGCAGACCAGAGAGCTGCGGCCCAGTTGCAGAGTTCCTACCAGCCAGCGGCGACTTCCAGAAGCCCTGTCAAAATTTGCAGACATCCAAGGGCCCGTCACCGACAATTTGGCGCTGGTCCCGTGTCTTTCTGAGGTCGGCAGCGGTCTCGGGGAATCCAAGGGCTCAAACTATTTATGTTATTTTCAAATCTAGGCTTAGTAATTTGCTTAGTCATTTGGGCACTCTTTAAATTGTCTAAGAAAGATCTCCACTAATTAGCTAGATTGCTTTGGTTCTATATAAAGGACTGCCGCGCCACGGGTAAGCTTCCGCGCTCGGGACGCGACAGATATGGCATCAATTTGGAAGAATTTATCATAGTTAGCATTGAAGGAGACTTCTCAAATATGCCCAGCATAATAACACATATCAGAATCTGGCCAATAAAATCTTGAATCTTGGATGGCATAGCCGAGGTCAAGCCCTTCTTGCTCGGTTCTTGGATATCCCTGGCACATGTGCTTGTAGGAATACACCCACTCCGAGTGGTAGAGGAAGGTGAAGTGAAGGTGATAAGCTTGATGAGTAGTTGAGGTGTAATGGAGAGTTTTAATGGAAGGGTAAGTGGAGGTTCAAATACGTCGGGCTTCTCCCCTTGCTCGGAAGCAACTAGGATCGGCTCGAGTGCAAAAATAGGTGAGTCCTGCCCAGGACTAGCCACAGGTTCGGGTAAAGGTGTAGGTAAAGTTGGGTTTAGGGTAATTGGCTTTGGTGTTATGGGGATAATGGAGGCTTTAGGTGGCGGCAATGAAGAGGTGTTATTTGGTTTAGGAAAAGATTTAATGGAAGGTTCGACAGAGGCCGGTGGAGTGGAGGTTGATGGAGGCTCGGCGGAAGCCGGGGGAGTAGAGGTAAGCTTGAATGGCTTGGTGGGGGCTAGTGGGGTGGAGACTAGTGGAGGTTTGGCGGAGGCCGATGGAGTGGAGTTTAATGGTGTGGTAATTGAAGGTGTAAAAGGAGAAGGTTTGGTGCGTAGGAAGCGCCAGATAGGGCGAGAGGTATTAGGGATAGAAGAAGACGCATGGTGTGTTGGTGTGGGTGATTGAAATATTGACCCATCATCGTAACACCAATTGGTCTCATAAATAGGGTTAAGGACAGTGGCTTCATCCTGAGCAGGGGGTTCATCGGGTGGCAGTGGAGGGAGAGGAAAATGAAGGAAACTCAGAAGGGGTGCCTGCGGAATTTCAACATTTTGTGCCATCTCCAAATCTTCATCTTTATCAAAAACATCAAGTGGACGCCATGGCGGAGGCATAATAATGGGTAATGGATAAGCGTGATGTGGAGGATTAAGTAAAAACGGAGGCGGAGGATCATCATATTGTGGAGAATTTTGTGGAGGTAAATGCGAAGGCGAAGGCAGAGGGCCATATGAATGAGTGGAGGGGATGAGTGGAGGGTGAACGGCGTCCACTTGATTTTTGATATCTTGCTCACACATGTCATTGATGCCATTATCTCTCCTCTCCTTCCAATCTTTTTCCATCTTAGTGATGTTATTCGTGAAATCATGAAGAGGATTGACTGGAGAAGGGGGAGGAGCAGTGGGCCGCGGGCTTGTGACCTTCTTAAGTTGATTCTCCATCGAAGCAATTTTATCAAAGAGATTTTGCTGGAGGGGTGTAACTTGAACATTGGAGGGTTGGTACCGCGGCCTTGGAGGGGTGGCTTGATATGAAGGCCGTGGAGGTGGGTTAATGGGCCGACCCACAAAAGGACTCGGACGGGCCGGGTTGCAAGGAGCGTGTGGGCCTTGTGGCCGTGAAGGAGGAGGAATAAAAGGAGGCGGGTGATGGTTCACCCGAGGAGGACTTTGTGAAGAGGGACACAGGTGATGGACCACCCGAAGAGGTGTATATGCGGAAGGAGGCGGGTGATGGGCCACCCAGGTATGAATGGAAGGAGGTGGGTGATGGGCCACCCGGGTGGGATTGGAGAGAGGATGAGAAGAAAATGTGCCCTCAACAAATTTGTTGAGGGGTGAGATAATCTAATGCACGCAAGATTTGGGAGACCTTCTCATCATGTGGAAGAGACAATGCTGAGGGAGTAGTGGCTTGCAATGAATGCGAGGGACCATGGGATTGGAAATTTCCCATGGGTCGGGCAATACCATAAGAATGAGGGCGCGATCTCTTAGAAAGATCGTGGTGAGACTTATAAGCTTGAGGATTATAAGATATGCTAGGTTTATCATCCTCATGAATATATGATTGATTAGACATGGTGGTTTTGTTTTCGAGATTAAACATCATGCAAGCAAACAATTCAACCAATCAAAGCAATATTGCAAAGATATTAATCAAGTTGAGATGCCTACGCTTGATTTTAGTTGATACCTTGATGTGAATTAGATAATTTTTAACAAGATTGGTATGATTCACTCAAGGTAGGAACTTAGTTTCAATATGATTTTACTTCAATGTCAACTAGGTTCACTCTCTCACCGTGCATAGGCCAACTAAACCCGGGGAACTTCAAGGTATAACCTGCCCGGCGTCTGTGAGGGAATCCACGGGTGCGGAGACTTATGGAGGCTTGGTTTAGGAATTTCCGGTCTAAAGAGACGGAATGCTCAATGGAGGGTCCTTCCTTCACCAAGGGGGTGTAAGATCTCTTTGGAAGTGAGAGGAGAGGAGGTCTCCCAAGCCAAATGTAAATGGATGCAAAACTAATGTAAAAAGATAGAAATATGAATGTATGAACAAGATATATGACAGAACAATGCAAAACAAGTCAGAAAGAAGCAGTTATGTGAATTAATGAAATTGGCGCCCTCCCCCTTGATTCTTATTAAAATGGGCGCCCCCTTCAGGGGCTCAAATTCTTTTATCTCCAAGAACCTCCCACAGTAGCCAGAGAGCTTAAACAGTGAATAAAAGGCCAATAAAAATGAAGGAGACACTCACAAACTCAAAGTATGAATCATTGCAATCAAAAATTAAGAAACAAAGCATGACATGCTCCTTTTTTATTCTTGTTTGAGAGGGATAGATAAAATAGAATTTCTAAAAAAAATCTATCAAATCAACAATCATATAGGGAGTTTCCTACGTGGAGCACAAAGGGAGGCGCACCGTGGGTGCGAAGGGGAGATGGCACACGTAGGTGCCCAGGGGAGGGGTAATCAAAAGAAAATAAGAGGATGTCCCACCGTGATTACCAATTTGTAGATCTATTTAGAAATCCACTAAAATTAAAAATAATAGAAAAGAAAGCAACAATATGATCAAAGCAAAGAGAAGCACGTGGTGCTATATGGAACGTGATTGCCAGAGACCGCGGGCCTCAAATGATATAATCAATAAATAAAGGAGGGATCGCGATATAAATACCTTAGAGTGTGGGAGATGTGAGTGATTTCCTTCCCTTCCTACCGGCCGACCGATAGAGGGAGTTCTTCTTTGATTACCCTTGCAAGAAACAAAGACAACAACCAATAAAAGATTGAAATTAGTAAACCCAAGGTGTAGTATCAAATCCACAATATGAATATAAATATGAAAGCATGAAGTTGAACACACCTGTTGGGTGTTACCCTTTTAAACCCCATGCGATGGGTATGAAAATTTATGATGCATGAAGGGATAAAAATAAAATGATAAAACAAGTGCAAGCGTTGCACTGTTGGAGCCTCAACGTGGTTGAGAAGAGAGTTTAATAGCAGAACAATGACTAAGATGCATGCATGCAATTAATGCAAATAAAAGAAAAAGAAATAGAGAACAGAGGAACAGAGAGGAGGTAAGAGGAGCCTGGGTAGTTTTTCTCCTTTGGCTTTGGATCGACGTGTGGGAGGAAGCCTCCCAAAAGATGAACCTCTTAGACGTGGGGAAGACTTCTCCTTTATTCAAGAAACCGGCAGCAGCTCCCCCTGTAAATTAAAAAAAAATCTCTCTCGAGCAAGAGCCGCAGGGACTCTATTTATAGGGGAGATTGGAGTTTAAATCCAAATACAATTAGGATTATTGATTTTGGAAAGAGGTAAACCTTAGAAAAAGTCCTCCGCTAATTTCAGAAAGTCATTAGAGTCCTTTCCGAAGTGGAAAAGGGCTCAAAATAGAGAAAGATCGGGGTTCCGACACGGTTTGGAAATCTGAAAAAATGACGACCCCCCACGCGGTCGTTATTTGAAATAACGACTTCCACAGTGTCGCGAATCAAAAAAATAGAAAAATGCCAAAAGGAAATAGCACCCCTCGTTCGGGCGTCATTTGAAATGGCGCCCCTGTGAGGGTCGCTATTTCAGTTTCTTCAAAAAAAGGTCATTTCTCGTTTCTCTTTATTATTTTCTCATTTTTTTAGTGGATGTGCATCTAACTGTGCTGATTCCAATTCCTATTTTTTCGTATTTTTCTGACACCCAAAAGGTCACCAAAATACCCCTGAAAGAGGGCCAGAAATATAATATAAAATATTACCCAATTGAATGGACGCCTCCTTACGGGGGCGTCATTTACTTTTTATTTCTTTATATTTTATTTAAAATCAAATGATGCCCCCCCTGCCGTTAATTCTTGAAAAATTCATAAAAATGGAGAAAAATAGCCAAAAAAATCTAAAAAAATAAGGAAAAATAAGAAAAAGTATAAAAACGTGAGGAATTCAAAAAAAGTGAGAAAAATTACTCAAACAAAATCAATTTGAGGGTCAAATTGGGGTATTTTAAGGCAATATGCGATGAGCTCACAATAATGTCAATTTTAGCGTGTCTACACCAGAGACCGTTTTTGGGCATTTAGCGGTCCTTTGGTGACCGTTTATGCTTTTCGAACAGTAAGTCGGTTCAGGTCTTCACGATGATGCGATAGACCGTTTCTTCTGGCTAGCAGTTCAGGGGATGACCGCTAATTCCTATCAGCGGTCGTACGATAGACCACTAAAGGGGGAGGTGTATGTCGGTTCGGATTCACGGTCGTG
This sequence comes from Amorphophallus konjac, assembly GCA_022559845.1. NCBI lineage: Eukaryota > Viridiplantae > Streptophyta > Magnoliopsida > Alismatales > Araceae > Amorphophallus > Amorphophallus konjac. Next base: position 238,223,586 of record CM040125.1, on the reverse strand, counting down.
CGATATTCCACTAATCCGGCAGTGGCGATCTGAGAGACGACCGCTAGCCGTAGTTTATGTCAGTTTAAATAGTGTTAAGTCGGTTGGGCTAGCAGTCCTAGCCTTGACCGCTATTTTTCCTTAGCGATCCTATGAGAGACCGCTAAGGGGTTTGACTGTTTTATGTTGGTTCGGGGGTTGACCAATTCTAGCCGTCATATGGACGACCACTACCGTCTCCCTGGCGGTCCTGCGATAGACCGCATGCCCCTGTGTTTTTGTAGTTGGTTGGCTAGCGGCCTTTTGGCTGACCGCTTGGTCTTCCTGGCAGTCAGACATGTGACCGTTTAGTCCCATTGTCCTATTTTCTTTATGTTTGGCCTCTGTTTGTCTTGGCCTTACCTTGTGGCTTGCCCATTATCCCGTGGATATCTTGGATGTCCTATGAGGGCTGTGACCATGTTGTGAGGTAGCCGGGAGTGCCACTATATCAAGCTGTGTTCCGTACTGTTTTAGAGTCATTATTGGTGTCTGGTCAACCCGGTGTGATCCAGTGGTTGACATCACAACCTTGTGAATGTCTCGGTGGTCCGGTATGGATCGAGACATGTTTTTGGATACCGTGAGGTACTGTCTTACCTCGGTTTGCATGTCCATGTGTTTTGAGGGTTTCGGTGATCTCTCAGGTCTCCATGATTTGTGTTATGCGGAGGCATGGATCCGGTGATCCTATGTCATTTCCTTTATCGGTGTTTTCTCGTGATTTGGCTTAGGATTAGACCGATTGGTAGCTTATTACCGCTATGTGCGATGATCTTGACCCCGAGTCTTGTGACTCAAGGATCATTGTGTTAGCAGGTCTAGTTGTCTGTCCTGAGTCCGGTGCCAGTCTGGTATGCTACCCTGTGTCTGGTGCTTTGTTGTACGTGCGATAGTGCATGCTTAGCCTGTTTGTACTTCAGCACTAGTGTTTTAGAGCTGTTATGTCTAGTGAGCCTCCACTAGTCGTAGCCCGACGACACGTTCCAGTGTTGGCCCACCTAGGAGTGGTGGTTGGGCAGTTCTCGACAGACGGTTTGTAAGCTAGTTTCCATGGGCCCCCTTGCCTTACAGTAGCGTCTTATTGGGGGACAGTAGCATCCTATTGGGGGGGAAAGTTAGCTAGAGGCCTGGCTCAAGGCATTGAGCTTGTGTGTGCACATGTGGTCAGGGGCGGTTGGAAGAGCGCCGACGGGCGTGACCCTGACTAGTCACTCGTTACTATTCTTCCTTGTACTTGGTCATGTTACGTGTCTTGCTAGCCGCGATCCAGGCTTGTGCAGATACTTGTGGCGCAGTGTAAGACGTGAGTGGACACATCTGGCTGTTCTTCTAGTGAGGAGGTGCTCCTGTCACTTGACGCATGACTCTTCATGCTTCATGTTTTTGTGACCGGTTTCCGAGTAGCCTGTGAGTGGCTTCACTCAAGGTCCAGTCTTGTGTAACATACACGACAATCTAGTTGTGTATGTTTCTGCCTTTGACTATGTAGGTCTTTTCTAGGGCTTTTGCCTATTCTTATAGGCTTTCCTTTTGGAGCTCGTGCTTTGTCGACGGATCGGTAACGCCTGACTTTGTGAGGTCAAGGTTCGTCTTTCTGTTGCCGTTTGGAGTAGCTTAGGGAGCTGTGGTTTGATCGACAGCCGTGTTTCTATTAGGTACCGCCTTTCTCTTTCTTTTAGTTGTTCTTATTCTTGCTTACTCCTGCTTTTTACAGCTTTACTGTTGTAGTTAGTACTGATGTTGCTTCTATTTTTCCTGCTTCACTATTTAGCGCTGTTTATCGTGTTACTACGTTGTTTCCAGTGGGGATCCGCGTGACCCCTACTGAGCGAGTGACACGAGGCTCACCCCTACTTTTCAGGTGTGGTCTTCTTCTTCCTCATGGTTCGTGGCGCTATGCGTCAGTTCGTTGTTGCCAGCGTTCTCTGCGTCGAGCTTCCCCCGACTTCAGTGTACGTTTTCCTTTCTGTTGGACTGTACTTGTCTTTAAATTTGGACTAGACTCTATTAATTTAAATTATTAATTGAAAAGGTAATTTTATTTCTGCTGCTTTAGCAAACCTGATCAATGAAATATTAATTTCTTACTACTTTATCTGGGACTTCAATGTACCACACACACACACTCCTTTTATCCCGTTCGGAGCTTTACCGCTCTTGGGAGGCCTCGCAGGATCCAAGTGTTATCGGGTTTACTCGGTATCCGGAGCCTGGGTCGTCACAGTTGGTATCAGAGCTCTATTGTGTGTAAGGTACATGGAAATTCGAGATATCGCAGTATTCAGAGTCCTTAAGGTCCAGTACAGTCGGCAGCTGGCATCGGTTTTGTGATTGTTTGTCGCTTTGTTTCCATTCATGGTCGTGTGCGTGCTGTGTTGGCAGTGTGCGAGATGGTTTCGCTCTCGTCAGGATGTGACAGAGTGCTTTTCTTTTGTTATGGTGTCTGTCTCGGTTATGCTGTACTTGGCAGATTTCGCCAACAGGTGTGAATCTGCGGTGCAGTGTTCGAGATGTTTCTGTAATTCGTTCAGGTGGCTGGTGATTTTCTCGTTGGTGTGATGGCCATGCACATTCTTAAGTTGCTTTAGTCATCCCAATCTGAGATTTGTTTAGCCCATGAGGTGTTAAGCTTGTGTCATGGTGTTCGATTAGATGCCTTGTTTGGAAGAATGTTCGGGTGAATCTAGGATTTTTCTTCCTGGTGAGCTATTGTTAGTCGAGCTTGATTCTTCTCCTCTTGTTTGGTGGCATCTTTTCGAGGTAAGCCTTGGAAGTGCTGTCTTAGTGAAGCCTTTGTCCTGTGTCTGCTTAAGTGTGGACTGTGTTAATTCTGAACCTGATTTGCCTTTATCCGACAGTGGCTTGGCTTTTGGCCCAGATTTTTTGTTTGGGGGCCGTTGTGCACTGTGTCCGATGTGCCGTGTCTGGCGGCTATTGTGCTGTGAAGGTTCAGTTATCGTTCCAAGACATGAGGATAAGCTGAGATTAGCATTCTTTTGTGCTTTGTGCTGAAGCTGGTGCTCTTCATGGTTTGCACTTTGGTGACTTGTGATCGGTTGTTAGCAGGATCGGTACTCGAGGCTAAGTACGTTGCAGTTTCGTGTATTGCGATGGTACCGAGTGTGTGCTGAGATGCGGATGCCGAGTTATCCTTGATGCCTATGTGCGTGTGTTGAGCGTGTAGTGAAAGCATGTGGACTGATAACCCATGGTTCAGGATCGTGAAGTTGGCAGATTCTGGCTGACTGCGAAGTTTAATTCCTCGATCTGACTTCGTCTTGGCTATGTGTGCCTTGATGTTGTTGGTTGCCGCGCCATTGCTGGAGATATTATGGTTGTTGGCACTGGCATGTGTGAGGATTAGGGGGATCTGTCGGCATATTTACTGGTTGAGTACCCTTTCCTTCCTTTATATTTTTCTTGGATGTTGTGCTCTCGGGACGTGATCGTGGTCCTCGAGATGCGTTCCCCAAGATTGTTGTTGTTGTTGTTGTGGGTCCTTGTTGGTGAGCTATTCGTGGCATGGCTTGTGCATGTTAGCCGTGTGTTCAGCTATAATTATGCCTTGATATGACCTAGCTTGTAGTTGTGTTCTGTGGTTCTGTGTTCAGAACGGAGCTGGGATTCTGCAGGTGTTATTATTGTTGTTGTTGTCGTTCGTCGGTGGTTATGTTCAACTTGGGAGGAGTTCCCTGTGAGTCTGATTTGGCATGGTGTGGACCGAGGTCTTGTCAGTTGGTTTTGCTGTACTCTTTGGTCGTGATGGAGTTAGCATGTGACTCGAATTAGATGTAATGTCTGAGTGAGGACTGACTTGATTTTGCTCGTAGTCCAGTGCTGTCGTTGGCGTTCTACGTACCAGATTTGTTGTTCTTGGCATGAAAGCCGATGTTGTCGAGCTGTCAGCGGAGGACTATGTTTCCTTGTTTAAGTTGATGCTTGTTGTGTTTTTCGAATATTTTGTCGGTAGCTATTTTCGTGGCATGAGTCGTGTCTCCTTTCCCTGCGAGACGGAAGCGACGTTGCCTTGTTTCAGAGGTGTCGGACTTGTGTTCACTTGGGTGCCGTGCTCATTCTATGGATCGATTTGTCTGGAGATCCAGAGCGGGTGCCTATGATTGTGGTCTGGCAGTGCTCCTCTGAGTTGTGTTTTTCGTGATTTGTGTTGTCGTGTTGTAGGTGTTGGTGTTGGCTGATGCTTGGAGAGCGTAGCCAGTGTTTGGGTTTGTTCTTCCATGTTTCTTCCTTATTAGCTCCTTTAATTTTGAGGATGAAATTCTTGTAAGGAGGGGAGGCTGTAAGACCCTGAGTTTTTCAAATCTTTATCGGAGAGTTTCAGATCGCTTTTGTGGGTCCTGGGTTGTATTTTACGATCCGCGTGGGTTTTTCTCTCGTACTAGTTATGGAATCCCGTGGTGAGTTTATTATTGAATTCATCGACTCGAGGACGCTACAGTTGCGTTGCATTCTTTCCGAGGATCATTTAGACTATTTTTTCGTATTTTTCTAAATTAGTGTATTTTCGGGCTGAAAATCAGATTTTACGAAAATTAGGAAATTCCTAATTTCCTTTTCTTTTAACCCTTTCTCCTTCCTCTCTCCTCCCTCACATCTCTCACTTTCTCTCCCTCGTTCTCTGTCCTCTCTTCTCCTCTCTCCGCGGGGCGTGTGACCATGGCGAGCTGGGTGAGGCAGGGACGTCGTGCAGCTGATCAGGGGCATGATGGTGTGACGGATGGAGCGTGGCATTGGCGCGATCCCTCAGTGGATTCAAAGCCAACGTGTTCAGTTCGTTTGATCGATTTCGGCGTGGTTTAGTCGTTTTGGCATGCTAGAACTTCGGTGGAGGTAGGGAGATGGATGCCCTACTCTTCTTCTGCATTTCCTCGTGATTTGGAGCCGAACGGTGCCAGAATGAGCGGGTTCTGCCTTGTTTTGGGTAAAGCATTCCTTGGGGGATGTGAGACGAGTTCGCCTTTCTCGGTGATGGATTCTAGCCTAATTAGTTTTATTTCAATCCCTGGCATGTCAGCATTCCATTTCCGCTGGTTTCATTACGATTGGTTGTCATTTGGGACCGGTAGGAGCCCGGGAACCCATGTGACTCAATTAGGGTTGATTTGGTAAAATCGCATGTTTCTTATGTTTTATGGGTTGTTTGGATCCCTTCCGATCTGTGGAAGGCTTGTATGGTCCTTAGAGTTGTTTCCCCTTCGTTTAGAAGTGATTGGGGCATGGAACCGCCGGGATCGGCCAATCCTCTATTTTACCAGCCGTAACGATTTAGCAGTCTTACCAGAGACCATTTTTGGACATTTAGCGGTCCTCTGGTGACCGTTTATGCTTTTTGAACAGTAAGTCGGTTCAGGTCTTCGCCGTCATGCGATAGACCGTTTCTTCTGGCTAGCGGTTCAGGGGATGACCGTTAATCCCTGTCAGCAGTCGTACGATAGACCGCTAAAGGGGGAGGTGTATGTCGGTTTGGATTCGCGGTCGTGCGATAGACCGCTAATTCGGCAATGGAGGTCTGAGAGATGATCGCTAACCGTAGTTTATGTCTGTTTAAATAGTGTTAAGTCGGTTGGGCTAGCGGTCCTAGCCTTGACCGCTATTTTTCCTTAGCGCTCCTATGAGATACTGCTAAGGGGTTTGACTGTTTTATGTCGGTTCGGGGGTTGACCGATTCTAGCGGTCATATGGACGACCGCTACCGTCTCCCTGGTAGTCCTGCGATAGACCGCATGCCCCTGTGTTTTTGTAGTTGGTTGGCTAGTGGCCTTTTGGCTGACCGCTTGGTCTTCCTGGCAGTCAGACATGTGACCGTTTAGTCCCATTGTCATGTTTTCTTTTGGTTTGGCCTCCGTTTGTCTTGGCCTTACCTTGTGGCTTGCCTTTTATCCCATGGATATCTTGGATGTCCTATGAGGGCTGTGACCATGTTATGAGGTAGCCGGGAGTGCCATTATATCGAGCTGTGTTCCGTACTGTTTCAGAGTCATTATTGGTGTCTGGTCAACCCGGTGTGATCCAATAGTTGACATGTGACCTTGTGAATGTCTCGATGGTCCGGTATGGATCGAGACATGGTTTTGGACGCCGTGAGGTACTATCTTACTTTTGTGTGTCCATGTGTTTTGAGGGTTTCGGTGATCCCTCAGGTCTCCGTGGTTTGTGTTATGCAGAGGCATGGATCATGTGATCGTATGTTGTTTCCTTTATCGGTGTTTTCTCGTGATTTGGCTTAGGATTAGACCGACTGGCTGCTTATTACTGCTATGTGCGACGATCTTGACCCCGAGTCTTGTGACTCAAGGATCGTTATGTTAGTAGGTCTAGTTGTCTGTCCTGAGTCCGGTGGCAGTCTGGTATGCTACCCTGTGTCTGGTGCTTTGTTGTACGTGCGACAGTGCATGCTTAGCATGTTTGTACTTCAACACTAGTGTTTTAGAGCCGTTGTGTCTAGTGAGCCTCCACTAGTCGTAGCCCGACGACACATTCCAGTGTTGGCCCACCTAGGATTGGTGGCGGGGCAGTTCCCGACAGACGGTTTGTAAGCTAGTTTCCATGGGCCCCCTTGCCTTACAGTAGCGTCCTATTGGGGGGGAAAGTTAGCTAGAGGCCTGGCTCAAGGCATTGAGCTTATGTGTGCACATGTGGTCAGGGGCGGTTGGACGAGCGCCGACGGGCGTGACCCTGACTAGTCACTCATTACTGTTGTTCCTTGTACTCGGTCATGTTACGTGTCTTGCTGGCCGTGACCAAGGCTTGTGCAGATACTTGTGGCGCAGTGTAAGACGTGAGTGGACGCATCTGGCTGTTCTTCTAGTGAGGAGGTGCTCCTGTCACTTGACGCATGACTCTACGTGCTTCGTGTTTTCGTGACTGGTTTCCGAGTAGCCTGTGCGTGGCTTCACTCGAGGTCCAGTCTTGTGTAGCATACACGATGATCTAGATGTGTATGTTCGTGCCTTTGACTGTGTAGGTCTTTTCTAGGGCTTTTGCCTGTTCTTATAGGCTTTCCTTTTGGAGCTCGTGCTTTGTCGACGGATCGGTAACGCCTGACTTTGTGAGATTAGTGTTCGCCTTTCTGTTGGCGTTTGGAGTAGCTTAGGGAGTCGTGTTTCTATTCGGTACGGCCTTTATCTTTCCTTTAGCTGTTCTTACTCTTGCTTACTCATGCTTTTTACAGCTTTACTGTTGTAGTTAGTACTGATGTTGCTTCTGTTCTTCCTGCTTCACTGTTTAGCACTGTTTAGCGTGTTACTGTGTTGTTTCCAGTGGGGATCCGTGTGACCCCTACTGAGCCAGTGACACGAGACTCACCCCTACTTTTCAAGTGTGGTCTTCTTCTTCCGCGTGGTTCGTGGCGCTATGCATCAGTTCGTTGTTGCTAGCATTGCCAGCGTTCTCTGTGTCGGGCTTCCCCCGACTTCAGTGTATGTTTTCCTTTCTGTTGGACTGTACTTGTCTTTAAATTTGGACTAGACTCTGTTAATTTAAATTATTATTTGAAAAAGTAATTTTATTTCTGCCACTTTAGCAAACCTGATCAATGCAATATTAATTGCTTACTACTTTATCTGGGACTTCAATGTACCACACACACACACACTCCATTTATCCCTTCGGAGCTTTACCGCTCTTCGGAGGCCTCGTAGGATCCAAGTGTTATTGGGTTTACTTGGTATCCGGAGCCTGGGTCGTGACACTGGCAAGCCGGAAGGCGAACCCAGAACATAACACCCGGGGTAGGCTGGCCCCTAAGTCATCAAGTTTTAAGAAGATTTGGGTTCCCAAGAGGACCCGGGGTCTGTCTCCAGCCCCGCAAAATACAAGACTTGTTGTCAAGGGCCCCAGGGGAAAGGGCGTATGTCACGTCCCGAGCGCGGAAGCTTACCCGTGGCACGACAGTTTTATATATATAGAACCAAAGCAAGCTAGAAAATTAAAGAATTTCTTCCTTAGACAATTATAAGAGTGCGCAAATATCTAAGTTTAACTTGAATTTAATACAAATGGTTCGAGCTAACAATTGTCGAATACACATATCCTTTAATGGTTTTGACTGACATGCTAGAGAATATAACTGACATTAGGGTACAAATTAACACCAACAACGAAATTACAATAACACAATTGATAACAATTGGTGACTCTATCTCTACACTCATCACTCAGATTCATTCCCCTCCGAGTTCTGGTCGATATCCAAATCACCTGAAAGGTTAGAAAGTAACTAGATGAGCGAATCGCTCAGTAGGATTTACATCTCAATTTTTAACATGCTTTAAGTAAATTACAAGATCAATTAATGCAAATAATCTATGCATGCAGACAGATAGAAAATCAAGGAATTGAAAAAAATCGATAAGAGCTGGATTCATATTTCAATATTAGCAACATGTGATATCAAGCAGGGGATAACTGAACATAACAGGAATTCAAGCAATAGTAAGCAAGGGAAATCGAAGCATGTATAACAAGAATTGGCTATATATATGTCAATTCATTCAAGTAACATTCAAGTCAAGTAGTGCCCATTCGGGCCACCCAAGTATTGCCCATTTGGGCCACGCAAGTCAAGCAAGTCAAGTAGAGAGAGAGTGAGTGGTGGAATGTCTCAATCTAACAAGTGCTTCGGCATAATGCTAGACACCGTCAAGATGGTCAATAAAACTCCCATGGGCACAAGTACTTTCGGGTGCTCCTCCCAGGACTAGACCGGGCCCTATATGCACAGCATTAGTCACGTTTTTGACATCCACTCTCATTTATCATTTATAGCCAATATAGAATTTCGAGGCTTGACCAGTAGGAAAATGTAAGGTGGATTTGGAATGGAATCCAAGGCGTATTTATACGTAGGAAAACACGAAAAACTGTGTGAGACTGGTATATAGTAGGACAATTGATATTTTCAGAAGTGACATCCTTAAAGCGGAATGTCCTTCGTGGGAATCTACACGGTTCCTAGTGAATTGACATGTGAATCGACGCATGAGGGTTGACAAGTGTTTTAAAATTTTAACATATAAATATCCCGATTAGGTGCCCTAGGTTTACTGGTCCTTTATTTCCTTTAAATTTCATATATATCAAATTGGCTAAATTATTTAACTCAATTTGATTGTCATCATTCATATCATTTATATTTCTTGACCTTGCAAGACTAATTTATCTATATACGAATTCGGCAACTACAATTACCTATAAATATTCCAAAGGTTATCCTTTAATTACTGAATTGAGCCTGGTTGACAGGGCTCTTAAAATATCCATATTTTTCAAATTGGCGCCCTGGCTTAAGTCACCTCTTCTTCTTTTTTTTTTTTAATTAGCGCCCCCTTCAATGCCACTTCTTAAGGAATTGGCGCCCTGGTCAGGGGCGCCTCTTCCTGGGGTTTATTTATTTCTTTCTTTCTTTTTTACTGACGACTGCGGGCATTGTCGTCTCTTCAGTAAGTGGTGCCCTGAGCCAGGGCGCCTCTTACTGGGCTTTGTAAGTGGCGCCCTAGTCAGGGGCGCCTCTTACAGGCTCTGGTAATTGGCCGGCGTCTATATTTTCTTTATAGTTGACGACTGTTGGGTGTGTCGTCCGTTCAGGAATTGGCGCCCTGGTAGGGGACGCCTCTTACAGGCAGAATTTTGAGTGAGTTAATTAAGGGCTTAACCATCTCATTATACTTATTACCCTAACTAATTTATTTAACTGTTCCTGACACTGTTCATGTAAATTGAAGGAACGACCAGGTTGCTGTCGTTATTTAATTAACGAACGGGATGATGTCGTTAGTTTATAAATTGACGATCCATTAGTGGTCGTTAGTTCTATTAGTGGCGCCCTGGTGTGGGGCGCTAATTCCCTGATACCCATTTTTTCCTCTCTCCATCAGGGGTTTAGGTATTAACTATCTCTGATTAGCTTAACACAGGTAATTAAAACTGATTAGGACTAACTACAGTTTGGTGTATATAATTAGCTAACAGATAACTGAAAACTGACTAGAATTATTACAGCTAACTGTCATACGTTTTACATGTATGATTAGCTAACAGTATTCCAGATCTGTGATATGCTGCGATTTATTCATATAGTTTATCTAATTAGCTATTTAATTAACTATAACTATCTGGCTCTAACGTGGTTCAAATAATTAGCTAACCGGAACTATGTTAACTAACCAGTGACATATTTTTATAGTTTAGCTAATTTTTTTTTAATAGGATCTTCTAATTAACCAACATGAGCATCTAATTAACTTAACGGTTTATATAGTTTGCTAACTGGTTGACATGATCTGCTAATTAACTAACATGAAGATCCAACAGAATTATTTAGTTAATCACGGCAACTAATCAAGTTACACATTTAAGGTATGAGGTTTCTGATTTACTACCAGGTGGAACGTTAAATATTAAATCATGGAATTCCTTACAGTTTGTTATATTTCTATTGCAGGATTTAGACGGGAGACAAGCGTAGCATGGAGATGAATTAATCCTAAATACTACATGCTACTAATTAAAGGTTTGGTTAAAGTTTGAGAACACCTACCTCAGAGAAGTACGCTGGCGGCAGAAGAAGGCTTCCTCTGCAACGAACAGCCTCTGCAGCAACCTCTACAACCCTCAGCCAAAAGCCACCCTAAGCAGCTCACGGAGGAGGATTTAATAGGGTTATGAATGGGTTACTCGACAGGATAGGGAGCCAGATCCGTGAAAAACGAATCTGGTGGGATGCCAGCGAATTTTAGTGTGTAGACTCCCTGGCATGACAATGACGTTTGAAAAATAACGCCTTATGGGCTGTCACTTCTTAAGGAAGTGACGCCCTTGTAGTTGACGTTACTTCAGCTTGCATTTTTTTATATATATTAACTTATGTCATACTTACTTGATTTTTATATTTAATGTTTGACGTAGTCTGGCTGCCAAATTTTTGGGGTAAGTTCCTTACAATTTTTCCTATTTTTACATATAATTTTTTTTAAAATTCTTTTTAAATAAAAAGTGACACTATTCACCAGTTACTATTCATACTATTCATTCATATGAAGTAACGACCTTTGCTATGTCGTTAATTCACAATTCTTGAGGATTGGTTCATCCCCCCCAAAGGACCGAAATTATATACATATCCACTCAACTCTTATGTATCTACTTTAATACTCTTTAGGGGAACTATTTTGCCTTCTATATAATTGAAATTTTAAGTTAATAAAGGAAAATGAATTATAATAAATGTCTTATTTATTAATAAGGAAAATGAATTTTAACTTATAACTTTTAACCTAATACTTAGAAAATTATGAAAATTGTATTATTTAATTTTTATAATTCATGTAAATACAATACTTCTATATTTTTTATAACTTATAATTGAAAGTTGTGATAATTATCTTATTTAAATTTTTTTTAATTCATATATATTTGTATTATTTTATTTTATAATTCATGATTTGGCATATAATATTTTAAAAAGTTTTTTTTTAAAAAGATTAATTAAGTAGTAGTAAATTTTTTTATCTCTATTTAAAAATATCGGGTGTTACACCCTCCCCTACTTAAAAGAATTTGGTCCCCAAATTCAACTGCGTGAGGGTAGTTTTGCTATGTAAGAGAAATGCAGAGCGTATAGAATACTTACAGTCTAAAATAGCTCTGAGTATCTTCTCTTCATAGACTCCTCGGTCTCCCAAGTTGCTTCTTGCTCGGAGCATCGATTCCATTGAATTTTTACCATAGGGATCGTCTTGCTCCTTAGAACTCAGACTTCTCGATTGAGGATACGCATCGGCCTTTGCTCGTAGGTAAGATCCTTTTGAATGACCAAACTGGCGTGGTCGATGACGTGAGAAGGATCATGCACGTATTTCTTTAGCATAGAAACATGAAATACGTTGTGTACTTCCGAGAGTTGAGGAGGTAGAGCAATACGGTAGGCTACCTCGCCCACTCTTTCCAACACCTCAAATGGACCGATGAATCTTGGTGTAAGCTTGCCCTTGACACCAAATCTCCTGATACCTCGACTGGGAGATACCTTGAGAAATACGTGATCACCAATTTGAAATTCCAAGTTTCTCCTTCTGTTATCAGCATAAGATTTTTGCCTGCACTGAGCTACCTTGAGTCTTTCTCTGATAAGGAGAATCTTCTCAGTTGAATCTCTCACCATCTCAGGACCTAGTAGTTGTCTTTCACCGACTTCCTCCCAGCATACTAGAGATCTACAGCTTCTACCATAGAGTGCCTCGAAAGGTGCCATTTGAATACTGGCTTGGTAGCTGTTGTTGTAGGCAAATTCGGCTAGTGGTAAGTGTTCAGGCCAACTTCCGCCGAAATCTATAATGCATGCTCGCAACATGTCTTCAACAACCTGATTGGTCCTTTCCGTCTGACCATCTGTCTGGGGATGAAAGGCAGTACTGAAATTAAGCTTCGTTCCCAGAGAGTGTTGTAGACCCTTCCAGAAATGAGATGTGAAGCGAGGGTCTCGGTCAGATATTATGGACACAAGAATTCCATGTAATCTAGTAACTTCCTTAATATACAAAGCGGCAAGAATATCAATCGACCATCGACTCTTGATAGGCAAGAAATGAGCCGATTTAGTAAGACGATCGATGATTACCCATATTCCATCATATCCACCCCTCGACTTGGGCAAACCCATGATGAAATCCATGCCGATATCCTCCCATTTCCACTTGGGAATATCCAATGGATGTAGTCTCCCTGCGGGCTTCTGGTGTTCGGCCTAAACCTGCTGGCAAGTCAAACATCGAGACACGAAGTCCACTATATCCCTCTTCATGTTGGGCCACCAAAAGGTCCTTTTTATATCTTGGTACATTTTAGTGGCTCCCGGGTGTATCGTGTATCTCGATCGATGGGCTTCTTCCAGAATCTCCTTCTTCAGCTCAGGACTGTCGGGCACATATGTCCTTTCATGGAATAACATTCTGCCATCGGGTGCCAACTTGAAGTCGGTCTTCTCATCCAGTTTTTCTTTGATTTCCACCAACATCGGGTCTTCTTCTTGCAACCTCTTGATTTCAGTTAGCAAATCCGGATGTACACTTAAGTGGGATAGAGTGATATACCCATCATTCTCACTCATGTTGATGTCGAGTTCAGAAAACTTTTCTAGCAATTTCCATTCCTGAACCATACAGTTGGCTACTAGGACTCTCGGCTTCCGACTAAGGGCATCTGCTACGGAATTACCCTTACCAGGATGATATTGTATAGTGAAGTTGAAGTCCTTGAGATACTCGAGCCAACGCCGTTGCCGCATGTTCAGCTCTTTCTGAGAGAATAAATATTTGAGGCTTTTATGATCGGAGTAGACTGTAAATTGTTCCCCATAGAGATAGTGCCTCCAGATCTTCAAAGCCAATACTACTGCGGCTAGCTCCAGATCATGCACAGGATAATTTCCTTCATGTTTCTTCAATTGCCGGGACGAGTATGCAATAACTCTCCCATTCTGCATCAATACACATCCGAGGCCGATACCAGATGCATCGGTATATACCTCGTATTTCTCTCCTTCAATCGAAAGTTACAAGACCGGTGCAGTGGTTAATAAATCCTTCAAAATTAAGAAACTCTTTTCACAGTCTTCATTCCACTCATAAGGCACTTCCTTGCGAGTCAATTTGGTAAGAGGAACAGCAATCTTGGAGAAGTCCTTGATGAAACGCCGGTAATAACCAGCTAAGCCCAAGAAGCTACGAATCTCCGTTGCATTCGTCGGTCGTCCCCAGTTTTGCACGGCTTCGACCTTTGCAGGATCAACAGAAATTCCATTCTTGGAGATAACATGTCCCAAGAAGGACACTTCCTCCAGCCAGAACTAGCATTTGCTAAATTTTGCATATAACTTATTGTCCCGCAATACTTGTAATGCCTTCTTGAGATGTTCCTCATGATCTTCTTCAGTCTTTGAGTAGATCAATATATCATCAATGAAGACCACAATAAATCGGTCCAAATAAGGCCGATAAATGTTGTTCATTAATTGCATGAAAGCTGCAGGCGCATTTGTTAGTCCAAAAGGCATAACAGTAAATTCGTAATGCCCGTACCTGCTTCGAAATGCAGTTTTGTAAATATCATCCTCCTTGATCCTCAATTGGTGATAACCAGACCGAAGATCTATTTTGGAGAAATACTTTGCTCCTGATAATTGGTCGAACAGCTCATCAATTCTCGGCAGTGGGTACTTATTTTTGATTGTAAGATTGTTTAACTGCCGATAATCAATGCATAATCTCAATGTGCCATCCTTCTTTTTAACAAATAGCACGGGTGCTCCCCATGGGGAAGTACTCGGCCTAATAGATCATTTCTTCAGTAAATCCATCAACTGCTCCTTCAGCTCTTTCAGTTCCGCAGGAGACATCTTGTAGGGTGCTTTAGAAACAGGACCGGCACCCGGAACAATATCTATTGTGAATGACACTTCCCTCTCCGGGGGTAAACCAGGTAATTCGTCTGGAAATACATCGGAGAAGTCCCGAATCACTCGGATGTCTTCAATTTTCATCTTCTTGACTTCTGTGGTAGTTACAAAAGCCAGAAAAGCCATACATCCTTTCTTCACCAGTTTACTAGCTCGGAGAGTTGAGATAAGCAGGGTTTTATTCCGAGATTTGTTAAAAACTAGCTCGGGATAACCCTTAAAAGCTATTTTGCCATGCCGACAATCTACCGTTGCTTGGTAGGTCGATAACCAGTCGGCTCCCAATATGACCTCATAACATTCCATGTCAAGGCATATCAGGTCGGCCGGTAGATTATTGTCTTGAACCATAAACTCACAACTTGGGTAGTGATGCATGATATCCGATTTGTTTCCAAGAGGTGTAAATATAATTACATCTAACCATTCCGGTTCTTTAGAGAATGAAGCAGTAAATTTCTTGGAAACAAATGAATGAGTTGCTCCAATATCAAATAAAACTCTAGCAGGTTTAGAGCAAACAGTCAATGTACCTTCTACGATTCCTCCTTCCATGGGTTCCGTCCCTTGAAGAGCTTGCAGACGGCCTTGCTTTTTGACTGGACGCTTCTCGTCCTTGTTGACTTGTTCCTTTATTAAGGGGCAATCAGGAATTCGATGCTCTCGACTCCCACATCGGAGACACGCTCCCAGTTTCCTCCAGCACTCCTCGGTCTTATGACCAGCCTTTTCACAATATTTGCAAATCTCCTTAGTAGGTACAATATCGGAGAAGGGCTTGTTGCTGATAGTGAGGAACGGCTTGTGACTTTTTTGGGATCTCTTCTCCTTGGAAGACTCGCCAACATTAAAGACCCGCTTCTTGCCAAATGGTGGGTTGAAGCTTCCTGGACTTGTAACATGTTCCTTCTTGTCCTTGCCTCGAATCCTTTCAGAAAATTCGATGGCGTCTTCTAGCAGCTGAGCACGACGAACCATTTCCAAGTAGACTTGGATGTCCATCGGTGCAAGCTGGGTAATATACTGGGGCCGTAGCCCATTGAGAAATCTTCTCGCCTTCATCTTTTCCGTACACACCAAGTGAGGTGCATAACGGGAAAGCCTTGAGAATTGGGCCTCATATTCAGCTACCTTCCGGGTCCATTGCTTTAATGCAGCAAATTCCGTGACCTTCTTCTCTTGCACACGGTCCGAGAAATACTTGTTGTTGAAATGCTCGATAAATTCCATCCATGTGACATGATTGTCGGGTAGTGTTGCTTCCACGGACTCCCACCAGCATCGAGCGTCCCGTTCTAGTTGAAATGTGGCCAGTAAAACTTTTTCTTCGTCCGTGCATTGCATTACACGGAAGATCCTCTCGGTCTCCTTCAGCCAATGCTCGGCGTCATCGGGGTCCACTGATCCTGTAAACTTTGGTGGGTTCATGTTGCGGAAATCCCGATGAAGGTCACCGGCTCCATGGTGAGCACCGCGAGCACCGACTTGCGGCACCTGCTGTAGCGCCTCTGTAAGTCCTTGCACAGTGCACTGCATCTCGCCCCATTGTGCCCTCTCGGCGGCCATTTTCCTACAAAAGAATTTTAAGATAAATGATATTGAGCTTTAAGGTTAAGGGGGGATATTTATTAATTTAAAACTTAACCCATGGCTCTACCCATCTCACCAGGTAGGATCTAAACAACTCTAATAGGTATTTATTTATATTTTTTTTCCTTAGACATTTCCAAAAATAATAGATATATATATATATTCCCAGGATGTATATATATATATACATTTTTTTTCCTAGAAGTTTTCTATCTTATAAGTAGAATTTTCTTTATAGAAGTTTCTAGGTTAGCCTAAGAAGACATCCTAGAATTTTTTCCTAGGGTTTACCTAGAGAAACATTTCTATTCCTTAGACTAAGTACATGTTTAAGCGCTCTGATACCAAGTAAGCTGTCACATCCCGAGCGCGGAAGCTTACCCGTGGCGCGACAGTTTTATATATATAGAACCAAAGCAAGCTAGAAAATTAAAGAATTTCTTCCTTAGACAATTATAAGAGTGCGCAAATATCTAAGTTTAACTTGAATTAATACAAATGGTTCGAGCTAACAATTGTCGAATACACATATCCTTTATTGGTTTTGATTGACATGCTAGAGAATATAACTGACATTAGGGTACAAATTAACACTGTCACGCCCCGAACAAGGCGGAAATATCGGGATGTACAGTTAGGGACACGCTGGCAAGAGAGAGAACTAATCTAAAATAATACACAAGTGCTACAAGATGGAAATACTAAATGATCATTAACAAACCACAACTGATACAATAACCTCAAGTTCAACTTAATACAACTGGAATAATCAACCACTAAAACTCAATGACATAACTGAAACTAAATACTCTCCAAAACACAACTAGAACTGATACACTCAAGACATCACTCCTGCCCTTCCCCATCGGTAAGCGCGTCACCTGAAAAGCCTGGAAAGGGGGGAAACACAACTATGAGCTGACGCTCAGTAGGAAATAACAGACAGGTATAAGTGATTAACAGTTTAATTACATTTTAAAATGTCATGCTACAAATGATAAAAATAATAAAAAGATAACGGTGATATCACGAAACAGAATTCAAAGATCTTGCAAGGTCAAGAAATATAATGAATAGAATAGTAAGACAAGAATTTACTACAGGAGATAACGATAAAAAGTAGTTGTTGGCCATATCAAGACAATTCAAGTCATGTCAAGCACGTATGTAATTTCATTTCCACGTCCAAGTAATAAGCAAGTAAAGTAACCACAAGTAGAGTATAGAACAGTGAAGAGTGGAAAGTGACAAGTAGTAGAAAGTAATGTAGAGAGTAGTGGAGAGAGTAGTGGACAGTCCTAGATTTAACACATGTCATAGTACTGGTGCCAAATGCCACACCTAGTCATTCACCTCCCCGGGGGTACACGTAGTGTTCGGGCGCTCTTCCCAGGACCAGACCGAGCCCTTAATTATTTACCAGGCATTGATTTCTTTGGATCAAAGATCCCACGAATCTAGACTTCCACAGTTTATGGCCAGAATTCCAAGGTTTAAACTAAGTAGCAATAACAACTTCAAGTAGGAAAGAGATTCATTTCCAGAATTTCAAGGTAAGTATAATCATCAAGGAGATCGAAACCAAGTCATAACAAGAGTTAATCGTGCTGCGCTACTGTAAAACAGCAGTAATCAAACAAGCTAATCAACATATTAATCCTAATCACCAAGTTAAGATATCATGATTAACCATTATCATTTACATTAAGACAATTGCCAAGAAGCTGATTCAAGATGATAAGTAAAGAACAAGCTCACAGGAATAAAATAGCATGTATTAACAGAGATTTAGTTACACCATTAACCACTAATTATGTGGGTTTCTATTTAATCTTGTATGCATTGCAATGAAGATGATAAACGGTGTGTTTTTATACTATGTTTGCAAGAAAAGACCAATGCAAAATTTGAAATCAAGAGGGGTACAAGAATAGGTCAATTGTTCTTCAAAAATATAATTTCAGTGGGTCTAAATTAAATGGGTTGATTCCCCACTGACTCGGATCCATCTCGGGTCGCAAAACGATGAAAAACTAGTTTTCTGGTGCGTGGGTCGACCCTTGGGGTCGACCCCTTCAGAAATGGGGTCTGCCAGTTGGATGGGTCGACCCCCACCTTTCTGGCTGTATGGGTCGACCCCTGGGGTCGACCCGTACACTCTGGCTGCATGGGTCGACCCCTGGGGTCGACCCTCGCGCCTGGGCCACCCCTACACTCTGGCTGCATGGGTCGACCCCTGGGGTCGACCCTCGCGCCTGGGCCAAATGGGTCGACCCCAGGGGTCGACCCTCGGGCCTGCCTGGGCTGCCAGATGATGGGTCGACCCCTAGGGTCGACCCCTGCAAGAACAGCAACGGTTGTTGCTTCCGGAAAACGTGAAATCTCACCCAATTGAAGTCCAATTGAGTTGAAATTAAAGCCATATGATCTAGGAATGTTAATGGACATTCTAGGGTCATAAAACTACAGTTTTGAACCACGAATTGTTACAGAAATTGATTGAATCTCAACTTCTATATGATAAATTCATGAAAACCCTAGTTCTTGACCTACTTCTACTAAATCATGCAATTCTCTTAATATACTCAACGGAATTTAGGGATTTTGGTGTCAAAAGAAAGCTAACTCGATCATGAATCTAACCATATATGATATGCAACATGAAGATCAAGTTACAGGGCTCAAAATTAGCCCGAAATCAAGCTCTGGCCTAAAGGAAACTATATGAAACATGTTCTAGATATGCTCTTACAAAAATTCAAAATTCACGATGCATGCTCAATGGAATTTGGGGCTTTCTAAGTTAAATGAAAGATAATAACATGCTGATTACTTCATGTAAGTTAATTAGAATTTAGTTGTTAGATCCTACCTCAAATCGGAGAGAGAAAACTCAACCCTAAGATGAAGAACACTTGGACAGCACCTCACAAAAAGCTCGATTTCTCCACGGATACCTAATGAAAATTGGGGCTTTTGCCACCAATGGATAGAGCTCGATGAGAGGAACAATTTGCTATACTCAAGATCAAAATTTGGTTGAGAATTCCTACCTCAATCGATGGATCAAAGGAGGATGAAGGGAAGCCAACGGCCTGCTGACCCACCTCCACAAATCGAACTAGATCTCTCCAGATCTGAAACTTCAGCGAACCCCATAGTAGCCAAATGAAAGAAGACTCGTAGGGCTTCATTTTGATAGCTCATAGAGCTTCTGGAGCCTTCTGAGTTGGGAGTATTCTCTGCTGCAAGCTACGTGTTTAGAAACGGCGCCGAAATCCTTGACTTGACCAAACTATGTCGGCAGCACGTTTTGGGGCTAGGTTTACCTCAAATTGATTGAGGGTAAATGTTCCTTACATTGTGGCCTTCCATTTGCCACTGATTTCAGATCATTTGGTTGAGAATTGAGGTCGAATTTCGTGTTTTAATCTAAGGGTTAGGTGTGGGTCAAAAGTGTGCACTTTTGGGTTTAAACTCTAAATAGATCTTACCACGGATTTACAATGGCCTAATGCCAGAAGGAAAAGTTGTTATCTACATCGACCTAAATCTATTTACTATTTTTATAGATTTTTTTAAGGTAGTCAGATTAATACTTATACTATTCCGTAAATAGTTAAATGTTAAGTTCGGCAAACTAAGTTCACTAATTCGGCATAATAAATGATTTTCTTAGGCTTAAATGTAGAAGACAAAGTTGCTAAACAAAATTAATTCTACAAGATGTGATTTTTGGAGATTTTTAGAAAATAGTTGAAAAATAACTTATTCTATTAATTAATTAATTAATCTAATTAATTTGGATAATTCTCATTAATTCGAATAACTTCAAATAAATTCTAAATAATTACAAATAACTTACTAAATAAATTTCTAAAGAATTTGGGGTCTTACACCCTCCCCTACTTAAAGGAATTTGGTCCTCCAAATTCACTGCACTAAAACTGAGAGTAGAAAAAGATCGCTCACCTAGAATAGATCGGGATACCGCTTTCGCATAGTCTCTTCAGACTCTCATGTAGCTTCTTCGGTCCCACGCCGACTCCACTGAATCTTGACCATCGGTATCGAACGATTCCGGAGTTGCTGTTGCTTCCGGTCTAGAATCTTGACAGGTCTTTCCTCATAGGTCAAATCTTCCTTCAGTTCAAAATCCACCTGCTGAATGATATGAGTGGGATCGTACACATATTTCCGCAACATAGACACATGGAAAACATTATGTACGCCAGACAAATGCGGTGGTAAAGCCAGTCTGTATGCCACCTCTCCCACTCTATCTAGAATCTCGAATGGACCAATGTACCTCGGACTCAGCTTGCCATGAATGCCAAATCTTCGGATCCCTCTCGTTGGAGAGACCTTTAAGAACACATGCTCGCTAACCTGAAATTCCAATGCTCTTCTCCTGTTGTCGGCATAACTCTTCTGTCTTGACTGGGCTACTTGTAACCGGTCTCGGATAACACAGATGTTCTGTGATGATTCCGAAACAAGATCTGGTCCAAGCCACTGTTTCTCACCTACCTCGTCCCAACACAACAGGGAACGACAACTTCTACCATATAGTGCTTCAAAAGGAGACATCTGAATGCTAGACTGATAGCTGTTATTGTAAGCGAATTCAATTAATGCCAAATGCTCACTCCAATTACCACCGAAATCAATCATGCAAGCTCGCAGCATATCTTCCACTATCTGATTGGTTCTTTCAGTCTGTCCATCTGTCTGTGGATGAAAAGCAGTACTGAAATTCAGATGAGTACCCAAAGACTCTTGCAGTCCCTTCCAGAAATGTGAAGTAAATCTGGGGTCTCGATCAGATACTATATTCACTGGAATACCATGCAATCTCACCACTTCCTTTATATACAAAGCAGCCAATACATCAATCGTCCACTTGGACTTAATTGGTAAGAAATGAGCCGACTTTGTCAATCGATCGACAATCACCCATATCGCATCAAATCTACCACGAGTCCTAGGTAGACCCATAATGAAATCCATGCCAATACTTTCCCACTTCCATTGGGGTATGTCGAGTGGTTTCAATTTCCCTGCTGGTCTGAAATGTTCGGCCTTAACTTGCTGACATACCAAACATCTGCTCACAAAATCTGCAACTTCTCTTTTCATATTCGGCCACCAAAAGGACCTTTTCAAATCTCGGTACATCTTAGTGCCTTCAGGATGAATGGTATATCTGGATCTATGAGCTTCCTCAAGAATCTTGTTCTTTATTGTAGCCTCATCCGGAACACAAGTTCTGCCTTTAAATAATAATCTACCATCATCGGCCAACATGAAGTCAGGTCTGCTGCTCAAGTTTCCCTTGATCTCTACTAACTCGGGATCATTATCTTGCAAGGACTTGATCTCTATCAATAATTCAGGTTTAAGTTGAATCTGAGCAATCAAGATCCGATCGTTGTCAATATTGAGATCCAGACTAGATAATTGTTCCAACAATCTCCATTCTTGTAACATGAGACTTGACAGTCTAGCTACCGGCTTCCGGCTTAATGCATCTGCCACAACATTACCTTTGCCAGGATGATACTCAATCGAGAAGTCGAAGTCTTTCAAGTACTCCAACCATCTCCGCTGCCTCATGTTGAGTTCCTTTTGAGAAAATAAATACTTCAAACTCTTATGATCTGAAAACACTGTAAAGGTTTCTCCATACAAGTAATGCCTCCATATCTTCAAAGCAAACACGACTGCAGCAAGTTCCAAATCATGAACAGGATAATTATCTTCGTGCTTCCTCAACTGCCTAGAGGAATAGGCAATCACCTTCCCATGTTGCATGAGTACACAGCCTAAGCCAATACCTGAAGTATCAGTATAAACAACAAATCCTCCTTCACCAGAAGGTAAGGCTAAAACAGGTGCAGTAGTCAAACACTCCTTCAGAGTCTAAAAGCTTCGCTGACAATCATCTGACCAATCAAACTTATTCTCCTTGCGGGTTAATCTTGTCATAGGTACTGCAATCTTAGAGAAGTCTTGAATAAATCTTCGATAATAACCTGCCAGGCCTAGAAAACTTCTAACTTCTGTCACACTGGTAGGCTGTTCCCAATTCTTCACTGCCTCGACCTTCGAGGGATCAACAGAAATACCGTTCTTCGTAATAATATGTCCTAGAAAGGACACTTCTTGCAACCAGAATTCACACTTACTGAACTTAGCATATAGTTGATGATCTCTCAACAATTGCAATGCCATTCTCAGATGCTCAGCATGCTCCTCCTCATTCTTATAATAAATCAGGATGTCATCAATAAAGACTACGACCCATTGGTCAAGATAGGGCCGAAATGCATTGTTCATCAACTGCATGAAAGCTGCTGGAGCATTTGTTAGACCGAAAGGCATAACGACAAATTCAAAATGACCATACCCGCTGCGGAAAGCCGTTTTATAAATATCCTCTTCCTTAATCCGTAACTGGTGATATCCAGATCGAAGATCGATCTTAGAAAAATATTGAGCTCCTGCTATCTGGTCAAATAACTCGTCAATCCTCGGCAAGGGATATTTGTTCTTGACAGTCTGCTGGTTTATTTGCCGATAGTCAATGCACAACCTCATCGAACCATCTTTCTTCCTGACGAATAACACAGGGGCTCCCCACGGAGAAGTACTAGGACGAATAAAACCCTTCTCAAGTAATTCCATCAGTTGCTACTTCAGTTCCCGCAGTTCCGCAGGAGACATACGATAAGGAGCCTTAGAAATAGGAGCTGTGCCAGGAATAAGATCAATAGAAAAGATAACTTCCCGCTCAGGCGGAAGTCCTGGTAGTTCTTCTGGAAAGACATCAGGAAAATCTCGGACAACAGGAATGTCCTTGATCTCCATCTGCTGCTCAAGAGTTGCACAAACAAAGGCTAGAAAAGCCTCACACCCATGCCTCAAAATCTTATCAGCTCGAAGAGCCGAGATGAGCGGTACAGAGTTATGGTGCTTGACTCCCGTAAAAGATAAACCAGAATGTCCAGTAAAAGTCACTGAGCTAGAACTACAATGAACATTGGCCTCATACTTGGCCAACCAATCTGCTCCTAGGATTACATCATAATCCTTCATATCTATGCAGACTAAATCTGCTGGTAAGTTCTGTTCACCAATCATAACCTTACTAGAAGGATAGAAATACTGGATTGTTGATCTAGTGCCAATAGGGGTTGAAATCTCTAACGGAGTATTCATCAAAACAGGTTCCACAGCTAATAACTTAGCAAATCTCCGTGAAATAAAAGAATGTGTTGCACCAGTATCAAAGAGAGCAAATGCGGGCTTATCGATTATAGTAAGGGTACCTTCGACGAGTCCGCCATCATCAGAAATCCCAGTTTCCTCTGCATGTAAAGCTTGAAGCTTACCTTGTGGTTTCTTGAAGACTAGAGGTTTTGCCGGTGTAGCTTGCTCCGATATGAGAGGACAATTGGGGATACGGTGCTCCTTGCTTCCACATCGCAAACATGCGCCTTGCTTGCGCCAGCACTCCTCTATCTTGTGACCCGGATGATCACAATAGTTGCACACGCCTTTGAATGGAACAATAGGGCCAGGCTTCTTGTCTTCATGCCTCGGCATCTTGCCCTTCCATGATCCGGACCCGCTCCACGAACCAGGTCCACTAACAGGTCTCTTCTTGGTATACCCGGGTTTGACACTCCCGGAACCCGTAGGTAATTCTTTCTTGGTGCCTTTCCCACGGATTCTCTTCGTCATTTCAAGAGTATCCTCCAGAACTTGCGATTTCCTTACCATCTCAGAATAAGTGGAAATCTCCATCGGTGCCAATTGGTTGATATAATGAAGCTTCAATCCATTGAGAAAGCACTTCGCCTTCATCTTCTCGGTGGAAATGAGATGTGTAGCATATCGAGAAAGCCGTGCAAATTGAGCCTCATACTCTGCCACGGACAAACCTCGTTGTTTCAAGGCCGCGAACTCTGCCGCTTTCTTCTCTTGCACTCTATCAGAAAAATACTTGCTGTTGAAGAATTCCTCGAACTCTTCCCACATAACTTGCCGATCACCGAGAGTTGCCTTGATAGAATCCCACCAAGTACGTGCATCATGTTCCAGTTGAAATGTGGACAAAAGGACACGCTCCTGGTTGGTGCATTGCATAACTTCAAAGATTCTCCCCATCTTGTCTAGCCAGTGCTCGGCTTGGTCGGGGTCAGTCGAACCAGCGAATCTAGGCGGATTCATTCCGCGGAAGTTCCGGTATAGATCACCGGTGCCATGTGGTGCTGCTCCTGCCTGAGCTACTTACTGAAGGGCCTGAGTAAGGCCTTGAACTGTACGCTGCAGGTTCCTCCATTCAGCACGATCAGCTGCCATCTACACGAGAAATAGATTACTTAGGTTTAATCAAGATAAATAATTACACGATTAAGAAACGAACTTAACCCAAGTTCTACCCAATCTCACAGGTCAGGTCTTAGACTTTTACAAGGTTAGGGATCTAATGCACCTAGACACGACCAAAAACTCGGTACCTGGCGGAGGTAATCGGTCCGAAGACCACTCGCGCAAGTGTGCGACCTTCCCGATAGGCATAGCCTAACGTTCGGACAACACCTTTTGATATACCGATTATTGGGATGCAATGCAAGAAAACCTATAACTTAGGAAACCTAGGAATGTGAAACCTAGGCTCTGATACCAACTAAACTGTCACGCCCCGAACAAGGCGGAAATATCGGGACGTACAGTTAGGGACATACTGGCAAGAGAGAGAACTAATCTAAAATAATACACAAGTGCTACAAGATGGAAATACTAAATGATCATTAACAAACCACAACTGATACAATAACCTCAAGTTCAACTTAATACAACTGGAATAATCAACCACTAAAACTCAATGACATAACTGAAACTAAATACTCTCCAAAACACAACTAGAACTGATACACTCAAGACATCACTCCTGCCCTTCCCCATCGGTAAGCGCGTCACCTGAAAAGCCTGGAAAGGGGGGAAACACAACTATGAGCTGACGCTCAGTAGGAAATAATAGACAGGTATAAGTGATTAACAGTTTAATTACATTTTAAAATGTCATGCTACAAATGATAAAAATAATAAAAAGATAACGGTGATATCACGAAACAGAATTCAAAGATCTTGCAAGGTCAAGAAATATAATGAATAGAATAGTAAGACAAGAATTTACTACAGGAGATAACGATAAAAAGTAGTTGTTGGCCATATCAAGACAATTCAAGTCATGTCAAGCACGTATGTAATTTCATTTCCACGTCCAAGTAATAAGCAAGTAAAGTAACCACAAGTAGAGTATAGAACAGTGAAGAGTGGAAAGTGACAAGTAGTAGAAAGTAATGTAGAGAGTAGTGGAGAGAGTAGTGGACAGTCCTAGATTTAACACATGTCATAGTACTGGTGCCAAATGCCACACCTAGTCATTCACCTCCCCGGGGGTACACGTAGTGTTCGGGCACTCTTCCCAGGACCAGACCGAGCCCTTAATTGTTTGCCAGGCATTGATTTCTTTGGATCAAAGATCCCACGAATCTAGACTTCCACAGTTTATGGCCAGAATTCCAAGGTTTAAACTAAGTAGCAATAACAACTTCAAGTAGGAAAGAGATTCATTTCCAGAATTTCAAGATAAGTATAATCATCAAGGAGATCGAAACCAAGTCATAACAAGAGTTAATCGTGCTGCGCTACTATAAAACGGCAGCAATCAAACAAGCTAATCAACATATTAATCCTAATAACCAAGTTAAGATATCATGATTAACCATTATCATTTGCATTAAGATAATTTCCAAGAAGCTGATTCAAGATGATAAGTAAAGAACAAGCTCACAGGAATGAAATAGCATGTATTAACAGAGATTTATTTACACCATTAACCACTAATTATGTGGGTTTCTATTTAATCTTGTATGCATTGCAATGAAGATGATAAACGGTGTGTTTTTGTACTATGTTTGCAAGAAAAGACCAATGCAAAATTTGAAATCAAGAGGGGTACAAGAATAGGTCAATTGTACTTCAAAAATATAATTTCAGTGGGTCTAAATTAAATGGGTTGATTCCCCACTGACTCGGATCCATCTCGGGTCGCAAAACGATGAAAACTGGTTTTCTGGTGTGTGGGTCGACCCCTTCAGAAATGGGGTCTGCCAGTTGGATGGGTCGACCCCCACCTTTCTGGCTATATGGGTCGACCCCTGGGGTCGACCCCTACACTCTGGCTGCATGGGTCGACCCCTGGGGTCGACCCTCGCGCCTGGGCCAAATGGGTCGACCCCAGGGGTCGACCCTCGGGCCTGCCTGGGCTGCCAGATGATGGGTCGACCCCTGGGGTCGACCCCTGCAAGAACAGCAACGGCTGTTGCTTCCGGAAAACGTGAAATCTCACCCAATTGAAGTCCAATTGAGTTGAAATTAAAGCCATATGATCTAGGAATGTTAATGGACATTCTAGGGTCATAAAACTACAATTTTGAACCACGAATTGTTACAGAAATTGATTGAATCTCAACTTCTATATGATAAATTCATGAAAACCCTAGTTCTTGACCTACTTCTACTAAATCACGCAATTCTCTTAATATACTCAACGGAATTTAGGGATTTTGGTGTCAAAAGAAAGCTAACTCGATCATGAATCTAACCATATATGATATGCAACATGAAGATCAAGTTACAGGGCTCAAAATTAGCCCGAAATCAAGCTCTGGCCTAAAGGAAACTATATGAAACATGTTCTAGATATGCTCTTACAAAAATTCAAAATTCACGATGCATGCTCAATGGAATTTGGGGCTTTCTAAGTTATATGAAAGATAATAACATGCTGATTAATTCATGTAAGTTAATTAGAATTTGGTTGTTAGATCCTACCTCAAATCGGAGAGAGAAAACTCAACCCTAAGATGAAGAACACTTGGACAGCACCTCACAAAAAGCTCGATTTCTCCACGGATACCTAATGACATTTGGGGATTTTGCCACCAATGGATAGAGCTCGATGAGAGGAACAATTTGCTATACTCAAGATCAAAATTTGGTTGAGAATTCCTACCTCAATCGATGGATCAAAGGAGGATGAAGGGAAGCCAACGGCCTGCTGACCCACCTCCACAAATCAAACTAGATCTCTCCAGATCTGAAACATCAGCGAACCCCACAGTAGCCAAATGAAAGAAGACGCGTAGGGCTTCATTTTGATAGCTCATAGAGCTTCTGGAGCCTTCTGAGTTGGGAGTATTCGCTGCTGCAAGCTACGTGTTTAGAAACGGCGCCGAAATCCTTGACTTGACCAAACTATGTCTGCAGCACGTTTTGGGGCTAGGTTTACCTCAAATTGATTGAGGGTAAATGTTCCTTACATTGTGGCCTTCCATTTGCCACTGATTTCAGATCATTTGGTTGAGAATTGAGGTCGAATTTCGTGTTTTAATCTAAGGGTTAGGTATGGGTCAAAAGTGTGCACTTTTGGATTTAAACTCTAAATAGATCTTACCACGGATTTACAATAGCCTAATGCCAGAAGGAAAAGTTGTTATCTACATCGACCTAAATCTATTTACTATTTTTACAGATTTTTTTAAGGTAGTCGGATTAATACTTATACTATTCCGTAAATAGTTAAATGTTAAGTTCGGCAAACTAAGTTCACTAATTCGGCATAATAAATGATTTTCTTAGGCTTAAATGTAGAAGACAAAGTTGCTAAAAAAAATTAATTCAAGATGTGATTTTTGGGGATTTTTAGAAAATAGTTGAAAAATGACTTATTCTATTAATTAATTAATTAATCTAATTAATTTGGATAATTCTCATTAATTCGAATAACTTCAAATATATTCTAAATAATTACAAATAACTTACTAAATAAATTTCTAAAGAATTTGGGGTCTTACAAACACCAACAAAAGAATTACAATAACACAATTGATAACAATTGGTGACTCTATCTCTACACTCATCACTCAGATTCATTCCCCTCCGAGTTCTGGTCGATATCCAAATCACCTGAAAGGTTAGAAAGCAACTAGATGAGCGAATCGCTCAGTAGGATTTACATCTCAATTTTTAACATGCTTTAAGTAAATTACAAGTTCAATTAATGCAAATAATCTATGCATGCAGACGGATAGAAAATCAATGAATTGAAAAAAATCGATAAGAGCTGGATTCATATTTCAATATTAGCAACATGTGATATCAAGCAGGGGATAACTGAACATAACAGGAATTCAAGCAATAGTAAGCAAGGAAAATTGAAGCATGTATAACAAGAATTGGCTATATATATGTCAATTCATTCAAGTAACATTCAAGTCAAGTAGTGCCCATTCGGGCCACGCAAGTATTGCCCATTTGGGCCACGCAAGTCAAGCAAGTCAAGTAGAGAGAGAGTGAGTGGTGGAATGTCTCAATCTAACAAGTGCTCCGACGTAATGCTAGACACCGTCAAGATGGTTAATAAAACTCCCATGGGCACAAGTACTTTCGGGTGCTCCTCCCAAGACCAGACCGGGCCCTATATGCACAGCATTAGTCACGTTTTTGACATCCACTCTCATTTATCATTTATAGCCAATATAGAATTTCGAGGCTTGACCAGTAGAAAAATGTAAGGTGGTATTGGAATGGAATCCAAGGCGTATTTATACGTAGGAAAACACGAAAAACTGTGTGAGACTGGTATATAGTAGACAATTGATATTTTCAGAAGTGACATCCTTAAAGCGGAATGTCCTTCGTGGGAATCTACACGGTTCCTAGTGAATTGATATGTGAATCGACGCTTGAGGGTTGACAAGTGTTTTAAAATTTTAACATATAAATATCCCGATTAGGTGCCCTAGGTTTACTGGTCCTTTATTTCCTTTAAATTTCATATATATCAAATTGGCTAAATTATTTAACTCAATTTGATTGTCATCATTCATATCATTTATATTTCTTGACCTTGCAAGACTAGTTTATCTATATACGAATTCGGCAACTACAATTACCTATAAATATTCCAAAGGTTATCCTTTAATTACTGAATTGAGCCTGGTTGACAGGGCTCTTAAAATATCCATATTTTTCAAATTGGCGCCCTGGCTTAAGTCACCTCTTCTTCTTCTTTTTTTTAATTAGCGCCCCCTTCAATGCCACTTCTTAAGGAATTGGCGCCCTGGTCAGGGGCGCCTCTTCCTGGGGTTTATTTATTTCTTTCTTTCTTTTTTACTGACGACTGCGGGCATTGTCGTCTCTTCAGTAAGTGGTGCCCTGAGCCAGGGCGCCTCTTACTGGGCTTTGTAAGTGGCGCCCTGGTCAGGGGCGCCTCTTACAGGCTCTGGTAATTGGCCGGCGTCTATATTTTCTTTATAGTTGACGACTGTTGGGTGTGTCGTCCGTTCAGGAATTGGCGCCCTGGTAGGGGACGCCTCTTACAGGCAGAATTTTGAGTGAGTTAATTAAGGGCTTAACCATCTCATTATACTGATTACCCTAATTAATTTATTTAACTGTTCCTGACACTGTTCATGTAAATTGAAGGAACGACCAGGTTGCTGTCGTTATTT
The DNA here is from genome assembly GCA_022559845.1 of Amorphophallus konjac. Taxonomy (NCBI): domain Eukaryota; kingdom Viridiplantae; phylum Streptophyta; class Magnoliopsida; order Alismatales; family Araceae; genus Amorphophallus; species Amorphophallus konjac. The sequence continues at coordinate 238,193,916 of CM040125.1, read as the reverse complement.
AATTAACGAACGGGATGATGTCGTTAGTTTATAAGTTGACGATCCGTCAGTGGTCGTTAGTTCTATTAGTGGCACCCTGGCGTGGGGCGCTAATTCCCTAATACCCATTTTTTTTTAAAATTCTTTTTAAATAAAAAGTGACACTATTCACCAGTTACTATTCATACTATTCATTCATATGAAGTAACGACCTTTGCTATGTCGTTAATTCACAATTCTTGAGGATTGGTTCATGCCCCCCAAAGGACCGAAATTATATATATATCCACTCAACTCTTATGTATCTACTTTAATACTCTTTAGGGGAACTATTTTGCCTTCTATATAATTGAAAAATTAAGTTAATAAAGGAAAATGAATTATAATAAATGTCTTATTTATTATTAAGGAAAATGAATTTTAACTTATAACTTTTAACTTAATACTTAGAAAATTATGAAAATTATATTATTTAATTTTTATAATTCATGTAAATACAATAGTTCTATAATTTTTTATAACTTATAATTGAAACTTGTGATAATTGTCTTATTTAATTTTTTTAATTCTTATATATTTGTATTATTTCATTTTATAATTCATGATTTGGCATATAATATTTTAAAAAGTTTTTTTTAAAAGATTAATTAAGTAGTAGTAAATTCTTTTATCTCTATTTAAAAATATCGGGTTTTACAGCGTAAGTGTTATGCAACAAGAAGAAGAGGTTATGCCAACGGTTTCACCACCTACCAACAGAGCCTACGCTAGACAGAATGAAGAGGAATGAAACTGCAAACTTGTCACGACTGGGATATGTGCCGGTGATGCAAGAACGATTGTTGCACCACACTCTGTCTCCGGGGCACAGTCGAGAAGAAATGACCAAAGTGGTCCAAGACTATTTTCGCGGCTTGAGGAGTTCATCCTTAGGCCAACAACAACTACTCCGTATCATGGGGGCTGAAGGAGAAGAAGAACCAAGAGAGGAGGCTTCCTCTATTGACTCTAATGAACAAGAAGATGACCGAGAGGTTGGATGTCTTGAAAACCCCCCACAGCTGAGAGAAGGAAAAAGAATCTCTATATTTGACCGACTAACCTTCCGCGGCCAGGTTAAGAGGCGGGTATGGAGGTAGAGAGGCAAGATGTAAGTCTTTTCCTTCAACGTGACGGGGATAATCGACAAACATGGTACCCTGCCCGAAGAATCAGAAGGACTTGCCAGATTAGCTCACAGATCTGGGGTTGTGAAAAGAAGAGGTCAGGCCGCCAAGGAAGTGCTTGGAATGGTTGAAGACGTGCCGATGGTCACCGATTTGACTGCAAATATGGTGACGTCAGGAGAAGAGGAGATTCCCCTGTCAGTCCCATCTGAGGGAAATTCAAATAAAATGATGGAAGAGATGCCCATGGCTACGGCCTTAGACCCAGCCATTCTGATGGTACTTCACAAATATCAACAAGAAATTGAATCATTAAAGACACAACTGAGTGAAAAATCTAAAAAAACTCCTGTCTCCAAGCACCAGGTGATGCACGCTGAGTCTTCCTGAGGGATCTCTAACTCGGGTGAAAATGTATCACTCGCTACTCCTCAACCAATGAGTCATGAAAAGGCTCCTTTCCAACAATCTCTGCAACCGCCATCGACGCTGTCACCAACGCTTCAAGTGAAACAGTCACCACTCGCAACGTAGTGTGTGCTACATGCTACCACTATGACAACTCCTTTCACACATCAATTTACGCATTTCTACCCAGAGCCGGTAGACCCTGCTATGATGAATAAACTAATGGTGGAAAGAATGATTGAGATGAAGCTGTCAGAAAGGGTTGATGGTGATTTCGGCACCTTTGATGCATACCGAGTACCTTACCCACCGCATTATGCTGCAAAAAGGCTACCACCTAGCATTAATAAACCACCCAAGTTTGAGAAGTTTATTGGGCAAGGCTCCCCCAGAGAACACATAGCTTATTATGTCATCTCTCACCAGATTGGCCTTTGAATGGTACTCGGGCTTGTCCGCTGGGTCAATCCTGGACTGGTCCGATATGCAGCGGAAGTTCCGTGAAAGATTTCACGTCACTAAAAGGGAAGTCATAGTGGCGGAACTATATTCCACCAGGCAAAAGCAAGATGAAACCACCATAGAATACATCAAGAGGTGGAGGAATCTTAGCATGAGATGCAAACGGCCTCCGCTCCAAGAAGATGATGTTCAGATTTGTAAGAAAAATCTAAGAAAGGAAGTGTTGGAGAAGATGATCGGCATTGATGTCAGGTCATTTGACCGCCTTAACAATGTGGTGGTAGAGGTTGAATCCTTCCTAGCAAAACATTCTTCAGCCAGCGTCCCTGTAGTTCAAAAAGGAAAGGTTATTGATCGCCGACCAACCTTGAAGGAGGCAAATACTATTGACTTCAAGACCTTTGAGCAGCAAAGGGAAAAGATTGAAGCGGCAACTACTCCTCCACCGGCCAAGGCCCCCAATAAGAAAGAAGGCCCGTCACTCAGAGACAAGATGAAAAAGCCACACTCATTTCCAAAAGAGAAAACTCGGGTCTTGTTCGAATGGGCATACAAATACAACAAAGTAACACTGCCTGAACCAAAGAGGCCTGCTGATGCTAAGAAGCAAGATGATCCCTTATTCTGCCCATATCACCGAATGCTGGGGCACGCTATTGAGGACTGTTACGTGTTTAAGGATGTAATAAAAGAGATGATAAGGAAAATGGAGGTGCAAATGGGCGAACACCAAATTGACCCGCACTGCCCCCATGAAGCTCCAATGCTAAGACAAACTATCAATATGGTTTCACTGTACCAGCAGCTATCAGAAGAGGTGTCTGAAGCTAGCACTCAGCACACTTATGAACCCTACTTTCTCACACCCATTGCAGAGCAGGCAGGATGGCAGTCCGTGCCTACAAGAGCAAGAAGAAGGTCGCCAGCCCGCGAAGTCACAGGTGTTCACATTCGTGGTGTCACTGAGCGGTACACTCCACCTCCAGTAGCTCCTGCATGGCACGTAGCTAAATCACCAACAATTATCCGAATCCCAACTTATAACCGGAGGAGGTAGACTCCGCTACCCTCTCACAAAGAAATAAGCCCTGAAGTACGGCGCTTGAAAGCCTACATCAATGAGCTTGATGAATATGAACAGCCCATGTTAACACCCTTGCTAGTGAAAGACCATGTACCATGGGAGCAGCTAGAAAATCTGACACTTGGAGAACAGAATAACAAGAAGATAGAAGCAGCCAATGGTAGCCTACTCTGGGGGTAGATACCAACCAAGTCCGACCAGCGGAGAAAGAGGAGAACAAGAAACAAGAAAAAGGTGACTACCCTGCACGACAATACTCTGTCTGCCTTATTTAACTTGCCAAGAGAAGGTAAAGTGTAAGAATCGGGTGGTACACCATCCGAGGCAAATCAAGCAGAAGCTTCAACTTTGGCTCATGCCACTGATAAGTGTGTATTTTTACATCTTAATTCATGATTATACACATTTTTATGAGCTTAAATAACCATAAATATACACTTCTCACACTTATTATTGAGTTTGAATCAAATGTTTAATTTTCTAAAATTAACTAATTTCAATAACGATTTTTGTGTATTTATGCAGGCATGTAATACGAGGAAAGCTCCATGAAAAAGAAAATAAAGAAAATAAAGTTATATGTGAAAATGGGCCAGAAGCCCAAGAAGTTGTTCAAAAAGAAAAGAAAAAAATTAGAAAAAAAATAAAATTTATTTGATATTTTCTATAATTTTCTAACGATATATACTAGATATATATATATAATAAATAAATAAAACAAAAAAAATGTTCAAACCCCCGCCCGCCTTCCCGCCTTCGCCGCCCGCACGGGCGACGAGGCGAGAAGGGCGCGAAGGCGGGGGGGCTCGTGGCACGCGACAGCAGCGGGGGTCGTGGCAGGCGAGGAGGGCCTAAGGGGAGGCACGCGGCGCACGCGCCCGCGTGCGACACGCGGAGGCGGCAGGCGACGGCGGGCGCACGGCGGGCCCACGGGCAGGCCGCCTACCCGGTCGGCCGGTCGACGCAACGTGCCGGCAGAGAGAAAGTGAGAGAAAGAGAGAAGAAAGAAGAGAAAAGGAGGCCAGAAAAATCTGAAAAAATTCCAGAAAAATTAAAAAAATGTGTGCAGCACATGCCAGCCCACATTTAGGTCAAAATTAGGTGCACTTGAGTTGTTTCACATGGGCAAGAAGAGTTTGTTACCCTATATAAGGGCTTCATTTGTAATGGAATAAGTAGGTAGTTGTTAAGGTTGAGTTAGAGATAGAGCTAGCTATGGGTCATTTGTAATGTATTTCTGAAGTTGTTGATTGTTGGAGTTGTGTTTTACAAGCTTTTGAAGTCAAAGTTGTAAGTTGAAGTTATTTCAATATAAGTTTCATTTTGGAATTCAGTCTTTTCTTAGCCTTATTTCTCATTGTTATGATCTTCATTTAAATTTGCATTCTTCATAAAAGTTGTTCCTTTTTAAGTTTTCTTCAACTTCTCTGTTTAGCATTTCTTCAAATTCTTCTTAATTCATAGAGTTCCTGTCCATTTTCTTAAGTGCTATTTTGTAGGTTTACTGTTCATCCGTGGTGAGACCTTCTAGTATTCTTATATTTTGAAGCCTTTCGAGACCTCTTTTCAATCTGAGTTCTTCATTAAAGTTGTTCCTTACTTGTAGATCTAAGTTTTGTTCTTCTACCACTTCTCTAAATTCTGTTTATTTTGTGTGTTAGAATTAATTTTTCAACGTTCTAATTTTTGCTCTGTTACTGTTCATACGAACCAATAGGTCATAGTTTTTCAAGTTTTTCATTATCTTCCTTTCATTTTCTGTTTCTGTGTTCTTCATAAAAGTTCTTCATCTTTTTATTCTCTACAACTTTCATTTAGTTCACTTTATCTAATTCCTTCTAGATTTCAAATTATTCTTTGCCTTCCAAACCTCTATTTCAATAGATTTCTGTTGTAATTGCCACTTGTGTTTCCACTTGTGTTTTGTTTCAATTTCCATCCAAATATTTTCTTCACGGTTTCATCACACATACCCGAAGCGGTAAGTCATCTTCGAATCATCTCACGGCGTCGACTTCCAAGGCAGAGCGGTCTTCATCAAAGGCTCGGCAAGGAAACGATGGTGTTCTTCAATTGGCTAATTATTCCTTTACTTTTCTCTTGATATTTAAAGTTGTAATTTCATTCCACTTAGTGATAATCACACTCCATGAACAAAATTTGCGTTTTCAAGCATAAGTGCATTTCCAACTTGAGCTAAAATCAAATATTCTCTCCCCGTGGGATCGACCCGTATTCACGATTGTACTCGTATTTTCAAAATCATTCGAGTGAGTGAGTGCGGTTATAAATTTTGAAATTTGTGTGGCACGATATTTTTAAACGACGACTGTCGAGCGCATCAAATTTTTGGCGCCGTTGCCGGGGATGGAATTTTTGAAAGTTGGATATTCTTGTGTTTGATTTGTATATTTGTATATTGATTTTGCTACTTTTACTTGTGCAGGAAAAAGAAAAAAAAAGTCAGAACATCAAGGAAAGAGGAAGATTGGACCTGAAGTCCTCAGAGAATGTAGCGTCGTTAAAAGCTCGGAAGCATCGCTAAAGGGCAGAAACGTCGGAACATGTTCTATTTTTCCAATTTCTAAAAAATCTAGAAAATTTTGAAAAATTCTTCAAAACTCTATAAAAATTCAAAAACATCAAAACAAAAGACAATTTTATTCTGGCTAGATAGGTTCATTAATAAAAAACTAAAAAAAAATTACTTAAACCAAAATAAAAAAAATCATTTCAACATTAGAAACCACACAACATGTTCTAGGTCATGCATCATTTAGTATAGAATTTTTCTTTGTTGAAATTCCTGTATTGCATTTTGAAGATTGCGAGGGGCAAGGTACGTTCTATTTATCCTATTATGGCATGCATATTGCATAAGAACACCTTGTTTGAAATTGCGGTGTGCATTTCATTTCAAAATACTTTAAGGGTGATACCTTTAAATAACATAAGGTGGGGATTTCATCACCCTTCCTTAGCCCACAAACCACATTTCCCTTGCATCTTTGCATGACCTACGCCATAAATAAAAGTCAGTAAACGTTGGCCCTAGGATCACACTGTGGTTCTTGTGTTATTTGGGTCTACCCTCATATGAAAACCGGTGCCTAAGGCAAGACGGTCGGACGGCAAACACCTTAAGCGGGCTAGTGGTTTGGCATAATAAGGTCCCTACGAAAGTAGGGGGAACCTCCCACTTCCCCACCCCTTACCTGGCTGGTGGTCATATTGAGGGTAAACTTACGTTTCACTTTAATCACTTTGTGAAACCCTATTTGTAGGTCTAAGTCGCATCTAGATCATTAGATAATTTATGTTAACTTATTTGTGGTTGCATAAAACAAAAAAAAAAGAGTAAAAAATTAAAATCACAAATCCACGCCTATGTTGAAGCACTTTTATCCTTCTACTTACAAGCCCTCAACCTGTATTCAACTCCCTGACATTCTAGTTGATCAATATGAGATTCGCCCTAGTCTCATCCAGTTGCTCCCATCTTTTTATGAGAATCTCAATGAAAATCCTTATAGGCATCTAGATGATTTTCTAGAAGTTTGCTCCCTGATAAAAATTCAGAATTTTAATGATGATGCCCTTAAGTTGATCTTATTTCCATTCTCATTGAAAGATAAAGCAGAATGTTGGTTAAGGAGCTTTGGGAAGACTATCAGGACTTGGGAAGCTATGCAGTTAGAATTTTTGAAAAAAATTTACCCCATAGGCCAAACCAACATGATGAGAAGGGCGATTACAGGATTTACTCAACGTCCGGGAGAGCAAATTCATGAATCTTGGGAGAGACTGAAGGATCTAATACGTCAATGTCCACACCATGGGTTACCCAAATGATAAATTATATTTGCATTTTATGAGGGGTTATCCGATTATGATAGGCAAATGGTGGACATATATTGTGGAGGGGTATTTTTGAGCAAAAGTGAAGATGAGGCGTATGATCTATTTGAGATTTTGAGTGAAAATTCGATTAATCGTGCCTTCATCTCATCTCATCAACAATTCGTAGGACATGTCAAACAGGCGGAAAACCCAATCCACACTTTCACGGAAGTGTGTGAATTATGTGCCAGTCTCACTCACCATGTGAGTGAATGTCCTACTATAGCCCGACTCTCTCCAGTCATCCAAGCACAGGTCCAAAATGCCTTAGGATTCTCTCAGCTTAAGCATGTTACAGATGATTATAATCTTGGCTGGAGTAATCACACAAATTTACCTTGGATAGATCCACCATTTCAAGCCCATATGTCTGAATTTTCACCCCAAGCAACCTACGAGCGGCCCATGTGTACTCAACTCCGCTCAACTCATCTCACCCAAATTTTGGATTCAACATGGATACTAGGGGTGATTCACCGGGCCACTGCTTTGACCCTCAAAGCGTGTACTCTCAGTCTACCTATCAACCCTCTCCTTCAACCTTACACCAACCCCCTCAATATGTGAACGATGATGACGATGACAGTCTTCTGCTGTCATTTTGGCTCAAGATATCACTATTGAGAGTGAGGGGGTGTGTGCACGTAATACCATGATAAAGGAGGAAAGGAAGTAGGGGGTGAATTGACGGATAATGATGCTCATAATGATGATCATATCACCTCATTCTCTGAATGTTTTGAGATTGAGAATACTACGGTAAAGGATAATGGCCCAAACAACTCAATTGAGGAAATGAATCAAGAGGAGGATTACGTTGTAAGTAATAAAATTGTTGATTTAATGGAACCAAATTCTGAATATCCTCCTTCTCTGGAAGAACATGATGATGGGGCCTTATTAGAAAAGTTTACGTTTCATCTACCGACCCCATTTCTGAAAAATGAGTGATAATTCTTAGTTGAGTACGGAGTGTGATGAGTGGCCCGTCTTAGAGAACTTCACATTTGATATGACCTCTGATGAAAGGGCCGGGCTAGAATCATTTACATTTCCTCCATCCACCCCATTGTTGGACAATTTGGTTAACAATCCTCAGATGAGTGAGGGGTATGATGACGGGGTTTCATTAGAAAATTTTAAATTTGATCTAACCCCTGAGGCCTATCCAATGACATCTGAATCTGTGGATGAGTTAGTGCTTCCTTCTACTTTTCCCCTTTCAGTTAAGCCTCTCCAATTTGAGATTCTCAGACCTGAGGAGGATGTGCCAACCACATTCATCTTCAATTTACCTTCCTCTCAGGAAGATAAATTGATCAATGTTCTTAAAGTTCATGAGGCTGTTACTGAAAGAAACGTGGCTAAGGATGACAATCATGTTCCTAAGCTACCAGGCTCTAAACAAGTATCCATGGAGGAAGTCATTCCTAAAGGGTTAGTTAGGAAGGACGATATAGGCGAAGGGGATCAAGGGATTGATATGGTGCAAGGGTTCCACCTCGATCTTGACAAATTAGACATTAATCATTTCTGGATCCCTATAGCTGAAAATTGGCTCACATACATGGTTAACGCTAAAATCCATAATGTGCGAGTCTTGCCTCTTTCTAGCCCCAGTCCGTACATGTCTACTCTTGTCTTCCACTGGCATAAGGGTTGGAATTTGAAGGAAGACAAGATCACGTGGTGGCTCATTCTGAATGCCACACGTTGGTTAGTGATCTACCTTGTGTCTGGCTGACGACATAAAACTTAGTGCTTCTTGGGAGGCAACCCAAAGTTTTAGTGACTTTTGTGTGCTAATAAATGGCTTCTGGGAGGCAACCCACGGTTTTTGTGATTTGATTTCTTATTTTAATGTGTTTGTTTTTCAGTTGTCAGGCCAAAACGTAACGAAGCTCTCGTCATTTTACCCCGACCATCAGGTTGTCCCGTTCCTTCATAAACTTCTCCTCTACATTGTTCTATTAATCTCTATTGTTCATGCCATTGGGGACAATGTCATTTAAGTTAGGGGGACAGGAAATCATGTTGCACATTCTGCATTACAACCGCTCAATTTTTCACCCCAATTTTTTTTTATGACAAACCTTACAGTACATCCCCAGTTAGAGTTCCTTGATTCATGTCTCATGAAAAGTGATTCTGGAATGAAGATTAGGGAGAAGGATGATGGAACATTTATCTAATCTAGCCATGGAAAACTGGTTTAAGAATCTCTTTAAAGTTCATGTGCACTTTAGAAAAATACCATCATGTTGCACGCTAATGAAATAAGTAGGACAAACCTTCTGCTATTTTGGGTATACTATCTCATATTCAGCACTTCTTATGGAAGAGATCTTTTATTTATAAGATTTCTGCCTTGCTATTTAAAAGTGCAAATGCACAAGTGACAAAAGTATGAGAAAAACACCATGAAAAATGCTCTGATTCTGAGTAACCGGGCCTACTTCACCTAAGACGTGTTGAGGTTCGCGTCAAAAGAAAAGGAACTTTGATCTGTGTAACCGGGCCGACTTCACCTAAGACGTGTTGAGGTTTGCGTAAAACAGTGAAGGGTAGTGCAGCATCATGTGTGTATAGAAAAAGAAAAGATACAAAAGATCCCAAAAGGGACAAAGCAATAAGGCAGACAAAAGCTAGTATGCTGAACGCTCTAATTAAGAAGTACAGAATTGAAAGACATTTGTTCGGAATAGCAATTGGAGGACGTAATTATCTATACTGTGAATTTAGTATTACACATGCACAAGTGCTACTGAATTTTGATTAGAATTCCTGATCATGTACCTGAATTTCCTACATAAGGCTAGTATGTGATAATAATTCCAGATTCCTAATCTTTAGTCAATTCTATGAACGACGATCTGGAAATGAGGCATGAACTTTTTAAACTCTTGTTAATCCTTACATTTTGAGATTATTTGCATTGCTAAGGGACTAGCAATGAGTAAGTTGGGGGGTGTGATAAGTGTGTATTTTTACATCTTAATTCATGATTATACACATTTTTATGAGCTTAAATAATCATAAATATACACTTCTCACACTTATTGTTGAGTTTGAATCAAATGTTTGATTTTCTGAAATTAACTAATTTTAATAACGATTTTTGTGTATTTATGTAGGCACGCAATACGAGGAAAGCTCCAAGAAAAAGAAAATAAAGAAAATAAAGTTATATGTGAAAATGGGCTAGAAGCCCAAGAAGTTGTTCAAAATGAAAAGAAAAAAATTAGAAAAAAAAATAAAATTTATTTGATATTTTCTATAATTTTCTAACGATGTATACTAGATATATATATATAATAAATAAATAAAACAAAAAAAAATGTTCAAACCCCTGCCCCCCATCCCGCCTTCGTCGCCCGCACGGGCGACGAGGCAAGAAGGGCGCGAAGGCGGGGGGGGCTCGTGGCACGCGACAACAGCGGGGGTCGTGGCAGGTGAGGAGGACCCAAGGGGAGGCACGCGGCGCACGCGCCCGCGTGCGACACGCGGAGGCGACAGGTGACGGCAGGAGCACGGCGGGCCCACGGGCAGGCCGCCTACCCGGTCGGCCGGTCGGCGCAACACGCCGGCAGAGAGAAAGTGAGAGAAAGAGAGAAGAAAGAAGAGAAAAGGAGGCCAGAAAAATCCGAAAAAATTCCAGAAAAATTAAAAAAATGTGTGCAGCACATGCCAGCCCACATTTAGGTCAAAATTAGGTGCACTTGAGTTGTTTCACATGGGCAAGAAGAGTTTGTTACCCTATATAAGGGCTTCATTTGTAATGGAACAAGTAGGTAGTTGTTAAGGTTGAGTTAGAGATAGAGCTAGCTATGGGTCATTTGTAATGTATTTCTAAAGTTGTTGATTGTTGGAGTTGTGTTTTACAAGCTTTTGAAGTCAAAGTTGTAAGTTGAAGTTATTTCAATACAAGTTTCATTTTGGAATTCAGTCTTTTCTTAGCCTTATTTCTAATTGTTATGATCTTCATTTAAATTTGAGTTCTTCATAAAAGTTGTTCCTTTTTAAGTTTTCTTCAACTTCTCTGTTTAGCATTTCTTCAAATTCTTCCTAATTCATAGAGTTCCTGTCCATTTTCTTAAGTGCTATTTTGTATGTTTACTGTTCATCCGTGGTGAGACCTTCTAGTATTCTTATATTTTGAAACCTTTCGAGACCTCTTTTCAATCTGAGTTCTTCATCAAAGTTGTTCCTTACTTGTAGATCTAAGTTTTGTTCTTCTACCACTTCTCTAAATTTTGCTTATTTTGTGTGTTAGAATTAATTTTTCAACGTTCTGATTTTTGCTCTGTTACTGTTCATCCGAACCAATAGGTCATAGTTTTTCAAGTTTTTCATTGTCTTCCTTTCATTTTCTGTTTCTGTGTTCTTCATAAAAGTTCTTCATCTTTTTATTCTCTACAACTTTTATTTAGTTCACTTTGTCTACTTCCTTCTAGATTTCAAATTATTCTTTGCCTTCCAAACCTCTATTTCAATAGATTTCTGTTGTAATTGCCACTTGTGTTTCCACTTGTGTTTTGTTTCAATTTTCATCCAAACCTTTTCTTCACTGTTTCATCACACATACCCGAAGCGGTAAGTCATCTTCGAATCATCTCACGGCGTCGACTTCCAAGGCAGAGCGGTCTTCATCAAAGGCTCGGCAAAGAAACGACGGCGTTCTTCAATTGGCTAATTATTCCTTTACTTTTCTCTTGATATTTAAAGTTGTAATTTCATTCCACTTAGTGATAATCGCACTCCATGGACAAAATTTGCGTTTTCAAGCATAAGGGTATTTCCAACTTGAGCTAAAATCAAATATTCTCTCCTCGTTGGATCGACCCGTATTCACCACTGTACACGTATTTTCAAAATCATTCGAGTGAGTGAGTGCGGTTATAAATTTTGAAATTTGTGTGGCACGACATTTTTAAACGAGGACTGTCGAGCGCATCAGCCACCCGTTCTGGGAAGAAATGGGGGCGCCCCCCTCCAGCAAACCACAACATTATCTTCGGGAATGAAAAACCTTACCAAATACCTGAGCCAAAGCCAAGGGTAACAGGGTTCCTCCTCCACCCGGCCTTTATCCACAGGAAAAGGCATACGAAGGCATTCCTTCCTTCACTGAATTTTTATCCATCTTAGAACGGAAGAAGCCAAGTCGAAGCTCTGATCCCGGGACCAAGGGCCCTTGCTTTTCGCCCCGGCCTGCTTCTGTTTTGAAAAGCGGGGCGGGCATTGGTTCCTCTTCTGTTGAAAAAGTTCCTCAGCACGAGGAATCCCCCCAGCAGCTCTCTCAGGAGAACGAAGGTGACAAAGAACATTCCTCGCCAACAGCACCCCAAGAGCTCCCAAAGCCTCGATGGGTAGAAGAGATGCGATTGTCCAATGTCAGGGTGGGCAGTCGAATAATGAAGCTACTGAAAAAACTCCCAACCAGGTTCACTATATGGGAGATTCTGTCTCTAAGTGAAGAAGCGTGGCAGGCAATGGTTGAAGCTTTGCAGACACCAGCTCAATATGAAGCATGTTTGGCAGAATACCAGTCCGGGCCAACAATCACCTTCACAGTGGATGACATGCCGATTCCAGATGCTAACCACAATAGGCCACTGGACATGAGGGGGCAACTCAACTGCCAACCACTGAGCCAAATCCTGATAGACCCAGGAGTTGCAGTTAATATTCTCCCTTACCGCATATATCAGAAATACTACTTTGATGTCCACCTCATGAAAGTAAGGGATATGAGAATTACAGGCTTCAACCAAAAGTTTGAAGTCCCCCTCGGTGTAGAGGAATTTAACCTCACATTGGGAAATCTCACAACAAAAGTACAATTTCATGTGATTAATTATAGCACCTCTTACAAGGCGCTGCTTGGCCAGCCATGGCTGCATAAGCACTTGATAGTTCCTTCCACACTCCACCAGTGCATCAAGTACTGCTAGAATGGGAAAGAAAAAAGAGTATTCGCTGATTTGCACTCTTTTGAGGTCTTTGAGTGTCATTTACTCGATGCACCCCTCTATATCAAGACATTCCAGGAGCCAGTAAAGAAGGTAGCTGCAAACAAAAAAGGAAGAAAAAACTTTGTCGGATGATTGGTTTCCACCACCGCCACCTGACTACATGGAATCTCATGAGGTCTCTCATATATCCGAGGCAAGAGAGGTCTCTAGGGCTACGCCACCAGCCACTTATTCCGAAGGGGATGAAGCTGACATGAAGAAGGTATTTGAATGCATCGAAGTACCACCAGGGCTCTTTAAGCCCTTGTTGGACCTCGAATGTCAAACAGTGGAACAACTAAAGACCATGAAGTCCCTCACTTCTACGAGCCATCCACCATATTCTATGTAGGAGAACCTGCTGACAAAGAAGATGACGACTGTGTTATTCCTGAGGAATCAACAAGTCAGATGATGCCGATAGAGGGCCTGGCTTATACAGCTGACAGTGTCTCTTGCCTTTTTGCCAAAATGTGAGTCCCCTCGCTTCAGCCCTTCAATCAGAAGGAAGCATTCAAAAAATTGTGGTACCCACCCAACACCGACAAAGAACTTCTGAAGATCACCCGAAGTCCGGGTCTGGGATATTCCCTCCGAGAATACTATGAAGCAGAGGTGGATGTCATCTCTACCATCTTCCTGGCTGAAGGCTCGCCGGAGATGTTTTATGACAACTTCCGAACTAATAATGAAGAGAAGGAGTCCCAACCACCAGAAGGTGCGTTGCTCTTTGATGATAGTCCGGAGTCAGAAAAGCACCATAATATCACTAAGTTCAGATGCTGGGAGGATGTTTTCCTTGAAGAAGTACCATTTCAAACTGGGATCAGGTTTGATGAAGTTATAAATGAAGAAATTCAAGACCCCAAAGAAGAGAGGGAGTGTCTCAAGTTTGAGCGTATCCTCGATGAATGTCGAGCCCTACAGCAGCAAGAATGGTTTGAAGAAGAACGGACACTAACATACACCCAGGAGCCGAGCTCGCTAATGGGGGCAATAGAACAAGAAGATGAAAATGATAGTAGTACCACAATGGAGAGCATGACCCTCCACAGCGAAACTGAAAAGAACAAGGTAGCCAGCTGTGCTCAGTAAAGGTAGGCTCCTATTCACCATAGAAATGAAGATGGTCAAGACCAACTATCACCCCCTCCAAGTTGCATAGTCTAAAGTAAAAACATGCTATCAAGCCAGCCTAATATCCCAACATGGGATTGGAGTTTGCCTGAAGAAAATACAGAAGTTCTGGAGGCGGAACAGGATGATATTGAAGATTTTGTCGACTAACAATCGGCACCACCAGAAATTGAAGATGGAGGCCAAGTTACTGTTGATGAACTAGTCGAGGTGAATCTAGGGACCAATGATGATCTGAGACCCACCTTTCTCAGTGCCTTACTCTCTCAGGATGAGCGAGAGCAATATCTACAATTATTAAAAGAGTTCTGGGATTGCTTCGCCTTGACCTATAAGGAGATACCTCGGCTAAATCCCAATGTGGCACAACATTTGCTGGCAATAGACCCAAAGGTTGTAACACCCGGCAAGTTATAAAGGTTAAAATAGGAATAAATATCTATATTTTTGAAAGAGAAAACATAATTAGATATTATTTTTATTTCAATTCTAGATCAAGAAGAAATTTAATTATCGTTAGTGAAATTAACTTTATTTAAAATAGGGATAAAAACTCGAGAAAATTATCTTAGAACAAATCCCATAAGATATGATAAGTTAAAATAAAAAATTTTCATCAGATCGAACCTGTCTCTGATACCCGAGACGATGATAAAATTAATAAGGTAGATAAATAAATGAGTTTTACAATAATCATATATAAATATATTTAAAATTTGACTTAAATATGAAATTAGTAAATTAATAACGCACTAAAAGATTAGAATGAGTTTAACCTAGAACAAAAATAGTTGATGGGCTTGGGGCCTAATAGTAAATAATAATAAAAATAATAAAGGCTATTATCTTCTAAACGTGGAACCCAATATCCACCACAGATAAATTCTAAGACCCTTATACCCAAGGGTGAATGGGCTTCCACAATTAAGCCCATGACCTGTTCAAACTCCTTATTAGAGTTTATATTAAGCACATATATATATATACACAATGGGCTTTTTGCATTAATGCAAAGGCCTTTAGATAATGACATTTTAAACACTAAATTAAAAGGTTGATTGAGCTTTGAAGAAAACTTAAAAGCTTTTGGGCCTATTAACCCTAAAAACCTTAAACCTATGGATAAGTGGGCTTCTGCTAATGAAAGGGCCATCAGGCTTTAAGTACGTGATATTAAGAATATATATATATAAATTTACAATGGGCCTTTAAAGAAACACAAATTTGGTATACTATCACGTTCGCATTCTCCTGCGATCATCGTGGAAAGGCGGCTGAGGTTTTGGTAGGATACCCATCATAGGAAAGGATAAGACCAAACAAGGAAATTAAAACTTAATAGGATTCTTAGTTCACGTGTGACTCACTAGGACTTCATATACGTGTTAGGGCTCTCGTAGCCCAAAAATTATGTAAATAAGCCCTGCATGCACAGCAGGACTCTATTGCTGTTGATGCTATTCCGTTCGAAGGAAAGAGCTGTGTTCACGGGTTTTCTTCCTCCTCTTTTGGGTACGACGAAGCTCGTCGTCTACCTCCTCTTCTTCTTCTTGCGCGTGTGTGTGTGAGGGCGGTGAATCGACGTCACCATCGTTGTCTTCATCTTCTTCATCCTCTTTGTCTATCTTCATCCTACGTTCATCTTCTTCATTCGTCCAAGGTAGATTTCTCTTCCCATACGTAAAAATCATAAAGTATATAAGATTAGAATCTCCATATTTTTCTTTAATTTTCCATTTCTTTATAGGGTAGTATTAATCGATTAACAATGTGATTATCTAAAATATATGAATTTTATTATCATAAGACGAATCACACAAACTAACGTAGTAGGATAGTTATAACTTTTGTTTTGACGATTTATTCGTGAGCGTCGGAATATCCTTTGACTATGAAATTTTATAAGGATATTGTTGGGTAATGAGTGAGGTCATAGAGATGGTATCTCCTTTTTCCTATCCTAAAATAGGCATCCTCTAGCAAAATTTTTTTTTAAGCATTCTGTTAAGTAGAGCTTTTCGGGCTCTTCATTTTGATATATAAATTATGCGATTCTGATGTGTATACCTTGAGAACTTGAGATTTAAAGAAGCTCGACACTATTTATCAATTTAAAAATGAACGCCAACGAGTATGTTGTGGTCAATTCATCCAAATATATATATATATATATATAACGTAAAATTTATTAATATCTTTTACATCTATCTTTAAAAATTCATATCTATGAAATTATGTAAAATAAAATTATAATAGACACTATTTATCAATTTAAAAATGAACGCCAACGAGTATGTTGTGGTCAATTCATCCAAAAATATATATATATATATATATATATATATATATATATATATAACGTAAAATTTATTAATATCTTTTACATCTATCTTTAAAAATTCATATCTATAAAATTATGTAAAATAAAATTATAATATATATATTTTTAAAATCCTTAAAGTTTTCTCCTAATTATTGTATATTTTATTTTACTAAATTCTCACTAAATAAAAAGCGTCACTTTTCATACCCAAAAAATTGACGTCAAATTCATTGACGATAATTTCTTATAAATATTTTCCCGCTACCCTGTTAAACCTCTTAATAGCCGTTATGCCCATCCCACTTTCCTGCATGTGCCCTTTTCATTCTACAGCACGATGACGTTTGTTTTTAAAGTTGATTATATATATATATATATATATATAAAGCAACTACATCAGTCACTAATTTTAATTTCAATAAATTATATTTAAAGCTTAAAAAAATTATATCTTATGATCAAAATTAGTAAAAATTAATATATATATATATATATATATATATTCGTGATCCTTGTAAATTTTTCTTAATTACCATGTATTTAGTTCTAAAAATAGTATGTGTCCTTTTAAAGATATGCTATTTTTTGAATTATTAAATTAAATAGAAATAGGATATGAATGGCCATCTTTTCAAATAGAAACGATTTCCTATTTAATTTATTAAAATAAAATAAAATAAAATTAAAAAATCATGGAATTGACGTCCATACGAGTGGACGCTAATAAATTAAATGGAGTCTCCGTATACGGACGCCAATTTTATATTTATTTAAAAATAAGATAAAAATCATGAATTAGCATTTTTGCATAAGGACGCGAAATTGGTAATTGACGCCTTCTTGATTTGATGCTATTTCTTTCTCTCATAGTTTTATCGATTTTGACCCATACCGCGAGCCTATTTGGCACTCCTATCCCAGTTCGTGGATAGAGTCCATATTTTCATGTTATTTTACTCTTACACCTCAACTCTTGGTGATGATTGGACCCTCCGCGGAACATTCCTTCCTTCAGACTAGTACTTTCTTCTTTAAGATCTCCGTAAGTCTCCGCTAGCCTTGGATTCCCTCAAAGTAGCAGAGCATGTTGTACCCTAAAAATTCTGGAACCCTTACTTGTCACGTCACTCTGAAGAAATATGATACTTTAGCCCTCATAGAGAGCTATTTCTGGCCTCTTTGAGCAGTCTGTTTACTATCTGGGAACTACGACCAGGACTCGGATGCCAAAAGGAATTGGCGACCAGTCAGTGGGCGCAGATTACTGATTTAGCGACCTGAAACTAGACGCTATTTCTTCGTGCCTGCACTGTTCACAGGAATTAGCGACCACTATAGTGGACACTGTTTCTATAATTGGTGACGGTCTGAGTGGACGCCAATTACTTAGATTCACGCATGTCTTGGTTTTCATACGAGATTTATCGCTATGACATCCTTACTCAAGTTCTATCCTTGAAATCTCTATCCCCTGAATTTACCTTATTATCCTATAATTGCTTATTCTTTTGGAATTCTGTTGGCTATAAACGATAGTGGATATCGAAATATTTACATGACTCAATGCCTAGCAATTATGGGGCCCGGTCTGGTCCTGGGAGGAGCGCCCGAAAGTACTTGTGCCCATGAGAGTTGATTGACCACGGTGTGGCACTACACCGAAGTGCATGACTAGCATGATTTATGATATTCCACAATCTCTCTAGTGCTTGATATTACTTGACATGACATGCGTGACTTGCATGGCTCGACACGGTTAGTACTTGAATGAATGAATAGCCAATATCTCATGACATGACTTGATATTACATGCTCGATATCCTTGTTATCTTTGCTTGATATATCTCGAAATCTTGCTAGTTCATCCTTATTATAATCTTGTTATTTCACTCTCGATATTATCTTGCATTCTCTCATACATGATCATGACATATTGCATAAATCGTTAATCACTTTAAGCAAGTCTGGATTAGAGATATAATTCCTACTGAGTTTTTCACTCATCTAGTTTTATTCCAATATTTTTCAGGTAATCAGGTGGCTAGCAAGGCCGTGACTCCAATGAGAAGGGAAAGTGTGCAAGAGAGCTCCTAAAGATAGATTACCCGTGTCTTTTTCTTTTCTTGAGTCTAGATTAGAATTTTGTATTAAGTCTGACTAGTGTGTCTTTTATTTTATTTTAGAAATTATAATTGAGTCAATAAGTTGTAATAACAAGTTTATATTAATAAAAACTTATTTTTGTCAATTTCTGATCTTTTGTGTCTTAAGTTATTGCTCTGATTGACATGACTGTATCGTTGCCACGTTCCGAGCAATACGTTCCACTGCTATCAGTTCGGGACATGACAGAAATTCTATCACACCCCGTACTCTATACCATCGAGATATTATCTGTAATATCCCGGACCTTTCGGATCCTTCTTTATGGGTCCCGGATCTAGTTTTCGGAGTGTCCGGCTCCGTTGTGTCCGAAATTTCGTTTCGGACATCTTTCATGTTCGGATCGGCGCGATCCGGAGTCGTTTCGGAGGCCCGGAGGCGTTCCGCGGCTTTTCCGCGTGTGTTTTCCGATTCCCGGTGTGTGTTTCGGCTTTTCTCTTCGGACGCTCGTTGCGGGTGAACCGGGCTGTTCACACGGACACGAGTGGTACCGTTGCGATCGGTGCGTTCCGAGGATCGCGGGGGTGTGATTTCCTAATTTTTGGAATTTTACGGATTTTCCGGGTTTTTCTATAAAACCCTTTTTCTTTTCTCTCTCCCCCACCATCTTCTTCTTCCTCTCTTCTTCTTCCTCTTTCCTCCTCCACCGTGTCTCCCTCCCTCTCCCTCTCTTCCTCCCGGTTGGCCACGGCGAGCTCCCCTCCGGCTGCAGACGGCGGCGGGGCGACGGCGCGGCGACGTGGGCGGCGGCGAGGCGGTCGTGGGGGCGTGCGGCAAGCGTGGGAAGCTTAAGGAAGAACGAGGGTTTTCAAGCGTTCTTCGCGATTCGTGGACGATCCGGCGGAGCATTCGCTCCATTGAGGTAGGGTGACGTTCCCTAGCTCTTTGCCGTTCTTTTCCGTGGTTCGTAGGCCGCGGGGAGGCCGAGAGAGGCATGTTTGGGCATTTTTGGGGTTTTTCCATGTTTTGGGGTGAGCCGCCCGATCTATGGTTTTAGCCCATGATTCTATGTTTTGGTGGTTTAGATGCATGCTAGGGGTCCCCAGGGGTCTTCCCCCTTGTTTTCCCCCTCTCCGGTGGAGGTACGGGGGCGTGGTTGGTGTTTTTGGGGTTTTCCCGCCGTAGCGTGCTCTGGGGCAAGCGACGGTCACTCCAGTGACCGTCACATGCTTGTAACGCCCCTAGAGGGGTGCGTTACTCCCCTGGGTGTTGGCCTTTAGGGTCAAGGGCTGTAGCGGTCCTGCGACTGGCCGCCGTTTGCTAGTGACGCCCCTGGGCTGGGCCGTCACATGCGTTTCGACCGTTGGTTTTTGACCGTTGGGGGTCAGGCCATGTAACGCACCGAGATAGGCGCGTTACATGCGTGTAACGCACTGGGGCAGGAGCGTTACTTCTTGTTGTCCCCCATGTGGATGGGCCAAGCGACGCACTGGGCCCAGCGCGTTACTTACAAGCGACGCGCTGGGGCAGGCGCGTCACTTCCCTTTCCATCCCGAGCGTGAGGGCCATGCGACGCGCTGGTCTAGGTGCGTCACATGCGAGTAACGCACGGAGCCCGACGCGTTGCTTGCAAGCGACGCGCCAGGGTAAGCGCGTTACTTTCCCTGTGGTTTTGGAGGGTGTGGGGCGCCGTGTGACGGCCTGTCTCAGGCGCGTTACTTTCAAGCGACGCACTGGAGCAGGCGCGTCACTTCCCCTACCCCTCTGGCCGTGTGACGGTCTGCCTTAGACCGCCATTTGTAAGTGACGGCCCTAGAGTGGACCGCCATTTGGCTGTGACGGTCCAGGGTCGGACCGCCACTTCCTGTGTTGCCCCATGAGGGTGGCAACCTCGCTTTTCTCCGACCGTGGTCTCCGTGCGACGGGACTAGTGCGTGGGGTGATTCCCACACGTTGTCGGGCTTGGGCGTTGTTTTCCGTGACTTGAGAGTCTACTCCTTCAGTGACCCTCCACTAGTCGTAGCCTACTAGTACGCGTGTGCTAGTCGCACCAGGGAGTGGTGTACGGGCTGACCTTTTGAGACGGTTTGTGGACCGGTTACCGTTGGGCCCCACGTCTTGCAGCCAGAGTCCGGCTGAGGGGAAAACCGGTCAGAGGGCCAGACCAGGGACGCGCGGTCTGTGTGTGCACACGTGGTTGGGGGCGGTTGGACCCACGTCGACGGGCGTGACCCCAGCTAGTCACTTGTTGTAGTTACTTGTACGGTGTTTGCGCCTCGGGTAGGACCTACCATGTCAGGCGGTTCACCTGCGGTGCGGTGTAAGACGTCAGGGGACGCTACCGGCTGTGCTTCTAGTGGGTGGTACTCCTGTTGAGTACGGAGTGTCAGACTGTCAGTCGTGTGTTTCCGACCTTCGGGTTTTGACGGTTCGACCGTTGAGTTTCGGTCTTCTCGTACCGTGGCACGTGTGTCGGTTTGCGTGCCGTAGGGTCTAGTTCTGTAGAGTACAGGGCTTTCCTTTCCGAGGTACTTTCCTACCGCTAGAGTAGTGGTTTCTCGTTTTTCGAGGTAGGGTTCGAGTGATCCCTACTGAGTCTTGTTCCGAGACTCATTCCCTGCGTGTTTTCACCGTGTTTCAGGTGAGGCGCCACCTTCGGGGAGCGTGTCAGGAGCGCAGCGGAAGCGTGGTGCGGGTGCCCAGAGGTAGTGCCAGAGGTCAGAGCCGGGGGATGCCCCGTGTAGCTGTACTTTTCTTTCTTGTCACTGTACTAGTCGTGGACTACTGTTGCTGTTGTTGTTATTTTATTGTGGACCATGTAAAATGTTAATTCATTTCCTGCTTAATATCATAACTGTTTAATTTCTGCAATTATTTGTGATGCTTGTGTAGTTTCCACACCATCCTTTTAACCCTTCCGAGTCTTCGGGCTCGTGGGTGGCGGTGCGAGTCTCGGGTTATCGGGCCTTCCCGGTAATCGGATTCTCGGGTCGTTACAGCTGGTATCAGAGCGCGGTTGTGGAATTACATGAGAATCATAGGTAATTGTAGTGGTCCACTAGTCCACAACGATGATGTACATGTGACGCTGGCATGGGGCACCGCGTGTTTTATTCTGACCTTCCGTTTCTGAGTTTTCTGTCTTGTGCTTCAGGAGCGAGGATGGTGCCGAGGAGGAGTTCTCGCTCTCAGCAGGGGCAGTCGGCTGGAGGTCAGGAGATCCAGCAGGGGGTCCAGAGGGACCAGGAGGAGCATAGCAGAGTTCCGGGAGCTACCGAGGCCGCGGATGCTGCGAGGGCTCCGGGGGCCGAGGGTTTTCTCCGTGGCATGTACCATCTCATGGCTCAGCAGTTCGGCGGAGAGGCCGGTGAGGGCTCGTCAGTCAGGGGTGGGCCAGGCCGAGCAGTGAGGGATTTCATGCAGTTTCATCCACCTTACTTTAGCGGCCAGGCAGACCCTGATGCGGCTCGTGATTGGCTTGATGAGATGGAGCGGGTGTTCAGTTCTGCGAAGAGTGCTGTCGAGGACAGAGTGGTGTTGGCCTACAACCAGTTGCAGGGTACGGCTCGGAGGTGGTGGTCTTCCGAGTGGAAGACGTCCTTTCAGCTTCGTCCACTTGAGCAGGTCGAGTGGGATGACTTTGTCAGTGCTTTCGAGCGTACGTACTGTCCAGATGTTGTTGCTACGCAGCGGATGCGGGAGTTTCTGGAGCTGGTGCAGGGTGACATGTCCGTGTTGCAGTACAGGGCCCGATTTGTCGAGCTGGGTCGGTACGCACCTCATATCATGGAGCATGAGAGGGTGAGGACGACGCAGTTTGTGCAGGGCTTGAGGCTGGAGCTGAGGCACCATCTGATCGCGAATGGGGCCACTGATCTCGAGACGGCGTCTCGTGTTGCGATTTCCTTGGAGATGGATATGCAGAGGACTCGAGGACCGATCAGCCAGGGGCAGTCTGTGTCAGGTCGCAGCCAGCAGTCGGCTACTCAGCAGCAGGGTTTCTTTCAGTCTGCGTCGGGTGGTTCAGGAGTGCCGGCACATGCAGCTTCGGTGACAGGATCTGCGTCCTTCGGCTCGAAGGTCAAGAAGTTCTTCAAGAAGGGGTTCGGCAAGAAGAAGTCCAGAGATCAGGGGCAGGCTTCATCGGGCAGTGTACAGCAGCCGTTTCCTTTGCAGCGACAGGGATCGGTGGGTGGATCGCGAGGACCTTGTCCACGGTGTAGTGGGACCCACCCAGGCAGGCAGTGCACGGCGCCGATCATCTGTTTTCGGTGTGACCAGCCAGGGCATATGGCGCGCGACTGTCCTCAGAGGCCGCCGCAGCAGCAGGTTTCCCAGCAGCAGCAGCAGCAGGGACAGTATCCGCCGCTACCCAGGTCAGCTAGTGTGGGAGGCAGGCAGAGAGCTCGTGGCCAGATCACGCACTTGACCAGGGCAGAGGCAGTAGCGTCGCAGCTCGTGGAAGGTACCGTTCAGATTTTAGGTTGTGCGGCTCGGGTTTTATTTGATTCTGGCGCGTCTCATTCGTTTATTTCGGAGGATTTCGCGTCGAGCGTCGAGGAGCCGGTGACCCAGTTGTCCTGTGATTTGGCTGTGGAGTTGCCTTCGGGTGACTTTATGGTCACTCCGTATTGCTTCGACCAGGTTCCAGTGTGGATCGATGGGCGGAGTATGCCAGGCAGGTTGTATGCGTTGCAGCTTCGGGATTACGACGTGATTCTAGGCATGGATTGGCTCGAGACTCATGGAGCGGTGGTGGATTGTGGGATGAAGAGGGTCTACTTCCAACATCCGAGCAAGAGGACCTTCTATTTCCAAGGTATCCGTTCCGCCTCTTCTCGATTTCTTATCTCTGCTATTCGAGCCCGTCGATTGCTTGATTCAGGTTGCCAGGGTTTTCTCGCGTCAGTGGTTGTGTCTGACCGGATGGAGCCGAATGTCGAGGACATTGCGGTGGTGTGCGAGTTTCCCGATGTTTTTCCTGAGGAGTTGCCTGGATTACCTCCCCAGCGGGAGATCGATTTCGTGATCGAGGTTGTGCCTGGTACGGGACCTTTGGCGAAGGCTCCCTACCGTATGGCCCCCGCTGAGTTGAGGGAGTTGAGGGCGCAGTTGCAGGAGCTGTTGGCCAAGGGGTATATTCGTCCGAGCTTTTCCCCTTGGGGTGCGCCCGTGCTGTTTGTGAAGAAGAAGGACGGTAGTCTGCGGCTGTGCATTGACTATCGGCAGCTGAATGAAGTGACCGTTAAGAACAAGTATCCGTTGCCGCGGATTGATGAATTGTTCGACCAGCTTCAGTCTGCGCGAGTGTTCTCGCGGATTGATTTGCGGTCCGGTTACTATCAGCTGAGAATTCGCGAGTCCGATGTGGAGAAGACTGCGTTCAGTACGAGGTACGGGCATTATGAGTTTCTGGTGATGCCGTTTGGGCTCACCAATGCCCCAGCAGCCTTCATGGACTTGATGCAGAGGGTGTTCCACCCGTATTTGGACCAGTTCGTGGTCATCTTCGTGGATGACATCCTTGTTTATTCGCAGTCTGCCGAGGAGCATGCGTACCATTTGGGTGTGGTGCTGCAGACGTTGCGAGATCACCAGTTGTATGCGAAGCTCAGCAAGTGCGAGTTTTGGCTCAGCGAGGTGCACTTTCTGGGGCACGTGATTTCTGGTGATGGCATTTCCGTGGATCCCGCCAAGGTCGAGGCCGTGATGCAGTGGCCGAGGCCGAGGTCGGTGACGGAGATCCGGAGTTTCTTGGGGCTTGCGGGTTATTATCGCCGGTTTATCCAGGATTTTTCCCGCATTGCGACCCCGATGACGAGGCTCACGCGGAAGGATGTGCCTTTCGTCTGGTCCGAGGAGTGTGAGCAGAGCTTTAGGGAACTGAAGAGGTTGCTCACCTCGGCTCCGGTGTTGGTTTTGCCTTCTGGATCGGGAGGTTTTGTGGTGTGTACAGATGCTTCCGGCGTTGGATTGGGTGCTGTTTTGATGCAGCATGGTAGAGTGGTGGCTTATGCATCTCGGCAGCTAAAGCCCCATGAGGAGAACTACCCTACCCATGACCTTGAGTTGGCGGCAGTGATCTTCGCGCTGAAGATCTGGAGGCATTATCTGTACGGTGAGAAGTTCGAGGTGTTCACTGACCATCAGAGTTTGAGGTATGTGTTCTCGCAGAGAGATCTGAACCTCAGACAGAGGCGTTGGATGGAGTTCATGAAGGACTATGACTTCACCCTGTCTTATCAGCCGGGCAGGATGAATGTCGTCGCCGATGCCTTGAGTAGGAAGGTGGCGGTCAGTACCTTGATGCTGAGGAAGTGGAGGCTCTGGGAACAAGTGCCCGAAGTTTCCTTCAGGCTCAAGATTCCCCAGGAGCGAGGGTTGGCAGTGCTTGCGAGTCTGACTGTCACTCCTGCTATTCGTCGTCAGGTGACAGAGGCTCAGCATGCGGACCCTGAGTTGCCCCGGATTCTTGCGATAGCTGATGTGGAGCTTGGCGAGGACGGTGCTGCGAGGTTTCGTGGCAGGCTGTACGTCCCAGGGGAGGAGCAGGTTCGTCGTGCGGTGTTACGCGAGGCTCATGGGAGCAGGTACACTGTGCACCCGGGTGCGACGAAGATGTATCGGAACTTGCGGAGGCAGTTCTGGTGGCCGGGCATGAAGAGAGATGTGGCCGAGTTTGTGGCCAGGTGCCTGATCTGTCAGCAAGTGAAGGCGGAGCATCAGCGACCAGGCGGTACTCTCCAGCCCTTGGATGTTCCTGCTTGGAAGTGGGACCATGTGACCACGGATTTTGTGGTGGGGTTGCCCAGAACCCCGACTGGGCAGGACAGTATTTGGTTGCTGGTGGATCGGCTGACGAAGGTGACGCGGTTGCTACCGGTCAAGGTCAGCTGGAGCGTGCCTAAGTTGGCTCGTCTTTATGTGGAGCGGATCGTTCCGTTGCATGGGGTTCCCATTTCGATCGTGTCGGATCGGGATCCGCGCTTCACTTCTGGATTCTGGAGGAGTTTCCAGCGAGCTCTTGGCACGGAGTTGGCATTTAGCTCGGCGTATCATCCACAGTCGGATGGCCAGTCTGAGAGGACCATTCAGACTTTGGAGGACATGCTGAGATCCTGCTGCCTGGAGTGGCAGGGGAGTTGGATTCGTCACCTACCGTTAGTGGAGTTTGCCTATAACAACAGCTTTCATTCGAGCATCGGCATGGCTCCTTATGAGGCATTGTATGGGCGTCCTTGTCGGACTCCACTTGATTGGTTTGAGGTGGGTGAGCGTGTTTTGACGGGACCGGAATTGGTGCAGCAATGTGTGGAGGTTGTGCACCTGGTTCGTCAGAACATGTTGGCGGCCCAGAGTCGGCAGAAGAGCTATGCTGACCGTAGGCGGCAGCCCCTCGAGTTCGCCGTGGGCGATCACGTGTTCTTGAGAGTTTCTCCGATGAAGGGGGTGATGCGTTTTGGGCGGCGTGGGAAGCTGAGTCCCCGCTACATTGGTCCTTTCGCGATTGTGGAGCGCATCGGTGAGGTTGCTTACCGGTTGCGGTTACCCTCTGAGTTGGCGTCGGTGCATGACGTGTTCCACGTCTCGATGTTGCGGAAGTATATGCCCGATGACTCTCATGTGCTCGAGGATTTTGTTTGGCCTGAGGTGACTCCAGATCTTTCTCTCCCAGAGTTTCCGATCCGCGTGGAGGATAGGCGAGAGCAGCGCCTGCGGAACAAGGTCATTCCCTTGGTAAAAGTCGTGTGGCAACGACACTCTGGTGGTGAGGCTTCGTGGGAACGTGAGGACGAGATGCGTCAGCAGTTCCCGTACCTGTTTGAGTGAGTCTTCCTCTTCTTTCCCCTTGGGTTGTTCTCAATTTCGAGGACGAAATTCCTTAAGGGGGGAGGGCTGTAATATCCCGGACCTTTCGGATCCTTCTTTATGGGTCCCGGATCTAGTTTTCGGAGTGTCCGGCTCCGTTGTGTCCGAAATTTCGTTTCGGACATCTTTCATGTTCGGATCGGCGCGATCCGGAGTCGTTTCGGAGGCCCGGAGGCGTTCCGCGGCTTTTCCGCGTGTGTTTTCCGATTCCCGGTGTGTGTTTCGGCTTTTCTCTTCGGACGCTCGTTGCGGGTGAACCGGGCTGTTCACACGGACACGAGTGGTACCGTTGCGATCGGTGCGTTCCGAGGATCGCGGGGGTGTGATTTCCTAATTTTTGGAATTTTACGGATTTTCCGGGTTTTTCTATAAAACCCTTTTTCTTTTCTCTCTCCCCCACCATCTTCTTCTTCCTCTCTTCTTCTTCCTCTTTCCTCCTCCACCGTGTCTCCCTCCCTCTCCCTCTCTTCCTCCCGGTTGGCCACGGCGAGCTCCCCTCCGGCTGCAGACGGCGGCGGGGCGACGGCGCGGCGACGTGGGCGGCGGCGAGGCGGTCGTGGGGGCGTGCGGCAAGCGTGGGAAGCTTAAGGAAGAACGAGGGTTTTCAAGCGTTCTTCGCGATTCGTGGACGATCCGGCGGAGCATTCGCTCCATTGAGGTAGGGTGACGTTCCCTAGCTCTTTGCCGTTCTTTTCCGTGGTTCGTAGGCCGCGGGGAGGCCGAGAGAGGCATGTTTGGGCATTTTTGGGGTTTTTCCATGTTTTGGGGTGAGCCGCCCGATCTATGGTTTTAGCCCATGATTCTATGTTTTGGTGGTTTAGATGCATGCTAGGGGTCCCCAGGGGTCTTCCCCCTTGTTTTCCCCCTCTCCGGTGGAGGTACGGGGGCGTGGTTGGTGTTTTTGGGGTTTTCCCGCCGTAGCGTGCTCTGGGGCAAGCGACGGTCACTCCAGTGACCGTCACATGCTTGTAACGCCCCTAGAGGGGTGCGTTACTCCCCTGGGTGTTGGCCTTTAGGGTCAAGGGCTGTAGCGGTCCTGCGACTGGCCGCCGTTTGCTAGTGACGCCCCTGGGCTGGGCCGTCACATGCGTTTCGACCGTTGGTTTTTGACCGTTGGGGGTCAGGCCATGTAACGCACCGAGATAGGCGCGTTACATGCGTGTAACGCACTGGGGCAGGAGCGTTACTTCTTGTTGTCCCCCATGTGGATGGGCCAAGCGACGCACTGGGCCCAGCGCGTTACTTACAAGCGACGCGCTGGGGCAGGCGCGTCACTTCCCTTTCCATCCCGAGCGTGAGGGCCATGCGACGCGCTGGTCTAGGTGCGTCACATGCGAGTAACGCACGGAGCCCGACGCGTTGCTTGCAAGCGACGCGCCAGGGTAAGCGCGTTACTTTCCCTGTGGTTTTGGAGGGTGTGGGGCGCCGTGTGACGGCCTGTCTCAGGCGCGTTACTTTCAAGCGACGCACTGGAGCAGGCGCGTCACTTCCCCTACCCCTCTGGCCGTGTGACGGTCTGCCTTAGACCGCCATTTGTAAGTGACGGCCCTAGAGTGGACCGCCATTTGGCTGTGACGGTCCAGGGTCGGACCGCCACTTCCTGTGTTGCCCCATGAGGGTGGCAACCTCGCTTTTCTCCGACCGTGGTCTCCGTGCGACGGGACTAGTGCGTGGGGTGATTCCCACACGTTGTCGGGCTTGGGCGTTGTTTTCCGTGACTTGAGAGTCTACTCCTTCAGTGACCCTCCACTAGTCGTAGCCTACTAGTACGCGTGTGCTAGTCGCACCAGGGAGTGGTGTACGGGCTGACCTTTTGAGACGGTTTGTGGACCGGTTACCGTTGGGCCCCACGTCTTGCAGCCAGAGTCCGGCTGAGGGGAAAACCGGTCAGAGGGCCAGACCAGGGACGCGCGGTCTGTGTGTGCACACGTGGTTGGGGGCGGTTGGACCCACGTCGACGGGCGTGACCCCAGCTAGTCACTTGTTGTAGTTACTTGTACGGTGTTTGCGCCTCGGGTAGGACCTACCATGTCAGGCGGTTCACCTGCGGTGCGGTGTAAGACGTCAGGGGACGCTACCGGCTGTGCTTCTAGTGGGTGGTACTCCTGTTGAGTACGGAGTGTCAGACTGTCAGTCGTGTGTTTCCGACCTTCGGGTTTTGACGGTTCGACCGTTGAGTTTCGGTCTTCTCGTACCGTGGCACGTGTGTCGGTTTGCGTGCCGTAGGGTCTAGTTCTGTAGAGTACAGGGCTTTCCTTTCCGAGGTACTTTCCTACCGCTAGAGTAGTGGTTTCTCGTTTTTCGAGGTAGGGTTCGAGTGATCCCTACTGAGTCTTGTTCCGAGACTCATTCCCTGCGTGTTTTCACCGTGTTTCAGGTGAGGCGCCACCTTCGGGGAGCGTGTCAGGAGCGCAGCGGAAGCGTGGTGCGGGTGCCCAGAGGTAGTGCCAGAGGTCAGAGCCGGGGGATGCCCCGTGTAGCTGTACTTTTCTTTCTTGTCACTGTACTAGTCGTGGACTACTGTTGCTGTTGTTGTTATTTTATTGTGGACCATGTAAAATGTTAATTCATTTCCTGCTTAATATCATAACTGTTTAATTTCTGCAATTATTTGTGATGCTTGTGTAGTTTCCACACCATCCTTTTAACCCTTCCGAGTCTTCGGGCTCGTGGGTGGCGGTGCGAGTCTCGGGTTATCGGGCCTTCCCGGTAATCGGATTCTCGGGTCGTTACATTATCCGCTTTGACCTACCGGCCTCACGGTTTTGTCCCTTTCTAATAGTGATCGGCTCCAGAATGGGGGACTTCTCGAGCAGGTCACCCATCCTAATACTACTCCCCATTAAGCACGCTTAACTTCGGAGTTCTTTTCAAGAACTGAGCCGATACTTCAAAAGGCACCTCGATGATATAGAGTACAACTTAGCTATATTTGAGGGTGTTATAATCTACCCCTCTTATATAGGCGACATTCTCGTCGCTGGACACATATAGTACACAATCAAACCCCTAGGCAGGTAGGACTCTAGAGGTGGCCCCTACAGACTCAAGAGGTGGCTCCCACTATGTAACACTTTATCCCATTACAGGTTCAAGAGGTGGCTCCCATAGCATAGCACTTTGTCCTTTATGGCACTTAGTTCCCACACTTCCGGCTGGGGTATGGCTCTGATACCATTCTGTCACACCTCGTACTCTATACCGTCGAGGTATTATCCGCTTTGACCTATCGGCCTCACGGTTTTGTCCCTTTCTAACAGTGATCGGCTCCAGAATGGGAGACTTCCCGGGCAGGTCACCCATCCCAATACTACTCCCCATTAAACACGCTTAACTTTAGAGTTCTTTTCAAGAACTGAACCAATACTTCAAAAGACGTCTCGATGATATAGAGTACAACTTAGCTATATTTGAAGGTGTTACAAAGGTAGAGCTAGTGAAGCAATCTTCCCGGCACATGCGACCGGAACTGATTGATCAAATCAACAAAGAAGTGGACAAACTCATTGATGTCAGCTTCGTGGAGGAAAATCAGTACACCACATGGTTGCCCAACATAGTGTCTGTGAAGAAGAAAAATGGACATATAAGAATATGCGTCGACTTTCGGGACCTCAATAAGACATGCCCGAAAGATGATTTCCTAGTGCCAATCACCGAGGTAATGATAGATGCCACTACCGGCCATGAAGCTCTAACATTTATGGACAGGTCATCTGGCTACAATCAAATATGGATCGCAGAGGAGGACAGGGTCCACACAGCCTTCCGAACACCCAAAGGCATCTTCCATTACAAGAGAATGACGTTCGGTCTCAAGAATGTCGGTGCTACTTATTAAAGAGCCATGACAAAAATCTTTGACGATTTACTCTACAAAAAAGTGGAATGCTACATTGATGATCTTGTGGTCAAGAGCAGGAACAAGGAAGACCATTTTCAAGACCTACAGGTGATATTCCAGAGGCTTCGGCAATATGAGCTAAAAATGAATCCAATGAAATGTGCCTTCGGGGTATCTAGCGTAAAATTCCTCGGGTTCATTGTCAGATACATAGGAATTGAAATAGACCCAGATAAAATAAACGCAATACATGAATTACCTCCGCCAAGGAGCCTCACCGAGCTACGGTCTCTGCAAGGCCGCTTGGCCTATATCCGCCGGTTCGTCTCCAACTTATCAGGACGGTGCCATCCCTTTCATAAATTGATGATGAAAGATGTGCCCTTTTATTGGAATGAAGAATGTCAAGCAGCTTTTGAAAAACTGAAGGATTACCTCAAGACCCCTCCTGTGCTCGGGGCACCAATAAAAGGAAGGCCAATAATTTTATATATAGCAGCTACTCATTACTCACTAGGGGCAATGATGGCCCAGAACAACGAAGAAGGAAAAGAGTAGGCTTTGTATTATCTCAGCTGGAGATTGGTAAGGACTGAAGAAAAATATACATTCATTGAGAAGATCTGCTTAGCCCATATCTTCGCTATTAAGAAGCTTCGACACTACATGTTGTCGCATGAAATAAAATTAATATCGAAGGCAGATCCACTCAAATACATACTGTCTCAACCGGCACTCAAAGGTCGTTTAGGCAAATGGGCAGTAATTCTTATGGAGTTTGATATCTCCTATGTGCCGTAAAAAGTCGTCAAAGGACAAGCTATCACAGACTTCTTTGCAGCGCATCCGGTTCCCGGAGGCTCTCCCATGGAGGTGGAAATTCCTTATGAAGAAACCCTAGAAGCATGTCAAGCTCAGAAGGCTACATGGAAACTCTACTTTGATGGAGCCTCAAGGACCGAAAATCTCCCCCTAGGCCTTGTCAGAGTCAGAGCAAGGGCAGGTATTGTCCTGAAATCACCAGGAGGGGAGGTAGTGCATACCTCCTGTTTAATAAACAAGCCATGCACTAATAATGAAGCTGAATATGAAGCACTGATAATTGGCCTCCAGATTGCCCTTAGCATGGAAATTCGGATGCTGCAAGTATTCGGCGACTCTATGCTCGTCATCAAGCAGATACAAGGGGAGTTCGATGTATGAAAACCAGAGCTTGCCCCTTACCACCGAAAGGTGCTGCACCTCATGGCGAAATTCTACCTCATTGAACTTAATCACATAGCCCGAGGGCAGAATGCTCAAGCTGATGCCCTGGCTATAGACACGCCAAAATTAATAATATGTTGAGCAAATTTCATGTCACGACGTAATGCCCAGAAGTGAACTTCATTACTGGCTTAATAAGAAGGTTTTTCCATTTTTTTGGATTTATCTAGAATTCGCGACCGCCTCCTGGGCGTCATTTCAATGAACGACCATTTTGAGTGTCATTATTTTAAAGAAGGGGCAACCGTCCGTGCGGGTGCCATTTTCTAGTTTTCCAATTTCCATTGGAATTTAAATCTCAATAATTAACGCCCTTTTGAGCGGGCACTCATTAATGAACACCTTTTCAAGCAGGTGCTATTTCTTATTTTAAAAATATGGAAAGTCCATTATTTCTATAATTTATCCAGGAAATAGCGACTGTTGCTTGGTCGCCCTTTTAATTGATGACGGTCTCTTGGTCACCATTTAGATTCCGTGTCCACTGCGTCTACAACTTCCTCTGCATGGCGTTCCTTGTCCATTTTGGTTCCAAGTTCTCTTGAGGAAGGAGATCCATGTCGTGGATCGATATCCTTATTTTTAATCCCATTGGAACAAGGAATTTGATCCTATAAATACCCCTCTGATTAATCCTACGCGGTTCTTCTTTTACTTTCGAGGGTGAACAGAAAATAGTAGAGAGAGCCACAAATCAGAGAGCTTTTTGCTTTGTTTTTCCTAACGTTTACAGGTGTGCGTGTTGGAGAGAGAACTTTGTTCTCTTTTTTTTCTTCCTCCTGCGCCTGCAGTTGATCTCTCTCCGCTGCTCCTTGCTTGTTGAAGTGGTGTAGAAGGGCCACCTTTCATAATCTTAGCTTCCCTTCTCTTAGTTTTTTTTATCTTACTGCTCTTTGTCCTTATTAATTTGCACGTTCATCATCTCTAGCATACTCTTTGCTAGATTATCTTTTGGCATATCTTGCTTATTTTGCATACATATTCCCTCCCTTTTGCTCCTTCTTAAGGGGTTTAAAAACAAATACACAAGGTGTGTTCATGCCCTTATTGCACAAATTGATTTTCATTGAGCATCGATACTACACTTTTTGGTTCTAATCAAATCTTTTCTTGTCTTTGCTTGTCTTCTTTTCAAGGGTAATCAAGATAAAAACCTCCTTCATCGGCCGACCGGTAGAAGGAGGAAGTTGGACTCATACCACACCCGCTTGCAAGGTATTCTTCGCGATCACCTTTCTTCTTTTGAGGTAACCTCTCTGGCGATCACACTCCTAGAATAGCATCACATGATCCCTCCCCCACCTTTTATCTTTATCATCTTATCATCATCATCCTCACCTTTATCTTGGTAATTTTTTTTCTTTCTTTTTAAATGCCTATGTGACACGTTCACAAATTGGCGATCACGGTGGGACTCTTTGTATTTTTATTTTGATTACCCCTCCTTTGGCACCCATGTGTGCCCTCCCCTTTGACAGCCTCGCGTGCCCCTCCTTTTTAGCACCCACGTGTGCCTCTCCTTTGTGCTCCACGTAGCACACTCCCATTGTGCACCACGTGCACACCTCCCACTTGATTAGCCAATTTTTGAACTGTTCATAGCTTTTTTAAAGATGAAAATTTCATTTTTGTTATCTTTATATGCGTTTCTGTCTCTCTGAAAAAATCAGCGACCGCTCAGGCAGCCGCTATTTCATGATTTAGTGACCTCTCACAGAGGCGCTCATCGCTTTATCTTCATAATATTTGTTGTTATTGCAATCAATGCGCCTCCATAGAGGCATCATTCACACATTCAGCGCCTAACTCCAAGGCACCATTTCTACTCACTGTTCACCTTATTTTTTTACAGTCATTTATTGTTCATTGTTATCAGCGCCCCTCCATAGAGGCGTCAGTACCAGATTTAGCGCCTTACCTGCAGGCACAGTTTCTTTTCAGTCTCACTATTCAAAAGATTCAGCGCCTCTACGAAGAGGCACCAGTTATATAATCAGCGGCTGTTATACAGTCGCTCTTTACTGATACAACGACCACTGTGTGGCCGCCATTTCTTCCTATTTTTATAGAATTGCTATCTTTGCTGCTGTTTTAACTTGTGTGACTTATTTATTAGTTATATTCATAATTGCTGTGGATCCTACTTGCATTAGCTTGCATTAGGACATTTGGTTGAGAGACCTCCTCTCTCTACACCCTTAGGATTTTCTACACTTTCTTGGGAAGGGAAGGTGTCACGTCCCAAATCGATAGCAGTGGGAAGCAGCATTCGGAACGTACAACGAAACAATCATGATAACAAGAGCAAAATAATAAACACAAATAGACGCATGTAGGCCATACAATTTGATAAAAATATATTTTTATTGATGATTGAAATTAAATTTACAATTTTGACTCACTAAAGATAAAAGAAGAGAAAATGACAAGACTCACTATACTATCTAGACTCAAGAAAATAAAAAGACAGACTCCGGTCTCTAAAGCTCCAAGTTCACTCGATCACGTTGTCCCGATCCCAATTGCAAACGTTCTATCTACCGCATTACCTGAAAAGAGTTGGAAAGTAGGGGTGAGCAAGAAGCTCAGTAGGAATTACACTCTATCATCAGGCATAGTTTAAGTAATTAACCATTTCATGAATGCATGAATAACGCGAGAAAACAATTAAGCATGATAACAAGATGACTAGCATGATAAAGATTGCAAGTCACGATAGCAAGAGCAAATAAACAGAACTTCAAGTGAATGGCCATATATCAAGTCGAGTCGAGTCGAGTCGAGTCATGCAAGCAAGTACTTCATGCTTTCAAGCACGAATAACGAGTTCATGAGGATGTGGAATGTCGTAGACCCAACACGCCAGATAGTACCGGTGCCAAATGCCACACCTAGTCATTCACCTCCCTGGGGATCAAGTACTTTTCGGGTGTGCCTCCCAGGACCAGACTGGGCCCTTAAAATGAGTGCCTTGGCATTGATTGGCTTGGATCATAGATCCCACGAAATCGAGACATCCACGAATAAAATGGCCAAGAGTTCCAAGATCAAGTTCATGTAATCAAGGTAAAATACATAAGAGTATTGATTTTCTTGAGATTCCAAACAATAAGCTCATTAATCAAGAGGAAGAGTCATTCAAAATGACTTAGAATTGATAATGTCATCAATAGACTTAACAATAGGTCCCAACTCGAGGAACCATAGCCTGGACAGGCTAGAGCAGCTTACGCAATCAAAACCACGAAACATCCGTTTCTGAAAAATAGGAAAATATGCGGTCAATATCGAGCCGTTCAAAATATATACGGTCCAAACTGGGCCATTCAAGGATTACTGGCTCCAGCCAGAGCTTAAAGATAAACGAACGATTCTGGGCCACTCTTAGGGAAGAACGGTCATAAATGGCCCTTTTAACTAGTATAGGCGGTCAAGAACGGGCCTCACACTGAGTAAAATGGTTCGATTCCGGCCGTTCAAGACTCAGTTGGTCCCAATTGAGCCGTGACTCACAACACAGTAATCCAAGCGATTTGATCACATGACAGGTTCAGGTCGTGATGGTACAACCTACCCGACGTCCTAATGGGAATCCCAGGCTCGCGGGGGCTTACGAAGGTCCCATAATAGAGGTCCTAGTCCGACGGAAGGAATATCCGGCGGAGAGTTCCAACCATTACAAGGAATAGAGTCTAGTAAAACATCAGAAATCAGTGTAGCGGTCAGTCAATCCTACCGGAGTAGAATGACTGTCAAACATCCCTAATATCGTGGTTCATATAATCATGTTGAAATTTACTTTATCGAAATACTAAATCAAGGTCATGAAGAAAATAAACCCGCACTTTTAACATTTAATCTTCCGTATGATCTCTTTTCATGTTGGTTGCTAGCTTATCATTAAGATTAAGTAACTAGAGAGAAAACATGCTAGGTTTCAAACTTAACACAGTTTTTGGGGAGATGAGCAGTTCGTCCAGAACCTTTCAAAGACATGTACGGTCGTTCATAGGCCGTTCACGCTCTGCAGGCAGGGGCCTGACAGGGGATGAGCGGTCTATAGATGGCCGCACGACTCGTTGGGCAGTTCTGCTTTAGCCGTTGACTCAAGAAAACTCCATAACGCAAAGAACACAGGCAGTTGCAGTCTGGCCATTCATATAGACATGCGGTCTATCGAGTGGCCGCTCATCTTATAAAAATATGATCACGCAAGTAACATAGGCGGTCATGGACTGGCCGTGCATATAGACAAGCGGTCTATCACATGGCCGCCCATCCCAAAATAGTCTCTGCTACCTTCGCCTTGCCCGCCTCCGACGAGTTCGGCTAGGGTTAGGAACTAAATACACAGTATATAGAGCATGAAAGTTGGGGCTTTTATAATCAATAGAACGAGCACGAAAAGTTACACAAGATAGGATAATCAATTTAATGTTTAAGGCCTGAAATTATTACTTAAATCGAGGTGAAACATAGAAACCCTAATTATGACATACTTCCACTAAAACTAGAAATTCCCGCAGGATACTACATGAAATTTAGGGCTTTATATAGCAATAGAAAGAGGACTCAGAGACGAACAAGATGATCTATTACTTGTGGGTTCAGCATGAGAGAAACCTACCGATTTGGGAAGAAGAAGGGAAGGCACGCTCGTCGGAACCCTAATACACGCCGCCACCAAACGCCCAAATTCGCCTAGGTTCGACCACAATCGCCCACGCCACATGTTGAAAAAACAAAATGAGGTCTAGGGATGCGAAAGCCCTCAATTTATAGAGCCTATAGGTCGTTCTAGGGATTGAATTGGACTCGAGAGTCCAAGGGTTTAAACTTGGCAAAAAACTCGATTCTTCTACCTAATCCACGCCGCCGCCGCCAATAGAAGGCTCTAGAGGTTAGGGTTACAGAGGGGAAACGAACTCCTAGGGTTTATCTATCAAATGGGCCTGATTTGGGCTCGAATAGTTGAGAAATGGGCTCGAATTTGATCTTTTATGGTTGATCTAAGAAAAGGAACGATTTTGGCTAAAAACTCCTTAATTCAGCCAAATAAAATTTTGATTAGGGGTCGGCCTAGTTGACAATATTGTTAAACTCTTCGTTCTCTTCAAGATGTGATTTTTTCATATTTTTAGAAATTAGTCAAAACTTTAGCCTTCGGGTGAAATTCAATTAATTTAATCTATATACATATAAAATTCAGATTATCATGAAAAATTCAATTATCTCATGAAATATGAAATTTCTTTTATGGTAATTGTAGAAAAAAATAATTATTTCTTTTTATTGATATAATTTAGTCACTTTCAAAATAGTAATATTCTTTAATTAAGAGAAACCATTGAAGTCAAAATAGCTTTAATTTCAATACATATTTAAAATTGTCATTTTTATATTTTATTATTTAACCGGGGTGTTACATCCTCCCCCACTTCAAGAAATTTGGTCCCCAAATTCGTCGGACGTCATTAACTATTCGAACATTTAAACTATGATGATCTTATTTATACAAAATAATATGTTAATCATACCACTAATGGAATGCAAAAGAATTTAACTATAGTTAAGAATGAGAATGATACCTTTTATAAAATTCTTCATTTAAAAGAAATCAGTTGTAATTTGCTTGTGGAAGTAGCATAGAGCAATTAGCCATTACATGTTCTTTGTTTCCGCAACGAAGACACGCTCCGCTCCTTCGCCAGCACTCCTTGATTAGATGACCAACTTTATGACAGTGAAAACATTTTATTTGCGAAAGGTTATGCCTTTTCTTCTTATTACTTTGAATCTTTTTACGATGGACTCGCCACCTTCTAGTGAAACCGAACCTTAGCTTACTCGGGATCCCCTTTGCTTCCATTTCAAAAAGGTTTTTATACCTGCAAAAATAATTATAAAGTTAGAAAGTTATTACCCTTACGCGTCGCACTATACAATCTTATACATATTTTGTTGCTTAACCCGAGACACTACCCAATCTCACCAGGTGACAAAAGGGATGACACGGGTCCTATAACTTAGGGTAACCTATACTTATAGGCAAGAACCTAGAACACAAACAACCGAGGCTCTGATACCACTTCTGTCATGCCCCGAACCGATAGTAGTGAGAAGCAGCGTTCGGAACGTACAGCGAAACAGTCATGATAACAAGAGCAAAATAATAAACACAAATAGACGCAAGGAGGCCATACAATTTGATA
This sequence comes from Amorphophallus konjac, assembly GCA_022559845.1. Taxonomy (NCBI): domain Eukaryota; kingdom Viridiplantae; phylum Streptophyta; class Magnoliopsida; order Alismatales; family Araceae; genus Amorphophallus; species Amorphophallus konjac. The sequence goes on along the minus strand of CM040125.1, from coordinate 238,156,149 downwards.
AAAATATATTTTTATTGATGATTGAAATTAAATTTACAATTTTGACTCAATAAAGATAAAAGAAGAGAAAATGACAAGACTCACTATACTATCTAGACTCAAGAAAGTAAAAAGATAGACTCCGGTCTCTAAAGCTCCAAGTTCACTCGATCATACTGTCCCGATCCCAATTGCAAACGTTCCGTCTACCGCGTTACCTGAAAAGAGTTGGAAAGTAGGGGTGAGCAAGAAGCTCAGTAGGAATTACACTCTATCATCAGGCATAGTTTAAGTAATTAACTTTATTTCATGAATGCATGAATAACGCGAGAAAATAATTAAGCATGATAACAAGATGACTAGCACGATAAAGATTGCAAGTCACGATAGCAAGAGCAAATAAACAGAACTTCAAGTGAATGGCCATATATCAAGTCAAGTCGAGTCGAGTCATGCAAGCAAGTACTTCATACTTTCAAGCACGAATATCAAGTTCATGAGGATGTGGAATGTCGTAGACCCAACACGCTACATAGTACTGGTGCCAAATGCCACACCTAGTCATTCACCTCCCCGGGGATCAAGTACTTTTCGGGTGCGCCTCCAAGGACCAGACTGGGCCCTTAAAATGACTGCCTTGGCATTGATTTGCTTGGATCATAGATCCCATGAAATATAGACATCCACGAATAGAATGGCCAAGAGTTCAAAGATCAAGTTCATGTAATCAAGGTAAAATGCATAAGAGTATTGATTTTCTTGAGATTCCAAACAATAAGCTCATTAATCAAGAGGAAGAGTCATTCAAAATGACTTAGAATTGATAATGTCATCAATATACTTAACAATAGGTCCCAACTCGAGGAACCATAGCCTGGACAGGCTAGAGCAGCTTACGCAATCAAAACCACGAAACATCCGTTTTTGAAAAATAGGAAAATATGCGGTCAATATCGAGCCGTTCAAGATATATACGGTCCAAACTGGGCCGTTCAAGGATGACTGGCTCTAGCCAGAGCTTAAGGATAAACGGACGATTCTGGGCCGCTCTTAGGGAAGAACGGTCATAAATGGGCCTTTTAAGTAGTATAGACGGTCAAGAACGGGCCACACACTGAGTAAAACGGTCTGATTCCAGCCGTTCAAGACTCAGTTGGTCCCAATTGAGCCGTGACTCACAACACAGTAATCCAAGCGATTTGATCACGTGACAGGTTCAGGTCGTGATGGTACAACTTGCCCGGCGTCCTACTGGGAATCCCAGGCTCGCGGCGGCTTACGGAGGTCCCATAATGGAGGTCCTAGTCTGACGAAGGAATATCCGGTGGAGAGTTCCAACCATTACAAGGAATATAGTCTAGTAAAACATCAGAAATCAGTGTAGCGGTCAGTCAATCCTACCAGAGTAGAATGACTGTCAAACATCCCTAATATCATGGTTCATATAATCATGTTGAAATTTAGTTTATTGAAATACTAAATCAAGGTCATGAAGAAAATAAACCTGCACTTATAACATTTAATCTTCCGTATGATCCCTTTTCGTGTTGGTTGCTAGTTTATCATTAAGATTAAGTAACTAGAGAGAAAACATGCTAGGTTTCAAACTTAATACAGTTTCTGGGGAGATGAATGGTTCGTCCAGAACCTTTCAAAGACATGTGCGGTCGTTCATAGGCCGTTCACGCTCTGCAGGCAGGGGCCCGACAGGGGATGAGCGGTCTATAGATGGCCGCACGACTCGTTGAGCGGTTCCGGTTTAGCCGTTGACTCAAGAAAACTCCATAACGCAAAGAACACAGGCGGTTGCAGTCTGGCCGTTCATATAGACATGCGGTCTATCGAGTGGCCGCTCATCTTATAAAAATATGATCACGCAAGTAACATAGGCGGTCATGGACTAGCTGTGCATATAGACAAGCGGTCTATCGCATGGCCGCCCATCCCAAAACAGTCTCTGCTACCTTCGCCTTGCCCGCCTCCGACGAGTTCGGCTAGAGTTAGGAACAATAGCTAAATACACAGTATATATAGCATGAAAATTGGGGCTTTTATAATCAATAGAACGAGCACGAAAATTACACAAGATAGGATAATCAATTTAATGTTTAAGGCCTGAAATTCCTACTTAAATCGAGGTGGAACATAGAAACCCTAATTATGACATGCTTCCACTAAAACTAGAAATTCTCGCAGGATACTACATGAAATTTAGGGCTTTATATAGCAATACAAAGAGGACTCAGAGACGAACAAGATGATCTATTACTTGTGGGTTCAGCCTGAGAGAAACCTGCCGATTTGGGAAGAAGAAGGGAAGGCGCGCTCGCCGGAACCCTAATACACGCCGCCACCAAACGCCCAAATTCGCCTAGGTTCGACAACAATCGCCCACGCCACCTGTTGGAAAAATAAAAAGAGGTCTAGGGCTGCGAAAGCCCTCAATTTATAGAGCCTATAGGTCATTCTAGGGATTGAATTGGACTCGAGAGTCCAATGGTTTAAACTCGGTGAAAAACTCGATTCTTCTACCTAATCCACGCCGCCGCCGCCAATAGAAGGCTCTAGAGGTTAGGGTTACAGAGGGGAAACGAACTCCTAGAGTTTATCTATCAAATGGGCCTGGTTTGGGCTCGAATGGTTGAGAAATGGGCTCGAATTTGGTCTTTTAAGGTTGATCTAAGAAAAGGAACGATTTTGGCTAAAAACTCCTTAATTCAGCCAAATAAAATTTTGATTAGGGGTCAGCCTAGTTGACAATATTGTTAAACTCTTCGTTCTCTACAAGAAGTGATTTTTCCATATTTTTAGAAATTAGTCAAAACTTTAGCCTACGGGTGAAATTCAATTAATTTAATCTATATACATATAAAATTCAGATTATCATGAAAAATTTAATTATCTCATGAAATATGAAATTTCTTTTATGGTAATTGTAGAAAAAAATAATTATTCCTTTTTATTGATATAATTTAGCCACTTTCAAAATAGTAATATTCTTTAATTAAGAGAAATCATTGAAGTCAAAATAGCTTTAATTCCAATACATATTTAAAATTTTCACTTACATATTTTGTTATTTAACCGGGGTGTTACAGAAGGACCCTCCATTGAGCATTCCGTCTCTTTGGATTGAAAATTTCCTAACCAAGGCCTCCATAAGTCCCCGCACCCGTGGATGTCCTCACGGACGCCGGGCATGTTGTACCACTTGAAGCACCCCGGTGTTTAGCTAACCCATACGCTTGTGAAGAGAGAGAAAGAACCTAGTTGACCCGAAGATTACACCCAAATTGCAACTAGGATTCACATTGAAGAGAGAGAACTATTTCATTAAAATCCATCATGTCTAAAATCTCAAAGAACTTTAAAACCTTATGCAATCATCATAACTTGGTTGACAATTTACTTGAGTGCTTGTTTGCTATCCATACTTGTGGATTCAAATAATTTCTTATTACAATCATGATGCTTCGGTCAGGTAGAATTGTCAACATGGCCAATTATGAGTACTCATATGATGGTTGTGAGGAGGGTCAATTTGACCCGTCCTATGAGGTCCCCCCTCAAGGCCCCATTCAATATGAGGGAAACTATACTCCCTCTCATTCTCATTACCCTCAAGTTTATGTGGTGGACACCACCACTCAAGGGGTTGAGCCTTCCTCTCAATCTCAACGCATCACTCAACACACATCCGGGGAAGCTTCCCCGTCTTTTAATTTGAATGATCTCATCAACGCTTTGTTCCAATTGGATAATACTCAACGTCAAGCGGTCTAGGCTGCTCTTAAAGGGAAGTTTGTCCCTTCTTCTTCAAATCCCCCTCTGACCGCGGGTGGCCTTCAAATCAATACCTCTGATGACCAGGCGGTCTCTCAAAAAATTTCATCCCGTCCACGAACTCCTATCATTCTTTCGCCGACCCAACCGGCAAGTCATTCCATGGTTAGGCCACAACATCCCCCGCCTCCTCAATTTTTAAGAAGGCCTATGCCAAACCCGTTCCCTACCAATCCGGCCCCCGCCGAGTCTGACACCAACACTATTCTCCTCCAAAAGATTGCTCCTATGGAGGAGCAGCTCAAGAAGGTCAGGGCCCCTAAAAATGCTCCGGAGGTTACTCTCCCTACTCTTCCAGTTTTTCACTTGCCTCCCTCAGAGATGCCTAACTTCAAGCGTTACAATGGAACGGACAACCCGTTCATCCACTTGAAAGATTTCATGTATGAGGCATCCTTCTGGCAGGATAATAAGACCTCTTTAGCTTATCTATTTAGAAGGTCCCTTCACGGCCCGGCCCTTGAATGGTTTTACTCCCTGGAGCCTGTTGAAGCTGGAGATTTTGACATTGTTCAAAGGAAACTCTTGCAAAAGTATAGAGACCGAGTGGGTCCCTCTTTGTCTGTTACGGATTTGGTGGCTGAGAAAATGAAGCCCGAGGAGGCCTTCACACAGTTTGCTTATAGATGGAGGTCAATGGCCGAAAAGCTAAAGGACACACTCTCAGAACCAGAGCAGTTGATAGTATCAAATGCTACTCCGCAATTCCGTCACATTCTGGCCATGAATAAGTTAAATACAATAGAGGAACTATATGAAAGGGCTAGATATATTCAAACACAAATGAAGGATTCTCTCATCATGGGCATGTTTGCACCAAATCCGAGAATGATGAGGAAGAGAAATAATGTCAATACCAATGGTGGAACTACCGAGGGTACCGTTACCAATGAGTAGGTGGGCGTGGTTTGCAATCCCGGACCCTTTCACAATCCTTCCGACCTAAGACCACCACAACAGCCACAACAACAACAACCCTCTTTCTTTAACCAAGTTCCCCACCAAGCAAACAACCCTCTTCAACCGTTCCGGCCACCTCCACAAAACCAAGCTATGCCACAAAACCCGCAAGTCCCCCAACAATACCACCAAGTGCCACCTCCCGCCAATTATGACCCTCAACAACCGAGAAGACCCGTGGGCCCCAAAAGAGCACAATACCCTCCATTACCTGAAAGTCTTCCCGATATATTCAACGCCCTTATGGCCGCCAATGCGCTCTCATTGCCAAAGGAAAGGCCAATCTGGCCCCAAAATGTGGATACCTCTCGATATTGTGTCTACCATCAGCAGCCCGGTCATAATGTAGATCATTGCTTTCACTTCAAAGATTACATATATGATTTGAATGATCAGGGTGGTATTGACTGGGATGAGATGAGGCTGTTCATTGCATATTTGAAGGCATAACGACCTCCTCAACAGCAGTAGGCTCAGCAACCACCTCCACAACAAGTTCAACAACCTCCTCCGTCGTAACAAGCTCCCGCACCACCACTGGACATGGGGATTGTCCACAATCCGCTACCGGAGCACCCGACACCTAACCAACAGTTAAACACTGTCACCTCCTTCCATGAAGTGAAGAGAGGGCAGGGGTGGCATGAAGAAAATGCCTCTGTCGGGGCTATAAATAAAAATTCAAACCAACTCCCACGCTTATTAAGAACAACCTCTCAACCAACACCTTTCCCTCAACCGTCACATCCCCTCTTACCCACTACCAACCAAGTTCCCTCTGGTATCACCAACCCCTTTCCATCTAGGCCACTTCTTATTCGCCTTCCACCTTCCCCCGCACCGCAACAAACCCCTCCTCCTCCTACAAGTCCCTTGCCAGCCAGGCCACTCCTCATCCACCGCTCACTGGCACCTGTTCCTCCTCCCGCCACCATCAACCCTTTGCCGGCAAGGACCCCCTTACTCCGACCTGCACCAACATTCACTATACCTCTCGTAAATCCCTCACCTCCACCTAGGCCCCTCCTCATTCGGCCTACACTTCCTCCAACAGTCCAAGCACCGCCTGCCCCTTCCGATCCCTCTCCCATTGGACCTTTGCTACCTACCACTCTAGTTTTCGCTAATCCTCAGCCGACAAGGCCCCTCATAAGGGTTCCCTCTTCGGTTGCTCCACCTCCAACACCTGTCAACCCTGACATCCCTTCCACATCCACCAATCCTCCGCCTACCCAAAACCCGACAGAGGTGCGATCTTCACAAACCATGGTGCTCCGTAGTGGACAGATATTCCACCATGTGTTTCCACAATAGGAGCAAGAGCCCATATAGGGGCAAGGAGAGCAAGAACAGAAACAAGAATCCATATCAGGCACCCAATATGATCTGTTAAAGCATCTGGACAAGACCCCGGCTAGGATTTCAATTCTGGAGCTAATTAAGAGATCCACCACTCACCAAAAGGCTTTAAAGAAATATCTACAAAAGGTGATGGTCAATGAAGATATTCCAATAGAGTAGATCACTTCAGTCTTAACTCCGACAGGTGACCAACCGGCTATTGTCTTCCATGAACATGAACTAGCTCCAAAGCCGGCCAGGAAGTATGCCTTGTGCGTCACCATCAATATTAATAAAGTCGATGTCGGTCAGTGTTTGGTAGATACTGGAGCATCCATAAACGTGCTGCCTCCCAACACTTTGAAAATGTGTGGCATTCCGGACAATGAGATACGACCGTCTACCATCACAGTTACTGCTTATGATAATACAAAGAAGCGCCCATGGGCATGATCACTTTGAAAGTCAGGCGGGGTCCCGTTTTAGTTACAGCAGATTTCCATATTTTAGACATGGATCCGACTTTGAATGGCTTCTTGGGCCATCCATATATCCAAGTGCTTGATGCCGTACCCTCTACAAATCATCAATGCATAAAGTTCCCACATAAAGGGCGCATCATCAAAGTCACTAGTATGCCCATTTTGCCATCAATTGACATACAATCTGCCACATCAGTGCCTTCTGTATGACTGGCCAATAGGCCTTTGTTATCTGTGTTAGACCTTGCCGATCCGCGGCATGATTTGTTAAGGCCACAGGTTTCAACTTCTGCTTCAGCGCCAACACCCCTACCTCAAAAGCAGAAGAAAAAGAAGAACATGTTGAACACCCCGGGCTGGAATATTATGATGGGAATGGGGTACAAATCCGGCAAGGGCTTGGGCGCTAGTCTCCAAGGTAGAGTGAAGCCCATTAAGAATCACAAGCTCATTCCCCGAGGTAGTCTGGGATATAAGGGGCCGTGCAAAGAGAAATTTGATGAGAATGATGAAGAGCCATGGGCTACTATGACTTCCACTCTTAAGACAGACAGACGGCCACTCACATGGTCTTTATACACACATTTTGTGAAGGGGCCCACTCAACAGGTTGACAAGCAGACTACAGTAATTACTTCATTGCTGGATCATCAAGATGTGCATGCACGTCAATTTGCTCGCCGTTTAGCACCATTGGTCACCTATAAAGCCCCGGAGTCATTAAAGCCGTTCAAAAGAAGAAAGATGGATGACCCCGAGTGTGAGTGGTATAGATGGTTCGATATGATAGATATTACTATTACTTTGAGCCAACTGTTTATGCCGATTGATCCGGAATGGCCACCACTTATTCAGGAGTTGATTGAAAAGCCAGTAGTAATCACCGACAAGAGACATCCATTGAGTAACTACACTGATACGGGAGAGCCAGATGTGCCGTTTGAGGCAGATTTCACTATAGACCGGTTGTGGGCCGGACTTTTTCTTGTTGACTCCTTTCACCCATCACTCATTACCTTTCTCTGCTCCAAACTATTTACTCCCAACATCCCTAGACCACCCGCGGTCTTGATCTCTTTCTCTCCCGATTTTCTATAAAGACCCTCAATTCCTCCTTTGCTCATCGAGTAATTTTCTCAGCTCTCCATCACGCCCTTGCTCGGGCAATCTCTTATTCAGTCCTTTTCCAAGCTTTCGATTTCAACACCATCTACTAATCCTCCCTCTCATTGCTTCATTATTGAAAACAAAAAAAAAACGCCAAAATTCAAACTTTTCAATCCTCCATCTCTGTTGAAGAGACCTCCTATCTTGTTCATGAGTGTGCCCCGACCCAGGGGCCGCTCATTCAAGGTCCGTTAGTGGACGTCTTTCACTCCTCTGATGAGGAGTTGATAAGTGTGCATTTTTACATGTTAATTAATGTTATAACACACTCTTATGAGCTTTAATATACATCACTATGCACTTATCACAATTAATTTCAATCTAGATCAAAATATTTAGTTTGATGGAATTAAGTAATTTTAATAAATAAATTTACTTATTTTGTAGGCACGAAGAGGACGATGGCAAGAAAAATAAGTTTACACAACAATGGGCCAAAGTTTGTTAAAGATAAAAAAAGAAAAAAAAGAAGAAAGAAAAAAATATAAATATAAATACAAATGGGCCAAAGGCCCATGGGATTGTTTAAAATAAAATAAACAAACAAAAGAAAAGTCACTAGTACTAGATATATATGTATATATATATACGATGCAGCTGGCGGGCTTCAGCAAATGCAAGCATGTAGGGCACGCAGTCGCGACGTGGAGAAGTCGGCAGCTTGGGTGCGAAGCTGTAGGCAGGTGGGTGCGACGTCGTTGCAGGTGCTCGAGTGGGCTTGGGCACGAAGCTGCAGGTAGGCGCAGACGAGCGGCAACACGTGGCGGCTTCTCCACGCAGGTCGAAAGCGCTCAAACACAGCAGAAGGGTACTTCACGCGGGCGATGGCGGACTACGGTAGGCGCGGTCAACGCGTTAAGGCGATGGTGGGTCTTCACGCAGCTGTCCATGCGGTGAGCGGAGGTGACATGCTGTCGGCAAGCGGCTTCAAGGGAGGCGGGCACGCATGCGCGCGATCAGCGGTGGGCACTTGGGTCAGCAGAAGCGGCTCGCCAAACGCGGCCACGGAGGAGGCTTCTCACGGATCAACCTTCTCACGTGGTTGGCGGGCGCAGAGTCAGCAGCAGCAAGTCGACGCACGCGGGCGCACACCGCGGAGGAGAGAAGAAAGAGAAGAACGAGAGGAAATAAGAGAAGAAAAAAATGCAGCAGAGCTGTTAGATTTTCAACAAAAGCTAAAAGGGGAAATGAGTGTTCACATAGTAAAGGAGTTAAGTTTTAGCCCTATAAAATGGGTGTAGCAACCCTGATAAAAATAAGATTTTTAAATAAATCAAATTAAAATAAAAGATAAGTAAGTAGATGACAAAGAGCCTAAATGGGTAAATCATTAATCAAGAAGAAATAACGCCTTCGGTCAAGGCGCGACTTCGAAAAGAAACGCCCTTACATAAGGCGTTAATTATAAAAAGGACGCCAACACCAAAGGGCGTCAATTCCCAAACGGCCGAAAATAAATAAAGGGCAAGTATAAGTGACGCCCTCTACATGGACGCGTGTTACATAAGAAATGACACTTGACAAGGCGTCAATTTAAATTAACGCCCTCGCTTAAGACGTTAATTCAGTTTGAGTTTCGTTCGACCCAGGAGTCTATCCAGGGCAAGTTCTGGATAACTACATCGAAGGTGGAATATGGTAAGGACTCTATCATGGAAGTATTACTTCCAATGGAACTCTAACCCTATTAGGATCCCCAAAATCCTATAAATACCCTCCTAATCGACCTAGATCGCTATTTGGCGATTTGAGCTATCGTTCTGCTGAAAGGAGAGGTTTTGTTCTTCTTATTGTTTCTTCCAAACCGCAGAAGCATGAGGATTCTAATGCTTCTTCGTCTTCTTCTTACAAGTTAAGGAGTTCCTGTCTTCCTGAAGAACGAAGGTTCTTCATCAAGCATCATCTTCTTCCAAAACCAGTAAAGAAGATATCATAGAAAAGAGTCTTATCCTCTTCTCAGCAACGCTTGTCGTCACTACATCCTCTTCGGTGGGCCGCTGGTGATTAAGTTCGGAAGCAACCATCTTGTGGGTGCTGCTCTAGTTACTGTTAGAAGTTCAGGAGGCTCTGTTTGAAACAGAGCATCATTTTCTATCAGAAGCCTTCACGTTTCTTCATCCAGATCTTCATAAGGTACGTTTTCTCAAGAACGTAGCCCAAACTAGTATAAATTATGAAATAAACTCATCCATGATCTCATGCATATAGTTTTACTGCGTTTCCAAATATTTTCTGAGTGATTTTAAAGAAGCGACCCAGACAAGGGCGCTAATTCCTGTTTTGACGCCCTAACCAGGAGTCGTCAATTTCATATAATTGATAATTATCCATGTTTAAAATTCTATAACTATGAAACCATGAATCTAAATTAATGCATGATCATACCTATCGAATCCTGTTATTTTTCTTGTCCTGACCATGAAATTCTTTTCCTAAAATTTTATTATCTAAAAATTGATAAATTGTTGAATTAACGACCTGCACAAGGTCGTCTCTTATTGAATTGATGCCCCATACCAGGGCGCTTATTGACAAGTAATGCCCCTGTCCAGGGCGCATTTTTATTAAAAATTCCAGAATATTGATTTTATGTAGAATAGAAATATTGAAGGGACGACTATCGTATACGTCGTCAAATTGTGAATGAACGCCCCTGAATAAGGCGTTAATTGGATAATTAATGACTTAGCTTAAGTCGCTATTTTTTGTATTTCTATTTTACACTGATTACTATCAACCGAAAGGTTATATATATATATATATATATATATATATATATATATATATGTAATCGGCATTATATTCCGTTCCGTGAATATAGTCACACGTTTCATGATGATTTATCGTTTACCCACTAATTCTCATTGACATACAAGCTCTCCATTGGACATTCCGTTCTTTTGGACTAGCGAGTTAGTCATAGAGACCTCTGTAAGTCTCCTCGCAGCCTTGGATTCCCTCTAGGCCAACTGAGCTGGTTGTACCATAAAAACCCATTACACTATTTTTCCATGTCACTCTATGGAAACATGGTATACCGGCCCTCATGTTATGCAAAGTGTGTATCATGAGAATTCTCTTAATGGGATGAGGTTATCATGCCATTTGATGCTGTTCTTGTAAACCCCAATTCTATATCAACATTGTCATGATGTTCTTGTAAACCCCAACTCTATATCAATATTGTTATGATGTTCTTTTAACCCCAATTCTATATTAAACTAGATGTTCTTGTGGACCTCAATTCTATATAAAGAATGTCCATACTTGTTTGTCATGGTACCCAAGTTAGGGAACCAATTCCACCTAGTTTTATCGATAATCGTGATTGTACCGTTATTATAGCCTATCTATGTCAAGTATCATATTTTGGACTCTATTCTATCCAAGTTTATCCTACATGTCTACAAGTTTTATTCTTGAAATTCCATAATGGCTATACATAAAAGTGGATGTTAAAATACATGATTAATGTCTGCGCATATAGGGCCCGATCTGGTCCTGGGAGGAGCACCCGAAAGTACTTGTGCCCCTGAGAGTTGATTGATCACAGTATTGGCATTATACCGAAGTGCATGACTAGCTTGATTGAACATTCCACAAATCTTGTACTTGTACTTGACTTGATATTACATGACTTGCGTGACCCGGAAAAGGGTAATTGTATACTTGCTTGACTTGAAACAAAATAGCCAAATTCCAACATGACATGATGAGTCTACTTGCTTGAATATCTTGATATCTTTTTGATATAAGTTCTTGAAAGTTCATGACTAGTTCTTATTGCTATCGTATTGTTATACACTCTCTCTATCTTGTCGTTTTATGCAAGCATGCAAAGCTATAGTGCATTCATGAAAGATGTAATCACTTAAACCCCTTGCTAGTTCTTGAGATATAATTTCCTACTGAGCGTTCGCTCACTTAGTGTTTCCCTACTTTTCAGGTAAGTCCGATGATGAGGGAACTCGAACGGATGGGAAAAATCAAGAGTGAAAGAGATAGAGCTTCTTCCGTGTTATCTAGTCTTTTTCATATTTTCTTGAGTCAACCTTGTATTTTTTCCTTTATTTTAGTTAGTACTTCAAGGGTTTGTAATAGACATATTCTTATGAAGGAATAAAGGATTGGGTTATCTTTATTTTTTGTGCATCTCTGATTTTGGTGTCGAATAAACTAATACTCTGATTGACATGATTGATATAAACTCGTCGCGCATCTCCGGGTATCTTCCGCTCTCGGGGCATGACAGTTTTTGTGGTATCAGAGCCTAGGGTATTCAATTCCTAGGAAACCCAAGTCCAAGGATAGGTACAATCCTTGAACCGGTGAGAATGGGTTGAACCAAGGGATAAAGTTAACATAGAAATGCTAGCTTCCAAAGGAAATCACATATTAATCTAGTTATTGTAATTGTAGGACGATGGCTGCTGAACGTGCCCAGTGGCGCAACATGCAGCGTACACTTCAAGGCATGACTCAGGTGCTGCAACAAGTAGCACAGGGAGGTGCACAACGAGCCGGAAGTCTCCACCAAGTCTTCAAGAACATGAACCCTTCCAAATTCATGGGTTCTACTGATCCGGACGACGCAGAGCACTGGGTCAGGGTGACGGAACGTATATTCCGTGTTATGCAGTGCACGGATCAGTTGGAAAGGGATGCCCGATGCTGGTGGGAATCGATAGAAGCTACTTTAAATCAAGACCAAGTTACTTGGGAAGAATTCGTTGAACATTTCAACGCTAAATATTTTTCGGACCGAGTCCAAGAAAAGAAAGCTACCGAATTTGCCGCACTCAAGCAACGGTCATTATCGGTGGCGGAGTACGATGCACAATTTTCTAGATTATCTCGGTATGCTAAGCACTTAGTTAGCACCGAGAAGATGAAAGCTAGGAGGTTCCTAAATGGGCTCATGCCCCAATATATCACACAGCTGGCGCTAATGGATATCCAGGTCTACTCGGAAATTGTGCGCCGAGCTCAGCTATTAGAAGACGCCACGGAACTATCAGATAGAATCCGTGGGAAGGATAAGAAAGAACAAGTTACAAGTTCGGGTTCCTTTAAACCCAACTTCAAGAAGAGGCCTAGCAATGGAGGTACTTCCTCACAAGATCAGAAGTTTAAGAAGACCAAGCCCTTCTCCATCACCACTACCCCATCAAATATAGTGTGCAAGCATTGTGACATGGCGGGCCATAGAGCAGAAGAATGCTGGAGGAAACTAGGAGCATGTCTCCACTGTGGGAGTCGCGATCATCGAATTCCCCATTGCCCATTACTTAATGATCAAGCCGGGGACGGGAAGCACCCAGTAACCAAGAATGCTCGTCTTCACGCAATTAAGGAGATCGAAGAAGAAGAAGGCAGACTAGTAGAAGGTACACTGAAAGTTTGTTCCAAGTATGCACATGTCTTATTTGATACGGGTGCATCACATTCTTTTATTTCCAAGAAGTTTGCTAACCCACTACCTATGGAACTGAAATGGATGAAAATAATTTTATCTACTCCTCTCGGAAACGAAACCGATATTACTCACCATTATCAAAACTGTGAAGTCTTGGTAAAAGGAAGAAATCTTCCTATCGATCTCATATGTTTAGATCTAAAGGAGTATGATGTCATACTGGGAGCGGATTGGTTATCCAAATACTAGGCAACAGTCGATTGCCGCAATAGCAAGGTTAATTTCAGAGACTTTCCAGAACTAGTCTATTCTAGCCCTAAGAGTCGGAGCGAGTCACCTCTTATTTCGGCTCTCCGAGCTAGCAAGCTCATCAGGAAAGGATGTGTGTCTTTCCTTGCATTTGTCATGATTAAGGAGGCTAAGGAAACTAAGATAGAAGATATCCCGGTGGTACAAGAATTTCCGGACGTTTTTCCGGAAGATTTGCCTGGATTACCTCCGCAAAGAGAAGTGGCATTCACCATCGATTTAGTTCCTGGTGCGGGTCCAGTTTCTAAGGCACCGTATAGAATGTCCCCTACCGAACTCAAGGAGTTAAAGGAGCAATTTATGGAACTCATTAAGAAAGGATTCATAAGACCAAGTACTTCCCCATGGGGAGCGCCTGTATTATTTGTAAAGAAGAAAGATGGATCCATGAGGTTATGCATCGACTATCGACAGTTGAATCATCTCACTATCAAAAATAAGTATCTACTGCCGAGAATCGATGAGTTGTTTGATCAAATTTCAGGATCCAAGTACTTTTCCAAAATTGATCTTAGGTCGGGATATCATCAGTTAAGAATCAAGGATGAGGACATTCATAAGACTGCATTCATAAGCAGGTACGGCCATTATGAATTTGTTGTTATGCCTTTCGGACTAACGAATGCCCCTGCTGCCTTTATGCAGTTAATGAATAGTATATTCAGGCCTTATTTGGATCAATTCGTGGTGGTCTTTATCGATGATATATTGATTTATTCCGAGACCAAGGAAGAGCATGAGGAGCATTTGAGGATTGCATTACAAATATTAAGGGCAAACCAATTATATGTAAAACTCAGCAAGTGTGAATTCTGGCTCGAAGAAGTGACTTTTCTCAGACATGTTATATCAAAAGATGGCTTATCAGTAGATCCATCAAAAGTTGAAGCTGTAAGAAATTGGGAAAGACCGACCAATGCTGGCGAGATCTGAAGTTTCTTAGGTCTTGCGGGCTATTACAGGCGATTCATCAAAGATTTCTCTAAGATCGCCGTACCACTTACGAGGTTAACTCGCAAGGAGATCCGTTACGAATGGAGTGAGGAATGTGAAAGAAGCTTCCAAACTCTCAAGGATCATTTTACTACAGCTCCTGTCTTAGCTTTACCAATGGAAGGAGAGAAATTTGAGGTATACACTGATGCTTCTGACATTGGCCTCGGATGTGTTCTAATGCAACAAGGAAAGGTTATAGCTTACTCTTCTCGTCAATTAAAGAAGCATGAAGAGAACTACCCCATTCATAACTTAGAATTAGCCGTGGTAGTATTTGCACTAAAGATCTGGAGACATTATCTATATGGAGTGCAGTTTACTGTATACTCCGATCACAAGAGTCTCAAGTATCTTTTCTCTCAAAAGGAACTAAATATGAGGCAACGGCGTTGGCTAGAATATCTCAAGGACTTCGACTTCAATATACAATATCATCCCGGAAAGGGTAACCATGTAGCATATGCCCTTAGTCGAAAGCCGAGAGCATTGTTAGCCAATTGTATGATTCAAGAATAGAAATTGCTGGAGCAATTCTCTGAACTCAATATAAGCATGGACACAGACTTTCAATGTGTCACATTATCTCATATAAGCATTCATCCAGACCTATTATCTGAAATATGAGCGCTTCAAGATAATGACCCAATATTAGTAGAGATCAAAGGCAAACTGGAAGGACAATCTGATTTCCAAATAACTTGTGAAGGAAGATTAATGTTCAGGAATAGAACTTGCATACCGGATTGTCCCGAGTTAAAGAATAAGATCTTAGATGAAGCTCATAGATCAAGGTACACGATTCATCCAGGATCAACCAAAATGTACCAAGATGTGAAGAGGAATTTTTGGTGGCCCAACATGAAAAGGGAAATAGCAGACTATGTATCACGCTGTCTCACTTGCCAACAGGTCAAGGCGGAACACCAAAAGCCTGCTGGAAAATTACATCATCTAGATATTCCCAAATGGAAGTGGGAGAATATTAGCATGGATTTCATTATGGGTTTATCTAAATAAAAAGGAGGACATGATGGAATATGGGTTATTATTGACCGATTGACTAAATAGGCGCATTTCTTGCCAATAAAGAGCCGATGGTCAGTTGATGTTTTGGCTGTATTATACATCAAGGAAATAGTCATATTACATGGCATTCCTATTTCAATCGTGTCTGATAGAGATCCCCGTTTTACTTCTCATTTTTGGAAGGGACTACAACATTCGTTGGGAACAAGGCTTAACTTTAGTACAGCTTTTCATCCTCAAATGGATGGTCAGACCGAGAGAACTAATCAGGTGGTTGAAGATATGCTCAGAGCTTGCATCATTGATTTCGATGGAAGCTGGCATGATCACTTGCCGTTGGTGGAATTTGCATACAATAATAGCTACCAGGCAAGTATACAAATGGCACCTTTCGAAGCTTTATACGGAAGGAGTTGCCGATCACCCTTATGCTGGGATGAAGTTGGAGAGAAACAACTGCTAGGTCCAGACATGGTGAGGGTTACCACTGAAAGAATACAAATGATTAGAGAAAGACTGCAAGTTGCTCAGTCTAGGCAAAAGACTTATGCCGATACAAGAAGGAGAGATCTTGAATTCCAAATTGGAGATCATGTATTTCTCAAGATATCGCCTGGACGTGGCATACAGAGATTTGGTGTTAAAGGCAAGCTTACACCAAGATTCATCGGACCCTTCGAGATACTGGAACGAGTTGGCGAGGTTGCTTATCGCATCGCATTGCCTCCTCAACTGTCCGATGTACATAATGTATTCCACATATCTATGTTGAAGAAGTATGTACATGATCCATCACATATTATTGAACATGGAGACTTAGTTATCCAGAAGGATCTCACATATGAACAGAAGCCCATAAAGATACTAGGTCGTGAAGTACGTACCCTAAGGAATAAGGTTATTCCCATGCTTAAGGTACAATGGAATAAGAACTCCGAACATGAAGCTACATGGGAGACCGAGGAATCCATGAGGAAGCGATTTCCAGAACTATTTTAAGGTATATACTCTACACTCTCCACTTATATATACTATCGAATTTGGGGACCAAATTCTTTTAAGTGGGGGAGGGTGTAGCAACCCTGATAAAAACAAGATTTTTAAATAAATCAAATTAAAATAAAAGATAAGTAAGTAGATGACAAAGAGCCTAAATGGGTAAATCATTAATCAAGAAGAAATAACGCCTTCGGTCAAGGCGCGACTTCGAAAAGAAACGCCCTTACATAAGGCGTTAATTATAAAAAGGACGCCAACACCAAAGGGCGTCAATTCCAAAACGGCCGAAAATAAATAAAGGGCAAGTATAAGTGACGCCCTCTACATGGGCGCGTGTTACATAAGAAATGACGCTTGACAAGGTGTCAATTTAAATTAACGCCCTCGCTTAAGACGTTAATTCAGTTCGAGTTTCGTTCGACCCAGGAGTCTATCCAGGGCAAGTTCTGGATAACTACGTCGAAGGTGGAATATGATAAGGACTCTATCATGGAAGTACTACTTCCAGTGGAACTCTAACCTTATTAGGATCCCCAAAATCCTATAAATACCCTCCTAATCGACCTAGATCACTATTTGGCGATTTGAGCTATCGTTCTGCTGAAAGGAGAGGTTTTATTCTTCTTATTGTTTCTTCCAAACCGCAGAAGCATGAGGATTCTAATGCTTCTTCGTCTTCTTCTTACAGGTTAAGGAGTTCCTGTCTTCCTGAAGAATGAAGGTTCTTCATCAAGCATCATCTTCTTCCAAAACCAGTAAAGAAGATATCATAGAAAAGAGTCTTATCCTCTTCTCAGCAACTCTTGTCGTCACTACATCCTCTACGGTGGGCCGCCGGTGATTAAGTTCGGAAGCAACCATCTTGTGGGTGCTGCTCTAGTTACTATTTGAAGTTCAGGAGGCTCTGTATGAAACAGAGCATCGTTTTCTATCAGAAGCCTTCACGTTTCTTCTTCCAGATCTTCATAAGGTAGGTTTTCTCAAGAACGTAGCCCAAACTAGTATAAATTATGAAATAAACTCATCCATGATCTCATGCATATAGTTTTACTGCATTTCCAAATATTTTCTGAGTGATTTTAAAGAAGCGACCCAGACAAGGGCGCTAATTCCTATTTTGACGCCCTAACCAGGAGTCGTCAATTTCATATAATTGATAATTATCCATGTTTAAAATTCTATAACTATGAAACCATGAATCTAAATTAATACATGATCATACCTATCGAATCCTGCTATTTTTCTTGTCCTGACCATGAAATTCTTTTCCTGAAACTTTATTATCTGAAAATTGATAAATTGTTGAATTAATGACCTGCACAAGGTCGTCTCTTATTGAATTGACGCCCCATACCAAGGCGCTTATTGACAAGTAACGCCCCTGTCCAGGGCGCGTTTTTATTAAAAATTCCAGAATATTGATTTTCTGTAGAATAGAAATATTGAAGGGACGACTATCGTATACGTCATCAAATTGTGAATGAACGCCCCTGAATAAGGTGTTAATTGGATAATTAATGACTTAGCTTAAGTCGCTATTTTCTGTATTTCTATTTTACACTGATTACTGTCAACCGAAGGGTTTTATATATATATATATATATATATATATATATATATATATATATATATATATATATATATATATATATATGTAATCGGCACTAGTCCCACATTTCATGATGATTTATCGTTTACCCACTAATTCTCATTGACATACAAGCTCTCCATTGGACATTCCGTTCTTTTGGACTAGCGAGTTAGTCATAGAGACCTTCGTAAGTCTCCTCGCAGCCTTGGATTCCCTCTAGGCCAACTGAGCTGGTTGTACCATAAAAACCCATTACACTATTTTGCCATGTCACTCTATGAAAACATGGTATACCGGCCCTCATGTTATGCAAAGTGTGTATCATGAGAATTCTCTTAATGGATGAGGTTATCATGCCATTTGATGCTGTTCTTGTAAACCCCAATTCTATATCAACATTGTCATGATGTTCTTGTAAACCCCAACTCTATATCAACATTGTTATGATGTTCTTGTAAACCCCAATTCTATATTAAACTAGATGTTCTTGTGGACCTCAATTCTATATAAATAATATCCATACTTGTTTGTCATGGTACCCAAGTTAGGGAACCAATTCCACCTAGTTTTATCGATAATCGTGATTGTACCGTTATTATCGCCTATCTATGTCAAGTATCATATTTTGGACTCTATTCTATCCAAGTTTATCCTACATGTCTACAAGCTTTATTCTTGAAATTCCATAATGGCTATACACAAAAGTGGATGTTAAAATACATGATTAATGCCTGCGCATATAGGGCCCGATCTGGTCCTGGGAGGAGCACCCGAAAGTACTTGTGCCCATGGGAGTTGATTGATCACGGTATTGGCATTATACCGAAGTGCATGACTAGCTTGATTGAATATTCCACAAATCTTGTACTTGTACTTGACTTGATATTACATGACTTGCGTGACCTGGAAAAGGGTAATTGTATACTTGCTTGACTTGAAACAAAATAGCCAAATTCCAACATGACATGATGAGTCTACTTGCTTGAATATCTTGATATCTTTTTGATATAAGTTCTTGAAAGTTCATGACTAGTTCTTCTTGCTATCATATTGTTATACACTCTCTCTATCTTGTCGTTTTATGCGAGCATGCAAAGCTATAGTGCATTCATGAAGGATGTAATCACTTAAACCCCTTGCTAGTTCTTGAGATATAATTTCCTACTGAGCGTTCGCTCACTTAGTGTTTCCCTACTTTTCAGGTAAGTCCGACGATGAGGGAACTCGAACGGATGGGGAAAATCAAGAGTGAAAGAGATAGAGCTTCTTTCGTGTTATCTAGTCTTTTTCATATTTTCTTGAGTCAACCTTGTATTTTTTCCTTTATTTTAGTTAGTACTTCAAGGGTTTGTAATAGACATATTCTTATGAAAGAATAAAGGATTGGGTTATCTTTATTTTTTGCGCATCTCTGATTTTGGTGTCGAATACACTAATACTCTGATTGACATGATTGATATAAACTCGTCGTGCATCTCTGGGTATCTTCCGCTCTCGGGGCGTGACAATGGGCTCCTGTTGTGACGTGGGAGCGAGTTTTTTTTAGCCTTAGGGAGGGTTACGTAGAGTTTGTTTGGGGAGTTTTTGATATGTACTTTGTGAGTCTTGTTATTGTTGTTAATATTTTAAGAAGTTAGCTTGGCTTAGCCTGTCTTAGATCCTTTCTTACATGATTTTATGTTCTTAGTTTCAATTTCTTATCTTCAACGAAACTTCTTCAGTTTTCAATTCTCTACATTTTCTCTTTCTTCCACTTCCTTTAAATCTTTCCCGTTTTTAAGTTATTTCCCAATTTTTAACTTGCTATCCTAGCATATTACTGTTCATCCGAGATGCTAGTATCTATTCTTCCTCCGTTTTGAAGCCCTTCCACTCTTCGTTTCTTTCTGAGTTCTTCAAGAAAGTTTTTTCTCTCTCCTAGATCCTCATTTTCTTCTTCTATCATTTCCTCTAATTCTTTCTCGTTTGTAAGGTATAATCAATGTTCCACATTTCAGTTTTTTGTACAGTCACTATTCACCCGCACATACCACTTCCCTTCTCCCCCAATTTTCACCACCTTCTAGTCTTTTTCTCTCTTTGAATTCTTCACGAAACTTCTTCTTCTTCCTCCGATCTTTAACTTTTGTTTCTTCCACTTCTTCTAATTCTTTCCATATTTAAAGTTATTATTCTTCTTAACTCTCTCTATTTTTAGTTTAATTTTCCCTGTATTTTTCTTCCATCTATCTCCCTTTCTTTATATTCTTCACACAGCCCTATGGTAGAGTTGCTTCTCTCGGTCCTCTCACGGCAACGTTCTATACCAAAGCGTGGCGGCGATCAAAGGCTCAGCACGGCGTGGACGGCGTCACACTTCCGATTCCTTGGCTCATTTCTTCCCTTATTCTTTTAATTTCAAGTTGTACTTTTGATTTTTATAGTTATAATTTTCATTTCCTTAGCAATAAAAACTCATGTTAGCAAATTGTGGCTCTTTTATCCCTCTATCTATTCCAAATTTCTCTTCTCAACCCCTCTCAATTTCTTTAGTTAAATTTATTTCTTGTGCATGTTAATTTCCTATTTTTGTACAAACCCACTCCAAATAAATGATTCTGTAGCGGCAAGAAAATGGTTCCTAGGCCACGTATTGCCTTCTCTATTTATTTGTTGGGGAAGTCGTCTCACACCCGTGGAGCCCTGCACACACCAAGAAACCAGAAGGGCGTCAGAAGGAGTCCCGGGTGTTATCCTAGGGGACAACCCTCCGATGCTTAAGTCAGCAAGGGATCAATGAGCAATAGAGAAGAGTAAGGTAAGAGAGAAGTAGAAGCCATAGTAGTCGATCTAGGAGGCATGTAGGTCCTCTGCACGTGTGCTCGCCGCTCCCAGTGGGCTCTCGAAGAGTGCCCGCTGGGTGGTAAGGCCGTGCCGGAGGAGGAGGCTCTCTGGACGCAGCGGATGGCCTCTCTGTCGTAGTTGCAGGTTGGGTTACTCTCTTCTCAGTAGGAAGCTCTAGTGGCAGGAGTGCTCACTGTGTCTCCTCTTGCATAGTAGTATGGGGGTTTAGTATAAGAATCTGCCGTGCTCTTCTCTTCTGTCGATGTCCCTTTTATATGGGTTGTCTTGGAGCGAGGGGCCTCATCCCTTGATAGGGAAGGGTCCGTTTAGTAGAGTAACGTTCCCCGCTATGTTGGCGGGAGTTTCCCGTTGGAGGGCGATAGCCTCGGCGTCGGCCGGTCCCTAGGCGAGTCTTACGGTACTCATGGCGCGTGCTCACCCATTACGGGGTCAAGGCCGACGTCGTGGGGGTAACGGTCGGTCGTCGGAGTGTCCTCCGGCGAGAACTGCGCTTGGGCCGGCCTTAATCGGCATCGTGAAATCTGATGCTCTGTTGGGCCGGTCGTCCTCTTGTTGGGTTGAGCATGTATGTTCGCCCCTTGTTTAGGCTTAGCACGTCCAAACCTTAATGGGCTGCTCGTGCTTGAGCCGTTTCTGGGTCAAACCAGATTTACCCTCCTCACTTCCCCCCTACTCTCAGTTGCCGAGCACTCGTAGGGGACTGAGAGTAGCCGAAGAGAGGGTTCTTCTGGAGGGTGTGATCCAAAGATGATTTCCTCGTATGGCGGGAGTTGGTGGGTTTGAGAACTGCTTGGCGCGCAAGGCACCTCTGGCGGTGGCAGAAGCCACACTGGCAATGATGACGTCATGTTTTGTCTTGTTCTAGGGATGTGGGCTCAGAACGGTCGCCTGGCCTTGGTAATCGTACCACCGTGGCAGCAGGCGTCCCCACGTCTGACCCTTAAGGGGCAACCGTCGAACTGTAGTGGGTGGTTTATAAGAAGCGCTACGGGGCCTCTCGCAGACCATACCCACACCTTGCTGGTCGTCGACCCCCATCGTAGGCGTCTCCCTCCCTTTGCCTGGTGAGGATCCTTCTTTCTCTGTTCTTCTTCTCTTCGGTAGCGATGCCTTGCCGCAGGAGAGCTCTTAGCGTCGAGTCTTACTCTTCAGAGGAGATGCCTCAAGGTCGGGGTGGTATGCCGAGCACCTCAGGTGTGGGCACTAGTCGGCCTGATTCCCAACCTTTAGTGGCCTACAAGGTATTTCATGGCTTGCGGGAGGCCTTCCAGATTCCCCCCGAGTATGATATCGTCTTCCCCGCTGTGGGAGATGACATACCGAGTCACCCTTCTGGCGGGATCATGATCCCAGTGGCCTCCTTTCAGACGGGTCTTCGTATCCTGGTCCATCCCTTTATTGCAGCCATCCTCCGCCATTACGGGCAGAACCCTGGGGGCATAACCCCCAATTCTTACATTATCCTCTACGAGTTTGTCTATGTGTGCCATAGAGCGCTGGTGGAGCCGAGTGTCGATCTATTCCGACAATTCTTCCTCCTCCTGAGTTGCCCATCCGACACCTTTTTTGCATATTTCAAGGCTCGTGCCCGCAACCATTTTATCATAGTTTCCCGTACCGTGTCCAACCGTAAGGGATGGGTAGAGCGGTACGCATACCTGATCAAGTTTAAGGATTGGGATAGGGCCTCTGATGGCTCGATGCAGAGTGGCTTTCCTCGCCCTTGGGGTGATTCGAAGCCTCCCCTCAATGCCAAGGGTCACCGGGATCTGAAGGCTGTTTCCCGGTATCCCCTTGCCGATGCAGACCTCGTCCTGACCCCGGCGCTGCTTCGAGAGCTGGAGTTGTGTCCTCCGTTGTCGCAGGTTACTGGTTTTATTTTCCCATGGGGATGTGGCGATTGTGACTGATGCTTGACTAACCTTGTCTTTGTATTTTCAGGGGCGGCTGAAGCGCAGGGGTGGACCCCCGAGATCGTCCGGCTGTCACGGCTCACTCCTCGCCCCGTGGATCACGTTGCTCCAGGAACCGGCCAAGTGTCGGTCGTCGCCCCCCCAGCCCAGGTTGCTTTTGCCCCGGGGAGGTTGCAGTATCCGGCCCCTGTCAGCATTCCATTGGTGCGTTCGCTCGAGGCATCAGTGGCCAGTAGAGGGCCTAGTCATCTGCAGAGTTCCCCCGAAGCCACTCCTAGCGCACCTGGTGAGGAGTCTGTCATGGCTGGCGGTGGTCAGGCTTATCCAACCGAGGATGAGTTGGAGGAGATGGACAGTCGCGGCCGGTCGAGGAAGAGAGGGAGGGATTCGACCCCAATTGGGAGTCAGGTCCCACCCTCGTCCGGGGTGCCTCCCCCCAGTGTTCACCCATCGTCGTCACCGGCAACGTTGGCAACTGCTACTCTGGTGTCCGTCTCTGGTGGACGGGGGCGCGAAAGGGGCAAGGCCCCTGCTACTATCGAAGCTGATCCTCCTCCCCCACAGAGGGTCCCTCCGCGTGGTCAGTCCTCACAGCCCGAGGACTCACCGGAGGGGGTGCCTGGTGTCCCGGGCATAGTCGACCTCATGGTGCGGAGTGCTCGCTGGCATGAGCATGTTGGGGAGCTCGGTCCTGAGACCGTACATGAGCTGACGGCCGTCGCTGCGAGGAGCGTGTGCCTGGTCGTCAGTGCCGTCGGGCTGTGGAGGCACCGCTTCCTTGATGCCGTCAGCGAGCTGGCAGCCAGCCGGGCCCTTCAGGCTGAGGCCGAAGGGCATTTGAAGGAGTCCAAAGCTACGAATGCCGGACTTCAAGAACAGTCGTCCCAGCTGGAGTCGACCCTGGCTGGTATGGAGCGCGATCGGGACTTTTTCCAGGCGCGGGCGGACGCTGTCGGAGAGCAGGCGGCCAAGCTGGAGGCGGAGGCCCGAGTCATGGAGGCCCGTGCATGAGAGGCTGAGGCAGAGCTCACCAAGCTGCGCTTGTCTCTGTCTTCGGCTGGCGAGGAGGCTTTAGAGGCCTTCCACTCGTCCTCGACTTATCAGGACGAGCTGACGGAGGTGGCCTTGGCGTACTACGGGCCAGCCCATGACCGCGGCTTCCGGGAGGGCTAGAGCACTGCCGTGAAGGACACAACATGGCACTTTGACCTTGTGGCCGCGGTCCTCTCTCCTCCTTCAAATCCCTACGGCTTGGAGGCCGATGACGAAGAGGAGGGACCTAACCATGTAGAGGTGGGCGCTGAGCGATCGGTGTTGAGCGCGGGTGAGCGAGTACCCGCGGATGCTGCCGTGGTGGACTTGATCGATGAGCCACCTTCTCCCAGTGCTGCTGCTGTGCGTGTGCCTACTGAGCCCAGGGCACGTGATGATGTAACTGGGGTAGGTCCTTGAGACGATGCCCCTAGTTGTCTTTCCTTTCTTCTGCACTTTCCGATACAGTAGCCTCCTTTTTGTAATTTCTTTTTTGGAAATGAAGGCCTTCCTTTTATCTACAAATTTAGAGATTTCTTTCATGTAGTTCCCTCCTCCTGAACCGTCGCGAGAACCTCTGGGGATATGAAGCGGCGTCCTTGGTGAGGGCTCCGAGGGAGTGTGACTTTCGGGATCCATCGCTTCGGTTTCCATGGATTCGATTGAGGCGGTAGAGTCCTCATGCCCTTGGGGACTTTGTTCTCCCTATAAATGATGACCTCCATAGCACTTCAGCGATCAGCTTTGCACTAGCGAACCTTTGTAGGCGGCCTTCTTAGAGAATGTCCTCAGAAGAGTCTGGTACTTCATCGGATGATGAATCTCTGCAGGCTAATCGTCCACCTTGGTTCTTCCAAGAAATCCAGTGCCGGTACAGTGGCGGCCGTGGCCTGTGCCTGGAGAGGGTGGCCCGGCGTCTGAGCAATACAGGCTCGGATACCTGGATGGTTGGCGGGAGGCCTTGGAGAAGGTTAACCGCTTGTACGCCGACAGGGTAGTCCTGCTTCTTGAGCCGGATAAATTCCATCCTTGGAGGGACGAAAAGTGTCAGGGTAATGCTGCTTTCCATTCCTCAACTAGTTCCCTTCACTTGTCTCCATAGTATATAACTGTTGTTTGCTCCTTGCAGGTGCTTGGTGAGATGCTCCTCGTTGTTGGAACATCTTCCTACCTTCTGGTAGGAAGGATGGGATCTATTTTCCATTCTTCCACTCGGTAGGCATGGTCGTGCGGCTTGGATGACGGCGGTGGGCTCCTCAGTTTGAAGGCATGGTCAGCACGTCTCTCCCCGCCGTTGTTGTCGCATGTTGTCCGGGGCGAGACACAAGACAACCTCTCCTCTCAAGGGGACGCGGGTGGCAGCCGGAGCAGCGAGGCCTTGTTTGCTAGTTTGGAAACATGTCCAGTACGTCAGGGTGGCCTTGATAATGTGTTGGCCTCATGGTACCGCTGTCTCCCGTCGGCTTGTGTGGGCCTACTGGTTCCCTAAAACAGGTGGATTTCGCTGGTCTTCCTCCAAGTAGGGGTGGCCGGCCTAGCTTTCCTTGTGTAGGCCTTCTACAAGTGAAGCTTTCTGTTGGCCTGAGGGCTTTGTCCCTCTTCTCTAGCATAGGAGGCTTCTCCGTAGGTACCCTCCCACAGAATAAAAATGGGTACCTATGCCTGCTCGGAGATTTTGCATGATCGTTGATAGAGGACGATGCCGAAGGATCCAGTCGCTGGAGTTATATGTTGCCACTATCCAGCACGTCTTGTCTCTCCATGTACTTGTATTTGGCTCATGTGGTGGTTTCTCGCCAATTTCTGGCAGCTTGTATTTTGACTAAAGAAATATAAATTCTTTATTCTAAGCCAATATTATCGTGTACCTCCTATTGGAGTGCTTCTACGTGTCTTCTGGGTGATCCTCTGTGCTCGTATTCTATAGCGTTTGTGCCCTCCACAGGAACCCTTAGGTTACCACTTTGTTTTCAAGGGGAGCAGTGCTCGCCTCTAGGGAACCATTAGGTTACCTTCTTGTTTTCAAGGGGAGCAGTGCCCGCCTCTAGGGAACCCTTAGGTTACCTTGTTGTTTTCAAGGGGAGCAGTGCTCGCGCCTTTAGGGAACCCTTTGGTTACCTTATTATTTTCAAGGGGAGCAGTGCTCGCGCCTTTAGTGAACCCTTAGGTTACCACTTTATTTTTAAGGGGAGCAGTGCTCGCGCCTTTAGGGAACCCTTAGGTTACCTTATTATTTTCAAGGGGAGCAGTGCTCGCGCCTTTAGGGAACCCTTAGGTTACCACTTTGTTTTTAAGGGGAGCGGTGCTCGCCTCTAGGAAACCCTTAGGTTAACTTCTCTATCGTTGGCAACTTACCTTAGTGGGTTACGGCTGGTGACGTTTCACTGGAAGTATTTCCTTAGGTTGACGGAGTTCCACGTCCTGGGCACCTCTCTCCCCCCAGCGTCACTAGCCTGTACGCTCCTTTGCCGAGTGCTTCTGCCACCTGGTACGGGCCTTCCCAGTTTGGTGCAAGTTTTCCTGCGACCCCTTGTGGGTCAGCCACGCTTGCTCGCCGTAGGACCAGATCTCCGGGGAAGAAGTGTCGCTCCTTAACCCGGGCGTTGTAGTATTGCGCTAGCTTCTGTTGATATGCCACAAGTTTCACCTGGGTGTTCGTTCTTTCTTCTTTGAGCAAGTCCAGGTTTTCTCGCATTGCCTGGTTGTTCCTGGCCTCATCAAAATGCCCCACTCGTAACAAGGGGTAGGATATTTCCACCGGAACCACTGCCTCTGCTCTGTATGTGAGATGGAAAGGCGTCTCCCCGGTGGCGGCCCTAGCGGTGGTTCGGTGAGCCCATAGAATACTGGGGATTGAATCAATCCATGCATCGCCTGCTTGGTCCAGGCGGGTCTTGATGCCATGAAGCAGAGTACGGTTGGCGTTTTCCACCAAACCGTTGGCTTGGAGATGTCCCACCGAGGTGTAGTGGTTCCAAATCCCCAACTCCGAGCACTTCTCTTCAAAGGTAGTGCTCGCGAACTATCTGTCATTGTCAGTAGTGAGAACCCTTGAGATCCCGAACCGGCAAATAATGCTTCGCAGCACAAATTTCCAGGATGCTTCGCTTGTTATCTTCCCCAATGGTTCGGCTTCGATCCACTTGGTGAAGTAGTCGATGGCGACTATGAGGAATTTCTTCCTTCCCTGTGCTTCAAGGAAGGGTCCAAGTATGTCAATCCCCCACCGAGCGAACGGGCGAGGCTCCGTCAAGGCGTGGAGCTGCGTCGCCGGTTGGTGGTGCAGGTGGGAGTACTTCTGGCATTGGGGGCACCTTTGAACATAATTGAGATAGTCTTGCTGCAAGGTGGGCCACCAATACCATTGTCGGATTAGCGTCCTCGCGAGTGCTTGTCCTCCCACATGGCTTCCGCAGAGTCCTTCATGGACTTCTTGGATGGCTTTGTCGGCTTCCGTGGGGAAGAGGCACTTGAGCAGAGGAGCTGATAGGGACCGGCGATATAGCCGGCCGTCCACCATGGTGAAGTGGGCCGCTCTTGCCCCCGTGCGCCGCGCTTCAGCCTGATCGCGAGGGAGCGGTTGCCGATGGAGGAAGTCGAGCAGAGGATCCATCCAGGAAGGTTCGTAGTCGATGGCGTTTACCTGGAGCACTGGATCGTCTATGCTTGGTGCAGACAGGTCCTCTATCAGGATCGATCTCAAACTGGAGACTGTAGTGGCTGACGCTAGGTGGGAGAGGGTGTCTGCTCGGGAGTTCTCCTCGCATGGGATGTGGACCACTTCGAAGTGGGCGAACTCATTCGCTGCGGCCTTGGCCTTCTCTAAGTATCTCATCATGGAGGGATCTCGGGCCTCGAACTCCCCCCTGACCTGGTTGGCGATGAGCATGGAGTCGCTGTATGCTCACACGCTTGACCCTCCCAGGTGTTTCGTCATGCGCAACCCGGAGAGGAGCGCCTCGTACTCGGCCACATTGTTCGTGGTCGGGAAGTTGAAGCGTAGGGCGTACTGTAGCTCCACTCCTTCTGGTGAGAGTAAGACCAAACCCACGCCACTGCCCGTAGCGCGGGATGATCTGTCGACATATAGTTCCCAGGTGGGCCCTGAGGAATTCTTGGGTAAGTCCTCGGCGGATAGGGTGCACTCGGCGATGAAGTCCGCGAGAGACTGGGCCTTGATCGCTGTCCTCGATCGGAACCTAATGTCGAATTTTCCCAACTCGATGACCCACTTGACTAATCTTCCGGACGCATCGAGGTTCTGCAGGATTTGCCGGAGGGGTTGATCGGTGAGGACGGCGATCAGATGGGCCAGAAAGTATGGCCGTAGCTTGCGAGCAGCTGTAATCAGGGCGAGGGCGAACTTCTCGGTCCACGAATACCGAAATTCCGGTCCTTGTAGTGCCCAGCTGACATAGTAGACAGGCTTCATGAGTCCTGTCTCCTCCCGTGTAAGCACAACACTCATGGTGCTGGGTGTTACGGATAGGTACAGAAGTAGTTGTTCCCCCCCTTGGGGTTTGGCGAGGACAGGAGGTGTCTTCGGGTAGCGCTTCAATTCTTTGAAGGCTTGTTCGCACTCTTGGTCCCAGTCGATCCACCCCTTCTTCTCCAGCGCCAGGTTGGCTTGCTTGATCAGTCGGAAGAAGGGTAGATATCATTTGGCGGCTCGGGACAAAAACCAGGCCAGGGCGGTGACGCGCCCGGTGAGGCACTGTACGTCCCTCACTCATTTCGATAGCTCCATTTCCAATACTACTCTGATCTGGTCGGGGTTGGCTTCGATTACTCGGTGGTTGACGAGGAAACCTAGGAACTTGCCTAACCGCACCCCGAACGCACATTTAGCAAGGTTAAGTTTCATGTTGTACCGTCTGAGTGTGGCGAAGGTCTCTGCCAAGTTTCGCAAGTGTTCGGCTACTCGGAGGCTTTTCACGAGCATGTCGTCGATGTAGACCTCCATGTTGCGACCGATCTGCGAGTCGAACATATGGTTGACTAGGCGTTGATACGTAGCTCCGGCGTTCTTCAGCCTGAACGGCATGCGGGTGTAGCCGTATAAGCCGTGGTCGGTGATGAACGCGGTATTGTCTTGGTCGGGCTAGTGCATGCTGATCTGATGGTGCCCTGAATAGGCGTCGAGGAAGCTCAGCATCTCGTGCCCGGCTGTAGCATCGACCAGCTGGTTGATTCGTGGCATGGGGAAGTTGTCCTTGGGCATGGCTTTATTGAGGTTGGTGTAGTCCACGCACATCGTCCACTTCCCGTTGCTTTTGGGCACCAGGACTACGTTGGCTACCCAGTCTGGATACTGGGTAGGTCGAAGTAGCCCAGATCACAACTTTCTCCCACTAGTTCCCTGATGATGGCTTGTCGCTCGAGATTGCACCACCTTCGGCGTTGCTGTACCGGGCGGCAGGTGGGGTCCAACCTTAGTTGGTGTGTGATGACCTCCGGGGGAATTCCGGGAAGCTCGTCCTCGGACCATGCGAACATGTCCTGATTGGCCGCGAGGAATCTTGCGTACGCTTTCTTATCGTGCTCAGCCAAGGTAGTGCCAATCTTTAGTGATATGCTTGGGTCATCCCCAACCTGGATGAGGTATAAATCCTTTGCTGGCGCGCTTGTGCTCGGACCCGGGTCTTCAGTCCTCGCCTTCTTTTCTGGAGGCACCTCTTCGGGACGTCGATCTCGGGTGGAGATAAGGTAGCATGTTCTGGATTCCCGTTGATCAACTCAGAGTTCACATACCCCGCGAGGGGTGGGGAACTTATGCTTCTGGTGGTAGGAGGAAGGGATGCCTCGGAGCGTGCCGAGGATTCCTCGGCCGATTTTGGCATTGTATCCTGTCATTGCACGAACCACAGTAAAGTCGTCGAGGAAGGTTACCTCTTTTGGTGCCATCCCGAACGTGATCGGGAGCGAGATACGCCCTTCTGGGCGGATAATCGTGCCAGAGAATCCATACAGCTGTGTGTGCAATGGCGCTAGTAGTGACACGTCCACACCTATGAGCACAAGACAGTCGTACGAAATAACATCGGGTCCACTTCCATTATCCACCAGGATGTGTCGCACAGTACATTGGTTAATGGTGGCGAAAACCACCAAAGCATCAGAATGGGGTGTCGTGACGCCTTCCAGGTCATCCTCGGAGAAGACTATGGGGTCTCTCGGGTGACCTGAAGGGGAGAATTCCCTTGGGGTACCGCCGCCTAGGTCTGCCATGTTGATGGCCGTCGCATACTGACGCCTTCTGCTCGCTCTATCCACCCCCCCCCCCCCCCCCCGCAGCGTGCCCTCCAGAGATCATCATGATCTCTTTGCCGTTGGGCCGATTGTCAATCGGAGGAGGCATCTTCTCTCATCTTTCGACGGCCTTGGCGAGTAATTTGTCGAGGAGTCCTCTGCGGACTAGATCTTCGATAGCATCCTTCAAGTTGATGCAGCCGGCAGTGTCGTGGCCATGGCCTCGGTTGAATTGATAGTACTTCTTCTTATTCTGCCAGTTAGGATCCGACTTCATCTGCGATGGCTATTTGAGGAATGGCTCCTCACGGATCTCCATGAGGATCTTGTCGGGCGGGGCCGTCAGGGGTGTATAGTGGCGGTAGCCACCCCTTTCCTTCTCGGGGAGGTCACGGTTGTCCCCATCACGCCGCTCCTGCTTGCCCCGACCCTCTCGTGGTTGGTCGGCGGCCCTTTTCCAGTCAGGCTGGTTGGTCCCAGCCCCGCGACGCTGGGCCGCGGTGTTCTCCTCGCAATATGCGTGCTTCTGGGCCAGCGCGAGGAGGTCCTGAAGGGTCGTCGGGGCTTCGACTCCGAGCGCACGCCGGAGGATGTGGTCCCGTGTCCCCAGGGTGAGTGCCGTGGTGGCGATGCCGATGTCGAGGTGGGGGATGGGAAGCGCCTCCTCGCGGAAGTGGGAGATGAAGTCCCATAGCGTTTCTTCTTTCCCCTGCCTGAGGGCGAGCAGGGTCACAACAAATCTGGTGACCTTTCGGCAGCCCACAAAGTTCTCCTTGAATAGCTTTTTGAGCTGCTGGAAGGAGGAGATCGTCCCGACTGGCAGGGACTCGAACCATGCTCGGGCGTTCTCCCGGAGGGTCGTGACGAACACCAAGCATTTCACGGTGTCGGAGGTCCAATGGAACACCAGGTGAGAGTCGAAACCATGTATGTGGTCGGTCGGGTCGGAGGTGCCGTCGTAGGAGGCGAATGACGGCAGCTAGAGCTTTGGCGGGATGGGGGCTTCTATAATCTCCCTAGAGAAGGGAGCGTGGAAGTCCAAGTCATCGTCGAGGATGCCGCGATTCTTTGCGGCCAGGAGGACATCGTCCAGGTGCCGAAACTTATCCTCCATTTCGTTGAACCATTGGAGCTGGCGGTCCATCTCCGGGTTGGAATGTAGCGGGCTGCGTATATTAGGCGCAGGCACGCTGTGTGGCCGTCGGGTCCTCGTGACGGAGGTGTGGGATGCCTCCCGCACCTGTCAGAAGTTCTCTCTGGCCTGGCCTCCTTCGCCCTCCCATTGTTCGGGTGGGGCGTACTGGGGCCTCTAGTCCTGGAGTTCTCGACAGAATTCCGCCAAGGCTCGGACCTCCTGGCGGAGCTCATTTAGGTCACCCGGGGTGACCTCCTGTCGAGGGTGAGCGGAAGAAGCTTCTTGCGATCCCCGGTGAGAGTTGGGTCCCTGATGGGAACCTCGCCCCCGGTTGCTGGCATTGCGGAGGCTTCCACGGGGCGCCATAGCTTTTTGCTCGTCTTCCCACAGACAACGCGAAGAAGTGTAGCGGCAGGAAAATGGTTCCTAGGCCACGTACCACCTTCTCTATTTATTTGTTGGGGAAGTCATCTCACGCCCGTGGAGCCCTGCACACACCAAGAAACCAGAAGGGCGTTAGAAGGAGTCCCGAGTGTTACCCCAGGAGACAACCCTCTGATGCTTAAGTCAGCAAGGGATCAATGAGCAATAGAGAAGAGTAAGGTAAGAGAGAAGTAGAAGCCATAGTAGTCGATCCAGGAGGGGTGTAGGTCCTCTGCACGCGTGCTCACCGCTCCTAGTGGGCTCTCGAAGAGTGCTCGCTAGGTGGTAAGGCCGTGTCGGTGGAGGAGCCTCTCTGGATGCAGAGGATGGCCTCTCTTTCGTAGTTGCAGGTTGGGTTACTCTCTTCTCAATAGGAAGCTCTAGTGGCAGGAGTGCTCACTGTGTCTCTTCTTACGTAGTAGTATGGGGGTTTAGTAGACGAATCTACCGTGCTCTTCTCTTCTGTCGATGTCCCTTTTATATGGGTTGTCTTGGAGGGAGGGGCCTCATCCCTTGATAGGGAAGGGTCCGTTTAGTAGAGTAACATTCCCCGCTATATTGGCAGGTGTTTCTCGTTGGAGGGCGATAGCCTCGGCTTCAGCCGATCCTTGGGCGAGTCTTACGGCACTCATGGCGCGTGCTCGCCCGTTACGGGGTCAAGGCCGACATCGTGGGGGCAACGGTCGGTTGTCGGAGTGTCCTCCGGCGAGAACTGCGCTTGGGCCAGCCTTCATCGGCGTCGTGGAATCCGATGCTCTGATGGGCCGATCATCCTCTTGTTGGGTTGAGCATGTATGTCCGCCCCTTGTTTGGGCATAGCACGTCTAAACCTTAATGGGCCGCTCGTGCTTGGGCCGTTTCTGGGTCAAACTAGATTTACCCTCCTCAGATTCGATTTCAAATATAAGAATTTTCTATCTCATGCTTAATTAAAAATATTTCCTCCTCATGGGATCGACCCGTTATTCACCACTTTACTCGTATTTTCAAATCTATTTGAGTGAGTGAGTGCGATTTTATAAATTTTGAAATTGTGTGGCACGACATGTTTTAAACGACATCTTGTCGAACGCATCAATTTTTGACACCGTTGCCGGGAGGAAATTAATTTTCTTTAATGGTTGGATATTATTGTATTTGATGTGTATTAATTTTTCTATTTTTATTTTGTAAGAAAATAAATCAAAAAAATAAAAGAAAGTGAAAATTCGGACCTGAAATTCAAGAGAAATAATCTATCGCAGAAAGCCAGGAAGTGTCGTTGTAAGCCTATATCTGTCACTATAAAGGCAAGAATTCTGAAATTGTGGAAAATCCTGAGAAAGCAAGTGTCGCTAAAGGTCAGTAAGCGTAGGTACATGTTTTGTTTTTCAAATTTCTATAAAATCTAAAAAAATCAGATAAATTCATGAAAAATCCATAAAAATTTTAAAAAATCAAAAAACCTGAAAAACATAGAAATCATGATTTTATGCTTTATTTACCAGTAGGTTGCATGTTAATTAGTATTTTTAATTGTTATTTGTATTTTATCTATCTCTCTTTTTGAAAAATAAAAAAAATAAAAAAAACAACTCTATGAAAATCAAAAAAATCAGAAATCTAGAAAACTTTCAAAACATAATTTTAGACTTTATTTTTTAGATTTACATATTGTTTGGTATTTTTAGTTTATAATTTTCGTTTATTCATCTCTTCTTATAAAAAAGAATTTTTTTTTGAAAAATCTAAAAAAAATCATAAATCAGAAATCAGAAAAAAAACGGTCTCATGCTATCATGTCCTCATTTTAGTTGCATCAATTTCATGCATTGTGCATTTAGTTGAGTATTTATTCTTTATTTTTGTATCATTTGAAAGAAAAAAATTCACCATCTTCCTCTTCTTCTCCTTTCTGTTTTCTCTATTTTTCCCATTTAAGGGCAACATAGAGACACCTCTTTTAGAATTGGAAGGACCCTCCATTGAGCAGTCCGTCTCTTTGGACTGGAATTTCCTTTTCCAAGACCTCCATAAGTTTCCGCACCCGTGGATTCCCTCATAGAAGCCGGGCATGTTGTACTAAAAAGCACCCCGAAGTTAGATTGCCCTTAGGAGGTTAAAAAGAAGTTTTGGAATTTGTTGCTATTTTGAAAAACTGGTGTCTAAGGTTAGAGGTCAACGTCAAACACCATAAGCGGACTTGTGGTTGTTTAATTAGGTCCCTACAAAAGTAGGGGGAGCCTCCCACAACTCCACCTCTTACCTGGCCAGTGAACCAACTTGGTAGCAAGTCCCGACTCCTCTTTTGTAAATAAAAATAAAACAAAACAAAATAAAAAAACCATCATGTTTGCATTCATATAGTGATTAATTCATAACATTTGCATTTAGTAATTCATTCATCGTATAATTCTTCAAAACTAAAAAAAATCATCATCATTGTTGCATAAACCATTTATTTACGAATTAATTCATTGCATTGTTTCAATAAAATAAAATAAAATCAAAAGATTTTCCAGTAAAATAAAATAAAATAATAAAAAATCAAAATAGAAAAAAAACGCATTACAAAAACATCACTCTTTCTTTGGCCTTCTGCATTGCCACATCCACTTTTGTTCAGGCCCATTATTGGATTCTTTCATGCTAAACCATGCGAGCCACTTAAACTTAAATTCCTCATTTACCCAATATCATCAAAATCCTTCATTCTTTCATAATGGGGTTTATAATCCATCTCTTACCCAAGAACCACACCAATTGCTACCGTAATTTTCCACCCCTTACCCTCACACATATCCATGTCCTAGGTGGGAAAATCAACAATCTTCTTCTTGGGCACCCTATCAAGACCCCATGCAAAGTCCTTCGAACTCACACTTTTCAAATTGGGCTTCTTACGCAAATGCTCCTTACAACAAAGCCCAACATGAAGGACATCCCATCTACTCCCCACTACCTCAGTACCAGACTGACTTCTATTCTGATTGTTACTCACCACAGTGTGAGTGCCACCCAACCAATCCAGCTTCTCCAAAGTCTGATTTCGAGGACATGTTTAATCAAATGACTCAACTCATCTTGGCCAATCAGCAAACCCTTAAAGCTCAAAGCCAAATTATCCAAGCCCAGCTTGACCAACTTGATAGAGAGCTTGAAATGGCCCAACTTGCTAGCCTCCCCATTGAAAACTTTACAAATATATTTTCTGATTATGACTATAATGTCAGCCTGAACGATCAATCCAAACTCAATAACTCTCAAATAATCTTTGGTGATGAGGAGTATATGGGGCAGTCATATCAGGAGAATTGGGAGGAAGCTAGTGAAGCTCAAGTTGTGATGGCCAAGCATAATCATGAAGAAAATGATGACGAGTCTAAGCTGGGAAGAGACGAAGAGAGAAACACACATCAGATCTATAATCAAATGCCTCCCCTTGAATTTGATAAAACTCTCTTTGAAGATGGGAAGGAAGAAAAAGTGAGGATAGAAAAAGAATTGAGCATTTATTTGAAAAATGTAACTGGGGTTAATGAGGAGTTGAATTTTTTGCATGAAAATCTTTATGACCAAACAACGTTTAATATGGAGGAGAGGATAGAGGTCTCGCCCATTTCTGACCACAGTAATCCTAGCGATCTTTCTAAAATTCTTCAAGCCGATTGGTCGAATCCACCTGAAATGCATGAAGAGGGGGATTGCTGTGTGGTGAATAATATTTTTGATTTAATGCAAAAGAATTCCGAATATCCTCCTCCTCTTGATGAGTGTGATGAAGGGGTCCTAATAGAGAAATTCACATTTGATCTTACCTATGATGAAGGGGTCGAGCTGGAACAATTTACATTTGATCTTCCCACCTCATTATTGGGAAATTTGATTGATAATCTTCCATTGATTGATGAGTGTGATGACGGGTCCTTATTAGAGAATTTCACATTTGATTTAACCCCTGAGCCCTATCAAATAAAGTTTAAATCATTGGATGAGTTAGATTCTTGGCTCACGCTTCCTTCCAATATGATTCCGCTAAAAGTAAAGCCTCTCCAAAATGACATTCTAGGACCTGAGGGGGATGTGCCAGTTATATTCACATTTGATTTGACTTCCCATCAGGAAAACCAGTTGATTACTGTCCTCAATGCTCATGAGGCAGTTACTGAGAGGAATGTGGCTAATAATGACAACCTTATTCATAAGCCACTAGTGCGTGACCAAGTTACTGTGGAGGAAGTGGTCAGTAAAGGATTAGTCATGAAGGAAGATACATGACAAGAGGACCAATGGGTAGATGTTGTGCAAAGGTTCCACCTCGATCTTGAAAACTTATAGGCCATTTATCATTTCATGACCCTAAAAGATGAAAACTGGCTCACACATATGGTTAAAGTTAAAATCAACAATGTGCGAGCCCCACATATTTCTAGTCCCAATACGTACATGCTTACTCTTGTATTCCAATGGCATAAGGGTAGAATTTGGAGGACAAGATCACTTGGTGGCTCATTTTGAATGCCACACGTTGGTTAGTGAGCTACATTGCGTCTGACTAAAGACGTTAAACTTAACACTTCTTAGGAGGCAACCCACAATTTTTATGATTTTCATGTTTCTAATAAATGGCTTCTTGGGAGACAACCCAAGATTGTGTTATGGTTTTATTTTTTATTTTACAGGTGTGAATAAAGGATAAGTTGGGGGGGAGAGAGCAAATTGCACCTATGCCTCGCCTTTAACGACTAAGTACCGCCTTTGGTTAGCAAGGATGCCCGTCGAAGTTCACTTCCGTCAAGTTGTCACATTCCTTCACAAATTTCATGTCTACATTGTTCTATTCATCCATATTGTTCATGCCATTGCGGACAATGTCATTTAAGTTGGGGGGATGAAAATCATGCTATTGCACATGTTGCATTCATATACAACATCATTTAGCCAAAGTGAAAAAAAAATAACAAAAAAAAGTCATTTTGAGTTTCATGATTCATGCTTCCATTGAAAGTAATTCTGGAATAGAAATGACTAGATAATGATGATGGAAAATTTATTTAATCAAGTCATGGAAAACGGATCTACGAATCTCTTTAAAGTTCATGTGCATTTTAGAAAAATAAAAATCACTTAATACGCTAATGAAACATGTAGTACAAGCCTTTTACTATTTTGGGAATGTTGCCTAATATTCTGCACTTCTTAAAAAAGAGATCTTTTATAAGCTTGCTGCCAAGTTATCTATTACATTAGTGCAATAGCACGTTGAAAAAAAAGAAAAAGAAAAAGAAAACACCATGAAAAATGCCCCGAATCTGAGTAACCAGGCCTACTTCACCTAAGACGTGTTGAGATTTACATCAAAAGGAAAAGGGAACCTTGATCCGCGAAATCGGACCTGCTTCGAGGTTCGCGTTAAATAGTGAAGGGTAGTGCATCATCATGTATGTAGAAAAATAAAAAGATCCCTAAGGGACGAAACAATAAGGCAGACAAATAGCTAATATGCTTAATGCTTTGATTAAGAGGTGCATGGTTGAAATGCACTTATTTGGAATAGTAAATGGGGGATGTAATTATCTACGCTGTGGATTTAGTATTTACACATGCACTAGTGCTATTGAATTTTGAGTTGAATTCTTGATCATGTACCTTAATTTTCAAATCTAAGGCTAGTATGTGTTAACGTTTTTGGATTCTTAATCTTTGGTTATTTCTATGAAGGAAAAGTTAGATATGAAGGTATGAACTTTACAAACTCTTGTTGGTCCTAAATTTTTAATTATTAACATTGCTAAAGGACTAGCAATGAGTAAGTTAGGAGGTGTGATAAGTGTACATTTTTACATGTTAATTAATGTTATAACACACTGTTATGAGCTTTAATATGCATCACTATGCGCTTATCACAATTAATTTCAATCTAAATCAAAACATTTAGTTTGATGGAATTAAGTAATTTTAATAAATAAATTTTCTTATTTTGCATGCACGAAGAGGACGATGGCAAGAAAAATAAGTTTACACAATAATGGGTCAAAGTTCGTTAAATATAAAAAAAAGAAGAAGGAAAAAAACAAATAAATATACAAATGCAAATGGGCTAAAGGCCCATGGGTTTGTTTAAAATAAAATTAAAAAAAAATAAACAAACAAAATAAAAGCCACTAGTATTAGATATATATATACACGAGGCAGCTGGCGGGCTTCAGCAAATGCATGCATGCAGGGCACGCAGTCGCGACGTGGAGAAGCCAGCAGCTTGGGCGCGAAGCTGCAGGCAGGTGGGTGCGACGTCGTTGCGTGCGCTCTAATGGGCTTGGGCGCGAAGCTGCAAGCAGGCACGGACGAGTGGCAACACGTGGCGTCTTCTCCATGCAGGTCGGCAGCGTTCAAACGCAGTAGAAGGGTGCTTCACGCGGGCGATGGCGGCCAACGGCAGGCGTGGTCAACGCGCTAAGGCGATGGCAGGTCTTCACGCAACTGTTCACGTGGCAAGCGGCGGCAGCATACTGTCGGCAAGCGGCTTCAGCGGAGGCAGGTGCGCATGCGCATGATCAACGGCGGGCACCTGGGTCAGCAGAAGCGGCTGACCAAACGCGGGCGCGGAGGAGGCTTCCCACGGATCAACCTTCTCATGCGGTTGGCGGGCGTAGAGTCAATAGCAGCAGGTCGATGCACGCGGGCGCACACCGCGGAGGAGAGAAGAAAGAGAAGAAAGAGAGGAAAAAAGAGAAGAAAAAAATGCAGCGGAGGTGTTAGATTTTCCACAAAAGCTAAAAGGGGAAATGAGTGTTCACATAGTAAAGGGGTTAAGTTTTAGCCCTATAAAATGGGCTCCTATTGTGATGTGGGAGAGAGTTTTTTTAGCCTTACGGAGG
This sequence comes from Amorphophallus konjac, assembly GCA_022559845.1. Taxonomy (NCBI): domain Eukaryota; kingdom Viridiplantae; phylum Streptophyta; class Magnoliopsida; order Alismatales; family Araceae; genus Amorphophallus; species Amorphophallus konjac. The sequence goes on along the minus strand of CM040125.1, from coordinate 238,117,587 downwards.
GTTACGTAGAGTTTGTTTGGGGAGTTTTTGATATGTAATTTGTGAGTTTTGTTGTTGTTGTTATTGTTTTTGAGAACTTAGCTTGGCTTAGCCTGTCTTAGATCATTTTTTACATACTTTTATGTTCTTAGTTTCAATTTCTTATCTTCACAAAACTTCTTCAGTTTTCAATGCTCTACATTTTCTCTTTCTACCACTTCCTCTGAATCTTTCCCATTTTTAAGTTATTTCCTATTGTTCCACTTGCTGTCCTGGTAAATTACTGTTCATCCGAGATGCTAGTCTCTGTTCTTCCTCCATTTTAAAGCCCTTCTACTCTTCTTTTCTTTCTGAGTTCTTCAAGAAAGTTTTTCCTCTCTCTTGGATCTTCATTTTTTTCGTCTACCACTTCCTCTAATTCTTTCTCGTTTTTAAGTTATAATCAATTTTCCACATTTCAATTTTTTGCACAATCACTATTCACCCGCGCAGACCACTTCCCTTCTACCCCAGTTTTCACCACCTTCTAGTCTTTTTCTTGTTGAGTCTCCTTGAATGATTTTGATGATAACAAAACTCAGAGTGAAGGTTTTATCACGCCCCGTGTCAAAGGATTCAATATACGAGTAAAGGGGGTTCAAGTTTGAGTTTATCAATTCTGTGGAAAACTCATTAGTTTTATTTGAATCATTGTGTTTCCAAGTGAGTTAATTATGTCCAAACAAACCCCAAAATGCTTGAAAGAATCATTCATTTGAAAGGCATTGTTTCTCTGATCAAATTCATTGGGCTAACAATTCAATTTTACAGGACCAGGCCATTTCGGTCGACCAACACCCTAGGGCCGATCGACCATATTTTTCAGAGATGAAGAATGCCAACTTTTACAAGTTTCGGTCGACCAGTGGGTAGTGGCCGGTCGACCGGTTCTTCCAGAAATGAAAAACTCCAAGATTTACAGGTTTCGGTCGACCGCCCCAACATTTCTGGTTGACCGGAATCCCCGAGACCCCCTTTTGTTGACTTTTGGTTCTAGCTCGAGAAGAGGGTGTTTCTCCCATTTGTTTAAACCCATTGGTCTCAGTCAAGGAGTGATTTATGGATCTAGTCTGGGGACTTGTCTCTTGACCTTCCAAGATCTATAAAGGATCTCATTGGGGTCATAAACCCTAAGGCTTTTCCAGAGAAGAACAAGGGGAGGCTATCAAGGGAGAGGGTGCTGGTACTGTTCACATGAATAGTGATTCGTGGGGAACTCTTCATCTAGGAGCTGAAGCCTTCAAGTGCAAATCTGCATCCAAATCGAGTGGAGATCAAGCCAAGAGCAAGCTTCATTCCACACCATCTTCATCCACTAAGGGGGAGCCTGATTTGTGTCTTTACTTCATGTTTTTGTTCTATGTGCATTTGGGTTGATTCATATTTCTCTTGTAATATTCAAGCACTTGTGTGTGTGTGGATCTAGACAGATCCGTGTGTGTGTGTGTGTTCTTCTTTGTTCTTCGCAGTTCTTGTGTGTTCGTGCTCTTGCACTTTCGTGGGAGTTCTATACTCTTCACGTGTGTGTGTGGTTTGTGTTCATCTTGTAATCTCCTACAAGATAGTGTGTGAATCCTCACCGTGTGTAAGGGGTGGACGTAGGTTGCCGTTGTTGTATCCGAACCACCTAAAAATCACTGTCTTCTTAGTGGTTTGATCCATATCTTCTACCTCCATTCTCTCTTGCTCTTTTGTATATTGTATTGTCGTTTAGTTCTGTATTCCGATCTAGATTCATTAACCCTCTTACGGGAGATCTCTGGTATATCGAAAGGTAAATTCGAATCGACAAGGCTAGTCTTGTCAGGAAGAAAATACCTTGTGTGAGAGAATCCTTGGATTCCTAGACTCCACCTAGTACCAAGGAACTGTTGTAGGGGTTAATTTATCCAGATTCTCTTTGTGAATCGTTATATCTCCTCCCATTGGTTGCTTGCTTTTCAGACGTGTTTTTTTATCTAGCATAACTTCTTTAAATTTATTGTTACCCAATTCACCCCCCTCTTGGGTGCCATTTAATCACGGGACTTCAATTGGTATCAGAGCTAAGGCTCTTTCTTTCACAGATCTAACGATCTAGAGTAAGATCTGGTTAAATGGCAAACAAGGGTACGATGCCCGAGGGTCACTCCATTAACCGTCCTCCCTTCTTTGACGGTTCAAACTACTCGTACTGGAAAAATAGAATGCATGTCTTTCTGAGGGTTCAAGAGTACGAAGTTTGGAGAGTTGTGGACAAGGGTCCTCATAAACTCGGGGATGATGAAGAAAAATGGACACCAAAGGAAATTAAGAAATGCACTGCTAATTTCAATGCCATGAATATTATACAATGTGCGATACACCCTAATGAGTTCTCTCGTGTTTCTATGTGCAGCTCAGCCAAAGAAATGTGGGACAAGCTGCGACTCATATACGAGGGAACTTCAGAGGTCAAGGAAATCAAGGCAAATCTCCTAGTCACTGACTACGAGATGTTTAAGATGAAACTTGAAGAAACCATCTCTGAGATGTTTGCAAGGCTAACAGAGATCACAAATGGTCTCAAAAGTATCGGGAAGGAATACTCAAATTTTGACCTTGTAAGGAAGGTTTTAAGGTCCCTACCGTCAGCTTGGCACACAAAGGTCACAGTAATTGAAGATTCAAAAAATCTGTCTACTCTCACCTTGGACGAACTCATAGGGTCACTCATGACCTATGAGATAAATATAAAGAGGGCAGTTGATGAAGACATCAAGAAGAAAAAGGTCATTGGACTGAAAGCTCATCACTCCGATGACGAATTTCAAGAAGGTGAATCAAGTGACGGAAGCAATGAAGAGGAAGAATTGGCGATGCTAACTCGCCAAGTGAAGAGATTTCTGAGAAAGAAGAGAAATTTTCAGGGAAACTACAAAAAGGGGCAAAGGAATCCCACTCAAATCAAAGGCGAATCGAGCAAGCCAAGTAGCATCATATGCTACGAATGCAAGAAGCCTGGGCACATGAGAGGTGAGTGTCCATATCTGAAAAAAAAATTCAAGAAGGATAATTTTAAGAAACCCAAAGCCATGGTCGCCACATGGAGCGACGAAGAAGATGAACTATCTGATGAAGATATCTAAGAACTTGTGGAAAGCTTGTGCCTCATGGCACATGAAGATGAATCTACGGAGGTAAATTCTGACCCTGATTTTATTTCCAATGAACAATGGGAATCGGAATATGAAAAGTTGTACACGAAATACAAGAAAATCATATCTGAAAATAAAACTCTCAAAAAGAAACTTGATGACTTGTCACATGAAGATATCTTTGTCAAATTTAAAAAATTGGAACAGGAATGGTTTGAGGTAACGGAAGAAAGAGAAAGTCTATTACAAATAATTTTAGACTGTGATAAAGCCAAAGAAGAATTATCTTGCAAAATATTTGAAATGGAGAAAGCATGTGAAAAGATGAAAATTGAAGGAAAAATTCTGAAATCCACAAACTCAGAACTCGAAGAGAAATTTGTGAGTTTAGATAAAGAAGTGGCTAAACTTCAGTCCACATTGTCAAGATTTGTAAAGGGCAAACAAAACCTAGATAATTTGTTGGGAGTTAAAATCAATTTTCAAAAGGAAGGTCTTGGATACACTCCTCAAAATAAAAAATCCTTTGAACATAAGATCACCACATCCTTTGTTCATGAAAAGGATAAAAACCATGTTTCATGTTCCAAGCCTGAACCAAAACATGCTCAACCCAAACCATGACAGTCTCAAAGAAAGTTTTCACATGTTAACTGTTATCATTGTGGTAGATTTGGTCATGTTATTGCAAATTGCTGGTTCAGACAAAGCCCACCAAGAAATCATATTTTTTGGACCAAGAAGAGATATACACAGAACTGGACTAACTCCTATGGACCCAAACTAGCTTGGGTACCAAAAATAATTGCATGAGAATTTTCTTTCTTGCAGATATGTCTTGAAATCAGGGGGAGCAAATGGTACTTGGACAGTGGCTGTTCAAGGCATATGACAAGGGACAAGAAGGTGTTCTCTACACTGCAAGACAAGGATGGAGGTTCAGTTGTCTTTAGAGGCCAAGACAAAGGTAAAATCGTTGGGATTGGCAACATTGGTAAGAATTCTGAAATTCTTATCGAAGATGTGCTTTTGGTGAAAGGTCTAAATCACAATCTGTTAAGTATAAGTCAATTGTGCGATAAGAGTTTTAAAATTATCTTTGATGAAACCCACTGCATTATCTTGAACAAGAACATAAATGAGATCAAATTTCTTGGAAAAAGAAATAACAATGTCTATACTATTGATATTGACAATGTTTCTTAAGATGGTCTTTGCTTGGCAGCTAACAATCATGAAAATGCATGGTTATGGCACCGAAGATTAGGTCATGCTAGTTTTGGAGTAATCTCCAAGCTGTCTAGACATGATTTGGTGAATGGACTGCCAAAATTAAAATTTGAAAGTGATAGAATCTGTGAAGCTTGCACAAAAGGTAAGCAAACACGAATTTCCTTCAAAAATAAAAACATTGTTTCCTCCGCTAGGTCGTTGGAATTGTTGCACCTTCATCTTTTTGATCCAACTAGAACCTCTAGCCTAGGAGGAAAATCCTATGGCTTTGTGATTGTTGATGACTATTCCAGATTTACATGGGTGCTCTTTTTAGCCAATAAAAATTATGCCGTGACGGAATTTCAAGTTTTTTGCAGGAAAGTTCAGAATGATAGAGGTTATCTCATCACTACCATTCAAAGTGATCACGGTGGAGAGTTTGAGAATCATGACTTCAGCAAGTTCTATGAAGAGCAAGGATACACGCATAATTTTTCATCACCACGCATGCCTCAACAAAATGGAGTGGTGGAAAGGAAAAATAGAACTTTGATAGACATGGCACGGACCATGTTAAGTGAGAACTCCCTGCCCAAATACTTCTGGGTCGAGGCAGTAAGCACAGCATGGTACATCATCAACAGGGCAATGGTAAGGCCCATCTTAAAGAAAACTCCTTATGAGCTGTACAAGGGTAAGAAACCAAATATTTCTCATCTCAAACCCTTTGGATGCTCATGTTTTATCCTGAACAATGGTAAGACTAATCTAGGAAAGTTTGATGAGAAAAGTGACAAAGGAATTTTCCTAGGTTATGCACTTAACTCTAGAGCCTACCGTTTGTTCAATAAGAGGACCTTGGTTGTTGAAGAAAGTCCTCATGTGATTTTTGATGAATCTGAGTTAAAACTAACAAACCAATCTGTTCAAATTGTGGATGCAGATGAGGATTATAAAGGTCGGAATGATGTCAAGGCCAAGAATGAGCCAACTGAAGGTGGATCCAGCAAGAGTGAAGAAGATGAGGATCCCTCAATTAAAACACTTCAAGAGCAGCAAGTGTAACACCCAGATTTGCCAAGATCATCCACTCTTCTGAAAGATCACCCCGCTGAAAATATCATAGGTAGTCTTGAAGACGGGGTAAGAACTAGATCTTCTCTAAGGCAGGTAGAAGAAGAGGATTTAATTGCCTTAATTTCTCAAGAGGAGCCTAAGGACATTCATGATGCCTTGTAAAATGACTCCTGGATCCAAGCTACGCATGAAGAGTTGCACCATTTTGAAAGAAGCGAAGTGTGGACTCTTGTGCCACGTCCTAGAAATGAGCCCGTAATAGGAACCCGATGGGTCTTTAGAAACAAGCTGAATGATATGGGTGTGGCTGTTAGGAATAAGGCCCGGCTTGTAGCCAAGGGGTATATCCAGGAGATGGGGATTGATTTTGATGAGTCTTTTGCCCCGGTTGCTAGGCTAGAAGCAGTCCAGATTTTATTGTCGTTTGCCTGCTCATTGAACTTCAAACTATTTCAAATGGATGTTAAATCTGCCTTTCTTAACGGGTATATCAAAGAGGATGTTTTTGTAGAACAACCTCCAGGCTTTGAAGATTCCAAGCACCCACGACATGTGTACAAGCTCCAAAAGGTGTTGTACGGGCTTAAGCAGGCACCAAGGGCATGGTACGAAAGGCTTACTTCATTTCTGACTGAAAATGGGTTCAAAAGAGGTAAGGTTGATCAAACACTTTTCACAAGGAAATCAAGTAAAGAGATATTGGTAGTTCAAGTGTATGTTGATGACATAATCTTTTGAGCTACTAACAATGCTTTATGTGATGAATTTGCAAGAATAATATAAGGAGAGTTTGAAATGAGTCTAATGGGTGAACTAACCTTCTTTCTTGGTTTGCAGGTAAAACAAATGCTTGAAGGCTTCTTCATAAACCAAGCCAAGTATACAATGGAGCTGTTGAAAAAATACGAGATGGCCGAAGCAAAACCCATATCAACTTCGATGGCCACAACCACGAAGTTGGACAAAAATGAAAATGGTAAAACAGTAGATCCTACACTGTTTCGAGGTATGATCGGATCACTACTGTATTTAACAGCATGTCACCTTGATATTCAATATAGTGTATGTCTATGTGCTCACTTTCAATCTTGTCCAAAAGAATCACATATGATGGCTGTTAAACGGATTTTTTGGTATTTGATTGGCACACTAGACTTTGGCTTGTGGTTTCTGATCGGCAGCTCTTTTGATTTGATTGCATATATTGATGTCGATTATGTTGGTTGCATTGTTGATCAGAAAAGTACTAGCGGGTACTGTCAGTTTCTTTGTGGTTGCCTAGTTTCATGGGCCTCCAAGAAACAACATTCAGTAGCTCTCTCAACGGCCGAGGCTGAGTATGTAGCCTCCGAAAGTTGTGGAGCCCAAGTAATTTGGATCAAAAATCAATTGCTTGATTTGAATATTGAAATAAAGTGTGTTCTAATTTTATATGACAATACAAGTGTAATCATTTTATCAAAAAACCCTGTTCAGCACTCTAGGACCAAGCATATAGACATTCGACACCATTTCTTGAGAGATCATGTAGGCAAAGGGGTTTTTGAGCTGTATTTTATTGATACTCATAATCAGCTGGCCGATATCTTCACCAAGCCCTTAAACCAGCAGCAATTCAACAAGATTAGAAGGGAACTTGGCATGTGCAAGGGTGAGAGCATACATACTTAGGTCTGCATTAGGATGGGTGATGCATATCAGAAGCATAAAGGGTACATAGTGTGACATGCATCACCATGTTGTGTGTTTTTACTCTTCTCTATTTTGATACCATCCAGCATGTGTGATTGTATTATTTTAACTTTATAACCCTCCTTGAAAATTTCTAAAACCTTATACTCCTTGACAATAAATGTGGACAATTGACCTAGGGACACTAGACAGTCACTGAGGGGTGCCTTCAGAAAAACCTCGCTGGTTGATTCCTCAGATGTCTTTTACTGAAATTCTCCCCAAAAAACAAGAAAAAGAATAAAGAAAAAGATAGTATATAAAAAAAGGAGATACATAGGGGGATGAATACCACCAAGTGAAGGGAGCACAAGAAAAGCAGGAGATATGGAGGCTATCAGTACACAAAATTTTATTTTTGGGCCTCCTGACCTTTCCGGTCGACCGACCCACCCGGCCCGGTCGACAGAAACCGGCGGTCGATCCAACCGGGAACCGACCGCCCCCCTTTTTAAGGGGGTTTCTCTCCTTCTTATCTCATTCTATCCCACTTCTTCTCTCTCCCATACATTCCCGAAACCCTAGCACACAAACCCTCCACCTCTCAAGCCCTCAAACCTCGCCAATCCTCCATCCCCACAATCTCCGTCGGATTCGTCGCCACTCCGGGACACGATCTTCGCGGCTGTTCGTGCTGCCACCAACCTACTTCCTCGATTCCAGAGTGTGGGGAACGATCTTCCAGGGCTCCAGGAGTGCTCCTTAGTCCACTTCAACCTCAAGGGTAGAGTCCCTTCTCCTCGAAGGTTTTCACAGCCGGTTTCCTTGTCTAAGATGCCGCCTAGACGGAGCTCTCGGCGTTCCACTCAAGGGGAAGCCAGCAGTCAGAGACAGGAGGCCCCGGCTCGTCCACAGCGGGCACCGAAACCTCATCGTGCACCCCGTCTACCTCTACGACCCATCATCAACCCTCGCCTTGTTGATTTTCAAGAGGTGAATGACATTTTGCCAGATTTGTTTGCACTTTTTGCAATTCAAGACGGGTGGAATGATTTTGTCTCCAGATACACTAAGTATTACCCAAACCTAGTCCAGCAATTTTATGGGAATCTCGTTGAGAGAAATGGAGACTTATTCATAGTTGTTCAAGACATTGAGATACATATTGGACCCGACCTTTTTTGGCGTGCCTCAGGGGTTTCAGCCTAGGGTGCCGATATGACGTTTGGACATGGTGAAGTGGAGGATACATTCTTTGCTATGACAGGTTGCGATTATGTCCGGGGTGTAAGTGACCACATCCAACTTAATGCCAATTACTTTCCGCCCTTGCAGCGTGTCCTGCATCACATATTCACTACCTTGATTTATCCAAAGGGTGGAAGTTTTAATGAAGCGACAATGGTTCATCGGTTCCTCTTTTATCATGTCATGAATGGGAACCCCGTGAATATGGGTCAACTCATGACTACTTTGATTGACTCTTGCCGAACCAACTTGGGGCGCTCCTTACCTTATGCATCACAGTTGACAAGAGTTTTTATCTATGCTGGGGTAGATTTGACGGAAGAAAGGTCACTTCTCGCCAAGATGACATCTACAATGAACACAAGCTTTTCTTCAATCTTGGATATTACTGGGATGAAGATGGTGAGCTTACCAGGGACATTCCCACCTATGCAGAACAATTTGCTAATGAAGAAGAACCACAACAACAGCAGGATCATGGGGATGCCCCCCCTCTTGTTCAGGCGGAGGATCAGCCTCCCCCACCTTCACCACACCGTATGGATGAGGAGTTGCCACCTCCTCCACAGTTTGTTCACGGGGAGTCTTCTACTCAGGGTGCTGGTCATCCTACTTGGGGGGACTATGAGGCTCTTGATAGACGTGTCTTAGGCATGGAAAGCCGGCTCTACTCATCCCTTGATCAGCTGGACACTTTCATGGACACTATGACTAGCCGAATGGAATCTTTCACCCATGCTCTAGATGACATTTCTACCTACATGGCCACTCTTTATACCAGCCACAAAGATAACTGTGAAGCCTTCCAGATGAACAATCAATCACTTCTTACCACCCGTAGGCAGCTTCTTCATTATGATGAAACTCTGCATGACATTGCAGACCGTCTCCCTCCTGCTCCTACTCCTCCTACTGCCGATGCTTCTAGTGATGATGCTCGCGAGGGGACTCCGGATCACCCTGCTCCTTAGCTGTCCTTGTGTTTCTGTGGACTCATTTCTGTCCACAAGTCCTATAACCCACTCCCCATTTTGATGATGCCAAAGGGGGAGAAGTAGTTATGTTAGGTCCTATCTATATGTATTTTGGTTGTTTGCTTGCTTGCATGCTTGAGTCCTTGTGAGTCATGTTGCATCTTGTTAGCTTGCATCTCTTGTTAGCTTGCATCTTGTGTCTTGCATTTTGTGCATTTTGTTGGAAATCCTTGCAGAATATCAACCCTTGTATCAGATCCTTGAACTGAAATGAAATGATGTTATACACTTGGTTACTGGATCTAATTGTTCTATTTCATATCAAAATCTGGGCATATATGAATGATTCAAATGAATTATTTCTTGGTTGATTCATCTACGCTTTCTCTACTCGTGTTTTGTCATCATCAAAAAGGGGGAGATTGTTGAGTCTCCTTGAATGATTTTGATGATAACAAAACTCAGAGTGAAGGTTTTATCACGGCCCGTGTCAAAGGATTCAATATACGAGTAAAGGGTGTTCAAGTTTGAGTTTATCAATTCTATGGAAAACTCATTAGTTTTATTTGAATCATTGTGTTTCAAAGTGAGTTAATTATGTCCAAACAGACCCCAAAATGCTTGAAACAATCATTCATTTGAAAGGCATTGTTTCTCTGATCAAATTCATTGGGCTAACAATTCAATTTTGCAGGACCAGGCCATTTCGGTCAACCAACACCCTAGGGCCGATCGACCATATTTTTCAGAGATGAAGAATGCCAACTTTTACAGGTTTCGGTCGACCAGTGGGTAGTGGCCGATCGACTGGTTCTTCCAGAAATGAAAAACTCCAAGTTTTACAGGTTTCGGTCGATCGCCCCTACATTTCTGGTCGACCGGAATCCCTGAGGCCCCCTTTTGTTGACTTTTGGTTATAGCTCGAGAAGAGGGTGTTTCTCCCATTTGTTTAAACCCATTGGTCTCAGTCAAGGAGTGATTTGTGGATCTGGTCTGGGGACTTGTCTCCTGACCTTCCAAGATCTATAAAAGATCTCATTGGGCTCATTAACCCTAAGGCTTTTCAAGAGAAGAACAAGGGGAGACTATCAAGGGAGAGGGTGCTAGTACTGTTCACGTGAACAGTGATTCGTGAGGAACTCTTCATCTAGGAGCTGAAGCCTTCAAGTGTAAATCTGTATCCAAATCGAGTGGAGATCAAGCCAAGAGCAAGCTTCATTCCATACCATCTTCATCCACTAAGGGGGAGCCTAATCTGTGTCTTCACTTCATGTTTTTGTTCTATTTGCATTTGGGTTGATTCATATTTCTCTTTTAATATTCAAGCACTTGTGTGCGTGTGGATCTAGATAGATCCGTGTGTGTGTGTGTGTGTGTGTGTGTGTGTGTGTGTGTGTGTGTGTGTGTGTGTGTATGTGTGTGTGTGTGTGTGTGTGTTCTTCTTTGTTCTTTGCAGTTCTTGTGTGTTCGTGCTCTTGCACTTTCGTGAGAGTTCTATACTCTTCGCATGTGCGTGTGGTTTGTGTTCATCTTGTAATCTCCTACAAGATAGTGTGTGAATCCTCACCGTGTGTGAGGGGTGGACGTAGGTTGCCGTTGTTGCATCCGAACCACCTAAAAATCATTGTCTTCTGAGTGGTTTGATCCATATCTTCTACCTCCATTCTCTCTAGCTCTTTTGTATATTGTATTATCGTTTAGTTCTATATTCCGATCTAGATTCATTAACCCTCTTACGGGAGATCTCTGGTATATCGAAAGGTAAATTCGGATCGACAAGGCTAGTCCTGTCAGGAAGAAAATACCTTGTGTGAGAGAATCCTTGATTCCTAGACTCCGCCTAGTACCAAGGAACTGTTGTAGGGGTTAATTTATCCAGATTCTCTTTGTGAATCGTTATATCTCCTCCCGTTGGTTGCTTGCTTTTTAGATGTATTTTTTTATCTAGCATAAGTTCTTTAAATTTATTATTACCCAATTCACCCCCCTCTTGGGTGCCATTTAATCACGGGACTTCATTTCTCTCTTTACATTCTTCACAAAATTTCTTGTTCTTCCTCCAATCTTTAACTTTCGTTTCTTCCACTTTTTCTAATTCTTCCCAGATTTAAAGTTATTCTTTTTCTTAACTTTCTCTATTTTCAGTTTAATTTCCCATGTGTTTTTCTTCCATCTTTCTCCCTCTCTTCATATTCTTCACATAGCCCTATGGCGGAGTTGCTTCTCTCGGTCATCTCACGGATGCATTCTATACCAAAACGGGGCGGTGATCAAAGGCTCGGCACAGCGTCGGCGACGTCACTCTTTCGATTCCTTGGCTCATTTCTTCCATTGTTCTTTTAATTTCAAGTTGTACTTTGATTTTTATAGTTATAATTTTCATTTCCTTAACAAAAAAAACTCATGTTGGCAAATTGTGGCTCTTTTCTCTCTCTATCTCTTCCAAATTTCTCTTCTCAACCCGTCTCAATTTCTTTAGTTAAATTTATTTTTCGTGCATGTTAATTTCCTATTTTTGTACAAACGCACTTCAAATAAATGATTCGATTTCAAATATAAGATATTTCCATCTCATGCTTAATTGAAAATATTTCTTCCTCGTGGGATCGACCTGTTATTCACCACTTTACTCGTATTTTTAAATCTATTTGAGTGAGTGAGTGCGATTTTATAAATTTTATGGCACGGTATGTTTTAAACGACATCTTGTCGAGCGCATTAGGAGTCTTCTTCTGTACCTTCTCCTGTACCCACTTTTTCTTCCTCCTCTTCTTTAGGTTCTAGTGAGCAGGCTAGTTGTTATTCTAGTTCTATTAGTGATAAGAGTCTTGGGTTAGTTGCCACTAAGAAAGTTAAGGGTAAGCAGATTCCCCGTAGGTTCTTGTTAGATTTAGTTAGGAGATGTCGAGCTTGTCTAACCCTTCCAGAGTTTTTAGAGGATCCGATTCTTCTGCCAGATTTAGAATATGAGGAAGCTTTTGCTCTAGACGAAGGGTTTGGTGTTTATGAGATTATGAATGATGAACACCCTGTCGAGGAGGGGGATGAAGAGTATGACGAATATGCGAACGAGGCTGACACTTTTGCTAGTAGTATGAGGAGATTCGACGAACCATCTGCCTCAGTAGAAGAGCCTACCAAAGAAATCAACTTGGGGACCGAGGAAAACCCTAGGATAGTCCTCATAAGTAAGAATTTGCCTCCATCTGAAGAAGAGGCACTTATTCAGGTTCTCCAAGAATATAAGGACACGTTTGCATGGAGTTATGAAGATATGCCGGGTCTGGACCCCATGCTTGTCGAACATCGCTTAACACTTAAGCCATGGTCCGTCCTGGTTAAGCAGCGGTTAAGACATTTCCACCCTCATATGGCATTAAAAATGAAAGAAGAGGTCGATAAGCTCCAGAAGGCTAGATTCATTAGACTCGTCCTCTACCCCAACTAGGTGGCTAACATTGTCCCGGTTATGAACAAGGACGGAAGAGTCAGAATCTGCATAGACTTCTGGGACCTTAACCGCGCGTGTCCTAAAGATGATTTCCCCCTCCCTCACATAGAGGTTTTAATTGATAACACGGCAGGGTTCGAGACCCTCTCTTTTATGGATGGCTTCTCCGGATATAATCAGATTCACCTGGCTGAAGAAGACCAAGAGAAGACTTCATTGACTACACCTTGGGGCACTTATTGTTATGTGGTCATGCCGTTTGGACTTAAGAATGCCGGAGCCACCTACTAAAGGGCCATGATGGCTATTTTTCATGATATGATCCATGTTTATATCGAGGTGTATGTTGATGACCTGGTAGTGAAATGAAGGACAAGGATTGGGCATCCTAGGGTTCTAGCCAAGGTATTGCAATGGTCGTATGAATATCAATTGAAAATGAACCCTAAGAAGTGCGTGTTGGGTGTGTCATCAGCTAAGTTGCTTGGGTTCATCGTTAGTAAGGGGGGTATTTAGATCGATCCCAACAGGGCGAGGGTAATAAGAGATATGCCCCCTCCCAAGAATTTGAAGGAAGTTCGAGGATTGATCGAGAGGTTGCAATTCATTCGCCGGTTTGTCTCCCAGCACTCAGAAAGGTGTAGGCCGTTTTACGAGCTAACTAAGTGGGGAGTTAAATTTAATTGGGATGACAAGTGTCAGGCAGCTTTTGACGGATTGAAGGACTATCTATCCAATCCTCCTGTCCTAAGGCCGCCGGTTCCAGGCAAACCACTTGTTCTTTATATTTCTGTCCTTGATGACTCAGTAGGTGTTGCCGTTGCGCAAGTTGATGAAGAAGTAAAGGAGAGGGCAGCCTACTACTTGTCTAAGCTTCTCAACCCATGTGAGCAGAAGTACACGGCCATAGATAAGACATGTGCGGCTTTAGTATGGGTAGTCCAGAAATTGAAGCATTACCTCTTAGCTCACGAGGTTCATCTCATTGCTCGCATGAATCCCATCAAATTTCTCCTTGAAAAATCTGTTCTTACTGATCGATTAGTACGATGGCAGAGCTTTCTTTCTCAGTTAGACATCACTTACATTCAGCAAAAAGTGATTAAAGGCTATGCCATAGCAGAACATCTTGCTCATCACCCTCTCCCTAGATTTGATCCTGCTCGCTCAGAGTTTCCAGATGAGGAACTAATGTCTGTCAACCAGCCCGATTCGATGTGGACGTTACATTTTGATGGAGCTCTGAATTCTCAAGGTAAGGGGATCGGCATTGTTCTCCAATCACCTGAGGGTATCACCATTCCACTTACCTCTCAGCTTGCATTTCCAGTTACAAATAATATAGTTGAATATGAGGCTCTTCTGGTGTGATGACCCAAGATCTGGATACCGGGAAGAACCTGATACCATTCGAATCTTGGCCCGCCGCCCATAAGCTAGGAGGGCTCAGAAGGGCTAAAAGGAGCGTGGAGGCACAAAGAAATAGGAAATAAGACAGGACAATACAATAATTAATAGAAATAAATAAACAACTACTACAACAGAGTCCAGTCCAATAGAAAGTATAGTATAAAGTAGTAAAACGTACCACATGCCAAGTGAACACTCGGCCCGACGAGCTGGCGACTAAGAATCTCTGCAACACTGCACCCCCGAACCTCGAGGAAGAACCGCCACACCGGAAAAGTAAGGATAAGTCTCCAAACAGAGACTCAGCAAGGGTCCCGCGGAACCCCAATCGGAACCAACAACAGAAGTGGAAAGGAAAGCTACAACTACAGCAGGAACAGCGAACCGGTGGCCAGTCAAAACTTGGCACTACAGCTACTCCTACTATACCAGAAAAATATGCCCTGATCTCATGGTCGGGGGCTACCGAACCACACTAGTACCACTTACCGAAGTAAAAACCCACGTTAACCCCGCCGTAGAGGCCTGTCTCCCAGAACACGGCCAACCTGGACATGCTGTCCAAGGTGCAATCCTGACCACCCGGTCGCAGACACCGCACCAACAAGATGCAACCTTGGTAAAGCTACTAGCACCCTCGCCGCTAACTCAGAAACACCAGCCGGTCCAGAAAATCACGTCCCGCAGACGGGAAACGGAATCCGAAAACAGGAGAGTCACGTCTCACGTGATAGGAGTACCTGCCCACCAGAAGCAAGGCTGGATACGTCCACTGATGTCTTAGTCCACGCCTCAGGTGTCCCCCTCGACCCTTGGTGGAACGGGGACACCGTACTAGTAACCACAAAGCATGTGACTAGCTGGGGTTGCGCTCGTCAGCACTGGTCCTACTGCCTCCAACCATGTGTGTACACACAGACCATACGACCTAGGTCTGGCCCTCTGACTGGTTTTCCCCTCAGTCGGACTCTAGCGTCAAACATGGGGCCCGACAGTAACCAGCCTAAAAATCGTCTCTCGGGGTAGCCTCGCAACCACTCCCTGGTGGGATCACTCGCGCATCGGAAGGCTACGACTAGTGGGGAGTCACCTATGTGATCACTCTCCAAGGAGAAACTCCGAGAAACACGCATGCACCCTGTGCGAAAGTCGAGAAGGACCAAGTGGCGATGAGCCACTAGACTCTGGACGGTTCTCTAGACTCACTAAATCTAACGGTCCTTGAGTCATGAGACTTGGGGTCAAGACCGTCGTACGCAACAACACAAGGCCATCAATCTAGCCCAATCCCTAGGTCTAAAACCACGGTAGTACGAATACCGAGGTAGATCACGACCCGTCGAGACCATTCCCTCGGGAAGGGAACTGAGAGGCCTTCCAGCCCCAGGCTGGACTGCTGGACTCACAGTCCGAGGCAACACACACGGCCCATGCAGAAAGCACCGAAGCATGATTCCCAAGGTAGCTCACATGCCGCCATGCTGACTCCCCATCCCAGAGAAAATCAAGAAACCTCCAGCCCTAGGCTGGGAACTGGACTCGCAGTCCAAGGCCAAACACTCGGCCCACTCGGGAACCATCTTCCGCAGAAACCCATGATATGCGGGGGAACCCCACTGCACTCACATCGATACACAGTGACTCGATCGAACATAACACAAAGCCCAGAACACACACACCTATGGGCATGCTAGTCGAGGTAACATGGCACCTCCAGACACCCCAGAAACACGGACACGGAACCTACGGGGTGTTCGGGACACTCACGAGGCCAAATGCAACTCACGGAAACTAGGGTTGAAGAGAAACGGGGCTACAAACCACTCAGTGCAGCGTAGAGCCGGCGGTCCAACAATGGGCCGCCACAGGCTCAGGCTGTCCAACACTGGTCTGCCACAGGACTCTAGCGGTCCAACACAGGAGCGCTAGATGAAGAAGCCACGCTGGCTCTGGCGCACCCATCCCAAGCCTCCACAATGCTCTAGCGGTCAAGTCTTGGCGCGCTAGAAGCCCTCTGGCGCCCGTACCTACGGCTGCTAGAGGCACGTGACTCCCAACGGTCAGGAAGCACGTGACTCGAGAAATGATGGTCAAAACGAGGTAGCGGTCTAACCCTAGGCCGCCATACCATCTGGCGGTTTATCGTGCGACCGCTAGATGACGTCGGGACCTGCCGACTAAATAGTGCCCTGTGGCGCACCCACCTTGGGCCGTCACAGCGTTTGGCACTCCTACCCTGGGTCGCTAGAGACTCTGGCGGTCTCTGGAAGGACCGCCACACTAGCCCAAGAACGAGCCGGCGGGAAACACCCAAAAATCCAAACCACGCCCCCAAACATCCATGGATGAGGGAGAAAATAAGGGGGAAGCTCCCCTAGGACCCCTAGCATGCATCTAGACCCTCAAAACGTGAAATCGTTACTTGAAACGGTAGATCGGGCGACCACTACCCAAAACATGGATTTTTCCCAAAAAGCTCAAATAGGCCCTCTCGGGTCACCACGGCCTACAAAACTCGCGAAAAAGGGAATGCACGAGCTGGGGGTCCATCTCCCTACCTCCACCGAAGATTTCGTGCCCTGAGCTCGCCGATCCACGAAGAAAACGCCACGAAACTCTCGCCGGTTCACGAACCCGCGGCCGAGCTTCACCGCGCCTCCACCACCTGGATCCTCACCCATCCTCGGCCGTGCCTCGCCCGCACCATCCCCACCTCACCTGCGCTCCGCTCCGTCGGCCGCCGGAGAGAGAGGGAGAGAGGAGAGAGCGTGAGAAGAGAGACGGAGAGAGTGAGAAATGAGAGATGGGGAGAGAGAGAAAAAGGGGGGTTTATATAGAAAATCTAGAAATTCTGAAAAATATGAAAAAATAGAAAAATATACCCCCGTGATCCTCGAAACACGCTGATCGTCGTGATAACGTCCCGGTGTCGGAGAACGCAACGGTTCACCCTGTACGGTGTTCCGAAGGTCTGACAGACGGAAAACCCGCGTAAAACCCAAAACGCAACCCGGGACCCACAAAGGTGCTCCGAAAATTCCAGAAAATTACCAGCGTGCTCCTCACAACACCACGGACACAAGGAAACTCACGGGCACACCACCAATGGGTCTGATAATCCAATAAAAAAATAGTCCGAAGCTCAATCGGACAGGATCCGCAATCCGCGAAAAGTGATCCGAAACCCACGGATCCATACCCAAAAAACCTGGGGCATTACAGCTGGCTGGACTTTAGGCCGCTCATCAATTTGGTGCTACCCAATTACGGATTGTGGGTGATAGTCAGCTTATTCTTCACCAAGTGCTTACCAAATGTCGCACGCTCGATCACAAACTCAAACCCTATCAGGAACTTGCTTCTGCTTATGCCAAGCTCTTTACTAAGCTGATCTTTGTCTATGTTCCTCGAAACCAGAATATCTTAGCTGACACTCTTGCATCGCTTGCCTCCTCCTTGATTTTCTTCCCCGAGAGAGATTTCCATTCTGTTATCATTCAGAAGCGTCTTACTCCTGCTATCAAAGATCCTACATTTCTTAATGTTAAGGAGGAGGTGCTCAACAAGGTTAAGGAGGGATGAATCATTGAGAATAAGGAGATCATGCTATTAGACTTAGAAGAAGAATTGGATGATGAGGAAACGCCATGGTATTATGAGATTGCCAGATATTATCAAGATCAGTCTTATCCTGAAGTGGCCACGGTAGAAGAGAAGAAAGCTATAAGGAGAGTCACCCAAAGATACACTCTGGTTGGAGGCGTGCTCTATAGAATAAGTCTCACTGGTATTCTTCTCAGGTGCCTTAATGATGATGAATCATGGAAGGTTATGGAAGAGGCACATTCAGGAGTCTGTGGGGGTCATGTCAATAGCTAGATGTTAGCTAAGAGGATCCTTAGGCTAGGCTTCTATTGGCCCACTCTAGAAGAGGACTGTTCTATCTATGTTCGAAGGTGTGTTAAGTGCCAATTGCACGTCGACAAAATTTATTCTCCTGCTTCTTCACTTCATCCTATGTCCTTCCCATGGCCTTTCTCTATGTGGGCTTTCGATATTATTGGACCTCTTGGTGACTCAAATCTCCTCACAAACCCAGATCATTTATACTCACGGCCATAGAGTACTTCACCAAATGGGCGGAAGCGGAAGCTTATGCAAAAATTAAAACGTCAACAGTGTGTAAATTCATAATGAAGAACATCATCGCCAGGTTTTGCATCCCAAGTACCATCGTCACCGACAATGGGCCACAGTTTATCTCTCAAGAGCTTCAGGACCTCTGCAACAGGTATAACATTGCATTGCATCATTCGTCTCCTTATTATCCACAGGGCAATGGTCAGGCAGAGGCAACGAATAAAACTTTGATTAAAATTATCAAGAAAATGTCTGAAGCTAATAAATTTACGGATTGGCCAGAGAGGCTCCTAGAAGTCTATGGGCCTACCATACCTCCATTCGTTTGCCTACTAGGCAAACACCATTCGCCCTTACTTATGGAATGGAGGCGGTGGTTCCCTATGAGATTCTTATACCCTCTCTTAGAGTACAATTGGACAAGGAGCTCTCTATTGATGAGCATCGTGAATCTCTCCTTGTACAATTGGAACTCTTAGATGAGAGACATCTGGCCGCCGTCGAACATGCAAGAGTTTATCAAAACAGGCTTTCACGTTTCTATCAAAAGAAGGTAATTAAGAGAAAATTTTAGGTTGGCGAAATGGTTATTGTTGACACCTTGAAAATGAACAAGGGTGGAAGCACAATTGAAAAGAGGGTCTGACCAACAGTGGAAGATCAATGATGAAGCTCGTCAACCATTCACCCGGCTAAAGCCTTTGTCGGCCAAAGCTGATGCCCGGTGCTGATGTCATTCAGATGGCAGCGCCGATGAAGCCGCAGTCACTCGACTGATGAGACCTCCCAGCCCTTTAAGAAGAGATGTACTACTGCTTCGTCCAAGAATCCACGGATGATATGTCAGGGTAAGCCAGATGTCAGCTTACTGAGGGATGTAATATGAGATAAAGATGAAGCCGGCACCGACAGATAAAGATTGTCAGGGCTCCTACAAAGTCAGAACAGAAGAGCAATCCTCTCCACAGATTACACACCCGGACGAAGTCTGTCAGACGGAAGCTGATGTCCGGTCTTGTCACCGTTCGGATGACAATGCCGATGAAACATACCCGGTTTTGTCGTCATTCAGACGGTAATACTGATTAAACCCCAGTTCGTTCACTGATGGAACCTCGAGATGATCTCAACAAAGCTGTGTCACTACTAAAGGGGCCTCTTTCGGTTCTGATAAAAGTCAATACAAAATGACTAAGGGAAGCCAAGGCAAGTGTGAGGCCTAAAAGCACCAAATGGGCCGGCCGATTGGGCTTCTGAGAATGGCGCCGGGAAACTCAATGAGGGGCCGCTGGACGCGCCGGGAGCTGTGGCAAGCAAGTTGGCCACACCGACTGTCGAGAGCACAGAAGGATGAGACCTATATAAACATACCCCCTTTGAAAGAAAAGGGGATCGGAGGATCGGAAGCCAGACCATCGATCAAAAAGAAAGAAAAGAGAAGAAGCCAGAGAGAGAGAGAGCCTCCTCCGCTGAAAAAGAAAGATAGAAGAGACCGATTCCCCAGGGAAGAAGCTCCAGGTCGGCATCCGGGGAGGGAGAGGAGTCAATGCTCCGCCCTCCCCCCATGGTTTTATTTTCCTATTCATGTAATCCTGCCGAGTTTATCTCGATTTTCTTTTTTGATGTAACCGGGATATCCCGATGTCTACTCATCTCCCTCTCCCTCATTCCCTCCGTGCGATTGATGTGAGTTCTAGGGTGATCTAATGATATGAAATGCTCCAATGGCCCATTTGGGCGTTGGGTGATTGAAACATCTGCCAGCTATCTCTCCGTATGCTGCCATGTCTTTCCTTTACATGTTTTCATTTTCTTAGCTCGACTTAAGCGCGCCTGATTCTCAGATGGGTCTTCGGACTCAATTGTCTTCAGCAGATCGAGTGTATCTCTAGTTATACCGATGTTCTTGGCCGTTCGGTGTCGCCTGCATAGAATCTCCCAGGCTTGCCCCAGGACCAGAGACATATTATCTCTTGGCTTCTGGGGGCAGTCTGCTATCGATATTGGCAATGCTTTCAATGGCCGCTGCTAGTGAGATTCTATAATTCTAGACGCTATGGTTTTGCATATTGGCACTGTCGAAATCATCCCTGGGTCCAGAGACAGCCATCTCTTGGCTCTCAGGATGATGAAAGACGACATCAAGCTGTCCCCGGACTCTGCACAGCAATGGTGACACGGGTTCTCTGTATCCTGATTTTCCCCTCCCAGTTTCCTCTCCGATCTTGGACTTTCTTTGAAACCTAAGCCAAATCCAGTTGAAACCCGATGAATTGATTCACTTGACCTCACAGGACCTATTTACCTTGGCCTGAATCGTCAAGAAACCCCTGAATCCCCAACAGATTCAAGAACCGAGTACCGTAAGCTCTGTTTCTTATCCCGGTGCCCTCATAGCTCTCGGCCCCTCCAACAGTGAAACTGATGAACAGCCCTCGGTGCAAGCCTTCTTGTGCCGAGACCCCGGCTCCCGGGCGCGCCGGGAGCCACCCATTCCACTTCTCACCATCGCGCCGGGGGGCCGATCTGTCTTCACGCCGGGAAGACCCCGTGCCGAGAGCCCCTTTGGCCACCTTATTAGCCTTCCGAGAAGCCCGTGCCGGGAACTCTCTGGCATCCTTGCCATTGACGCCGAGAAGCCTGCCTCTTGGCCAGTCTGTAAACCTCAAGTCGTAAGGCCCTTGATACCACTGAAGAAACCCCATAAATACTCTTGTTATGTCAAGGGATGCCTTGGGCCATCATATGCACCTCAGGGGTGACAATTAATGGGGATAACCCTCCCCTTTTCTACGAGGTTTTTCGGACTTGATCGGCTTTTATAACCTTCCAAGGCAATGGAGCTCCGCCACTGCATAAGCTTCGTTGACCTCTAAAGGGATATCGAAACAGTGCTGCAGGCACGTACATGGCCAGGGGTCCAATACCCCTCTATTTGGCTTTCACCCCGACATTCTGTGGGTGATCGTCTATCATTCCCTGGCAAATGCTGAGTCCAGGGGAGATGCTGTCAAAATTCTCCCAGGACCACGAAAGCCGACATTAAGCTGTCCCCAGGACTATGTATGTCACCGGTGACAGGGATTCTCTACGCCTTGGCCTTCCCAAATTCCTCCTCGATCCTGATGTTCCTATGAAGCCCAAGCCTAATCTAGTTCAACTTTGATGCCCTGACCTATTTTTGACCCCAAAGAAATCCTTCCCCTTGGCCTGAATCAATCAGAAACCCAAAACAGAGTACCGTAAGCTCTGTTCTGGTCCCGGCGCCCTCATAGCTCTCGGCTCAGCCTACAGTAAACCAGGTGAATAGTTCCCGGCGCCACTTCTTCAGGCGCCGAGAGCCCCCAGGAACAACTCCTCCCCCTTTCATCCCCGCGCGCTGGGAGCCCCTACGCCTTGGTCTTCTTCCCTGCGCGTCGGGAGCCCTCTCTGCATCCTCCGCGCCGGGAAGCCTTCTGCCCTTCGTGCCGGGAACCTGGCATGTTGGTCGCACCGGGAGGCCCCCTCCTCTTTGGTTTAGCGCACCGAGAACCCCCCTTCTAGCATTTCTTCCTTGCGCCGGGAAGCCTGCGCCGAAGGGCTCCCCTTTTGCTTCTCTTTGTCGCGCCGGGAACCCAAGCCCTCTCGTTTTGGCGCTGGGAACCCCCGGCCTGCTTGCTATTGGCGCCGGAAGCCCTGGCCCTCCCATTTTGGGTCGTGCCGAGAGCCTGTGCCCATTCAGAGTGTGCCGAGAGCCCGATCTACCATCCAATGAATTCCAATACCCAAAATGAACCCACAAAGGAATATCCGTGGATTACCCGACATGTCCCGGGGATAAAATTGAAGGGGAGTCATAACCCCTATGTTTCACCTTACTGCAACGGATTTATGAATAACCCTTTTGATCGGGGGGATTCTGCCACTGCATGAATTCCGCTAGCGTTTCAAAGGGAAAATCATACATTGCCCTATAGCCCATATGTATACAGGTTGGGAGGTTCGCCTCTCTATCTCTCGGCTTTCATCCCGGCATTCCGTGGGTGATAGCCTATTTCCCCCTGGGCGTAACCCAGATTAAGAGGAAAGGCTGTCGAAATACCGATCGAAGCTTTAAACCTATATCATAGTCATGGCTCTACCTTTCCGTGGTGGACATCTTCTATCGCCTTGTTCCCACCGAGTATAACTGTTTTGAACTGCCAATCACACGATCTAGTCTGTTTTCTGTGGTTGATGTTATTATCTTACCCGCCTCCCTGGCCCTGGCAGGAAGTTTAAAATTAAGCATGTGAACATCTGCTCGCCTTACGAGACCTCCTACTTTTAGCGTTTAATCAAGGGTTGTCCTTCCTTAGAAGGACGTAATTAACGTCATAACGTTCATGGTATGACAGACTTCTAGTCCAGACACGATCACTCACAATCGACTGACCATGTCAGATCGAGCGCACAATAAAATTATCACTTCGGTGACTGGCACGCCAAATAGTAAATAAAATGAATAAGCCGATAAGCTTAAAAAAAAAGCGCGTCCACAGTAATCAAGAGAATCTTTGTAAAGCATGGTGGACCACGCTTAAATCTTCAACCAAATTGGGAAGGGCCTTATGTAATAAAAGAAGTTTATCATGGCAATGCTTACAAACTAATTAATGCTGAATGAGAGGAAGAATTGGCTCATCCATGGAATGTATTATATCTTAAGAAATACTACCCCTAAGTCTCAAAAAAAGGAGAAAAACAAAAAAAAGGGCTGGCATGGTGCATGGGCCACGAAGCTCGAAAAATCAAAATCTCTAATTCATTTTTCAGTCTTGATGATTTAACCCTGGGTCAATACACACACACAACATGCTTAGCTCTTGAACTCAAGCGGTATGAAATCCAAGGAAAGTCAAAGCTAAACTGAGAGTGTAAAGACTTTACCCATTCTTTTCTCTTCGGTTCACGAGGGGGGAGGTCAGACTCTGGGTTAGACCACCAAACCTACCCGCCGCCCTAGTAGGTGGAAGTCAAGGCCCAAAAGGGAACCATACGCCATAAAAGCCCAAGTACAATTAGGTCTTCATTTTCTGAAAAACAAAGGTGAAAAATCATACCATCAAGTGAAAGAAAAGCATGTCAAGAGGGCAAAGTCCCCGCAGGGAAAACCCTAGTCATATGCATGCATGAATAAGGGTAAAAGGGTAACAAATATTCCCTAAGCCAAAGACCGAACCCCAATAGGCAATAGGGTAGGGGAGGAAGTTTCCCCGATCTTTCGGAACCCCTCGTGGACTTTCCAAACATCTTCTTCCATTCGCCCTCCGTGGTACATCGTAAGCTTGAAGAATGGCAAAGCCGGACTTAGGACGATGCGCCGCACGACGTCATGAGTGAAAGCATAAATTTTATGCACTTTGATCCTTTGTTAAATTATTTAAGAATAGTTAATAAATTTAAGATGGTGAATGTGTAAGGTTTTAGGACCTAAGTACCATGCTAAGTCATTTTCCAAAAAAAAACTATTTTCAATTAGCGCCCGATCATGGGGGCATTATTTTCTTAAACAACGACGCCTCATTGGTCATCATTTTCCAAAAAAAAAAACTATTTTCAAGTAACGTCTAGTCAGAGGGCGTCTTTTCTTAATCAGCGACGTCTGTACCATCGTCATTTTTCAAAATAAAAATAAAAAAATAAAAATTCAAGAATTGGCTCCATCTGTCTGGTCGCCAATTCCCACAGAATGTTGCTTTTTCCTCTTGCCATATCATTTGCTTGCTTGCATCTTGTATGGGCATCTTTTAATTCTAAGTTTGCATCTGTTTGCCTGCATGTCGCATTTTCCTCTATTCTTTGTTATTTGTCTTAGTTGATTAAAGGCTTGGCCCCTTGACCCTTCATCAAGGTCAACAACAATAACCCCTTGCTTATCAAGCAATGGGCCAAGCCAGACAGATTAATTAATCTGTTTGCTGAAGTGTAGAATGCAGTAATAGAAAGAAGCAGATGAGACAAGTACACACAGTGCACAAAAAGCAAACTCAGGTAACAAACATGCTTTTCATTTATATAAACATGCTCATATATATGTGTGTACAAAATGCAGGAGGTGGTGTACAACGGCAAACTCCCTCTAGCTCTCACCTCCACCCTCCTCTCTCCTACTCTTCGCCTCTCCCTCGTCCTGGCGACGGGAGCGTGGTGGGCGCATGGACCCCTGAGTGGCAGCCGACCCACCAGCTAGTGCTAGCTCGTCTACCTCGTTCCTCTGTTGAGTTGAGGAACCTGCTATGTACCCTGCGCTCGCAAAGGCGCTAGAATGGCCCGCAGCCCGTGCTCGCTCACGGCCCCTCTGCAGGCACTACTCTGTGATCCTCAGTCACTCCTCCGTGACGGCCAGCTGCATCTTCAACTCTACTAGCTCGCTCTGCCGCTCCAGCCTCTCCTACTCAACCCGCATCCTCAGCTCTACAAGCTTGCGCTCCCACGCAAGCCGCTCCTCTCTCTCGCGAGCATGTCTCCACCTCGAAGAGGATCCTCATCTCCATCACGTCATTGGGCAACTCCTCTCGCCGCCTCAGCGTCTCCTCTAGCTCCGTGACCCGCTGGTCGCGGATCGTGAGCTATGTGCCAGCCAGGGCCGCCTGGGTCAGTGCTTCCTGCAGCTCCGCAACCTAAAATTTCACTATTCACATGAGCTTTTTGAATATTCATCCCTGAAAGGAATTTATGCATCTATTTATTCTTTGAACTCACCCGCTTATCCAGGTCTTGCTCTGTCGCCTCGGCACGCGCAACAGCTCCGGCAAGTAGCTCCTGTAAAGAAGCCACCTCGGCACTATGATCCCTCGTGCTCGAGGAGGTTCCTCCTGTCCCTCCTGCTACTGCTCCCTTCTGAGCACACAGCATTTATTGAGATTGTCAGTGGCTAAACATCAATAATTTAGGGATAGTTAATTGCATTTAGTTAAGTACACTCACTAGGGCCTCCAAGTTCGCCCGCGTAGCTGCGAGCTGGGCCTCCACACTGTGGAGATGGACCTGCATGTCCACCACCACTGCATCCCGCGCATCCTGCATTTGTTACATATTAGTTGCATACTTTAATAAGCATATAGTTTTTAACATTAGAAATAAAATGCATTCATACGTACCCCTACTACCCTCATCTGGGGTCGACCAACGTATGTCTCCCAGGAGTGCTGCAAGTATGCCTGGCTATATGGTGCATGGGAGACGATTGGGGTCCCGCCTCGCTGCCAGTCCAGGAACTGCTCTGGAACCGAAATCGCCAGTCGGTAGCAATGGTGCGTCCTCGGGTCTTCCGCCCGATCTTGCATGGCTCCATAACCGCGACCCAGTCCTGGTGCAGGCCAAGCGTCCTCATCGCCAGCCTTAGCCATAATGGCTCGATCTCATTCAGGCAGTGAACCCAGATGTCACGCCCAAAGTGAGGTCAGCCCGATGCATATCATTATTCATCACATCATATAAAGCAAGAAATAAGAACATAATTGCATCATAGTCACGCACGTACCAGTGAAACAAGGTAGTCACAGAACTCCCACCTGATTACTCGTAGCTCGTAGGCATGAGGCACGCCAGTCAAGTACGGTAGCCACCGTTGCGCCAGTGGGTAGGCATCCTCCTCTCCAGGTCGGGGGCTAACTCGGTCCATGGGCATGTATAGGTGACTCCATGCCTACATCCACAATCATTAATAGCATTCATCATAAGCATTTTAATAACACATAATAATAACAAACAAAAAAATTAAAATGAAAATGCATACCTGAAGAAAAGGTGAGAATCCACTGATAGTCGTCTCACGACCTATCCCTATGGACAGGTCGGCTATCAAGTGCTCCAACAGGGCAGCACCCTAGGCATATCGCCCAACTCCATCCAGGTCCTCCAAGATACCCAAAAATCTGTAGTTCAAATCATCTCCCTTTGTCCACAATAGTAATCTTCTGAGCATCAAGAATAAGAATCTCCTCAGGTCCATGTCTACTCTCTCCCTCTAAGCCGGGTCCTGGCAGTAGGCGGCTCGAGCTCTCGCTGTCAGTCTCTCTGCCCAATCTCCTAAAGACTCTCCCGACCTCTGTCGAGAGTCTCCTAATCCCATGATCCCATTCAGCTCAGTGCGATACACTGTCCTACACGCCCTCGGGGTATCAGCTACTGTCTCTAAATCCAAAAGTCGCTGAGCTAGCTCACCATAATCGGGGAGGGTCACCCCACTTACCGCCTCTCTGTCTTCCCTCAAACTAGTAATCCTCGCTACATCCTCTAGGCTCGGCACCATGTGCCCCCAGGGCATCAAAAATGCTCGGCTAGCTCGGTCCCACCTCTCTCTCAACACCTGAATCAAGATCAAGTCAGGACGTACCGGCTCGATGTTGAGGAAGGGTCCGAATCCCATCGCCTCCACTCTCGCCCTCTGGAAGTCGGGCAGCCCGTGGTATGTCGCCAGCACCTGAACCCAAGAAATGCGAGTCTGTATCAACCCCTGCAACAAAAAAAATAAACATGTGTCGATAACTAGCATATTAAAAATAGTTAACAAAAAAAAATCATCACTGTTTTAATTGGCGACCATACAGTGGTCATTAATTTCTGATTGAGCGCCCATTGCTCGGCCGCCAATTCCCTGAGGTTTTAAATTTGACGCCAAGAGGTCAGACGCCATTTCTTGGGCAATTTTGTCTTGTTTTTATTTCTTTTTTAATATATATATATATAAACAAAAAAATATGGTTTTTTAAAAAAGGGAAAAAATTGAAAGAAAAATGATGCAAAATGACGATAATTTTCTGGCCGCTATTATTCATTTTTTTAATTAAAAAAGGCAACCTACGACCGCTTCTCTGACGCCATTTATAAAATTATTTTCCTAAAAATAAATATTTAGGAAATGACGGCATCTACTCGGTCGTCAATTCCTACTAACCCATAGTGTTTCTTTTCCCTCTCTCCGATGGCCATGGTTTGTGTTTAAAAAAAATGCAGTAGGGTGAACGAGCTTACCTTGCTGGGTTCGGGCTCAATGAGGCCCCCACACAGTGCCCGGCGGCGAGGCCATGGTTGCTCCGCCTCTGCTCCTTCTTCTTCACATTATTCTTCTTCCCCATCGCCGCCGCCGTTGCCTTCGCCGCCCCCTGTAGACACGCCAAAATTGATAATATGTTGAGTAAATTTCATGTCACGACATAATACCCCAAAGTGGATTTCATTACTGGTTCAATATAAGGCTTTTCCTAATTATTATGGATTTTTCTGTAATTCACGACTGTCTTCTGGCCGCCATTTAAATGAACGACCGTGTGGAGTGTCGCCATTTACCTTCACCATAGGACGACAGGGTCCTTTTGGTAGGTCGACTGACATTAATGAACGACCGCTTGCGCGGGCGCCATTTCCTAATTTTTTGATTTCCATTAAAATTTAAAATTCAAAGAATTGACGCCCTATTGAGCGGGCGCTCATTAATGAACGCCTTTTTAAGCAAGCGTTGTTTCTTATTTTCAAAATATGGAAAGTCCGTTATTTCTATAATTTATCCAGGAATTGACGGACGTTGCTCGGTCGCCCTTTTAATTGACGACAGCCTCCAGGTCGCCACTTCCATTCCGTGTCCATGCCATCTGCAACTTCCTCTACATGGCGTTCCTTGCCTATTTTGGTTCCAAATTCTTCTGAGGAAGGAGATCCACTTTGTGGATCGATTCCCCTTGTTTTAATCCCATTAGAATAAGGTTTTAAACCATATAAATACTCCTCTCTTTTGCCTGCCGTGGGATCCCCTTTTTTAGAGAGTTGACAAACAGCTTTTGATTTTAGAGAGTCTGCAGAGAGAGTTTTTCCTTGAGGGTTTGCTCTGTTTATTCTCTAACGTTTGCAGGTTCCTTCTCTTGCAGCTTCCTCCTGCACTTCCATGGCTGAAGCTCTCTCCCACGGCTCTCTCTCTCGGTTTTCTACTGCAGCAACGCAAAAGTCATCACCTTCTATATCATTTTCCCTCAACCCCTTTTGTTCTTAGTTATTCTGCTTTTCTTTTAGCTTGCACACTCACATCTCTAGCTGCGTTGCTAGAGTACCTAGCACTATATCATCTTAGCATATTTTGCTTAGTTGCATACATATCAACGCCCTCCTTTTGCCCCTTCTTAAGGGGTTTTAAAAATAAACACACAAGGTGTGTTCATGCCCTTGTTGCATAGTTTGATTTCCATAGAGCATTGATATTACACTCACTTTTGGTTTATCCAATCTTCTTATAATTGCTTATTTTCTTTCAAGGGTAATCAAGATAAAAATCCCCTTCATCGGCTGGCCAGTATAAGGTGAAAGTTGAACTCACATCCACACCCCGCTTGCAAGGAACTTTTCGTGATCACTCTTCCTTTTTGAGGTAACCCCTCTAGCGATCACACTCCTAGGTAGCATCACATGCTCTGTCTCCCACCTTTGTCTTTATCATCTTTATTATCATCATCCCACATCATTATTTTAATGTTAATTTTTCTTTGTTTTTAAAATGTCTATGTGACACGTTCATAAATTGGCGATCACGGTGGGACGCTTTGTGTTTTTATTTTGATTACCTCTCCTTTGGCACCCTCGCGTGCCCCTCCTTTTGGCACCCACGTGTGCCCCTCCTTTGTGCTCCACGTAGCACACTCCTTTTGTGCACCACGTGCACACCTCCCACTTGATTAGCTAGTTTTTGGATTGTCCATAGCATTTTTAAAGATGAAAAATTTATTTATGTCATTTTTACATGAGCTTCTGTCTCTCTGGAAAAATCAGCGACCGCTCAGGCAGCCGCTATTTCATGCATTAGCGACCTCTCACAGAGGCGCTCATCATTTTTATTTTCATAATATTTGATATTTTGCAATCAACGCCCCTCCACAGAGGTGTTATTCACATATTCT
The DNA here is from genome assembly GCA_022559845.1 of Amorphophallus konjac. Taxonomy (NCBI): domain Eukaryota; kingdom Viridiplantae; phylum Streptophyta; class Magnoliopsida; order Alismatales; family Araceae; genus Amorphophallus; species Amorphophallus konjac. Next base: position 238,088,360 of record CM040125.1, on the reverse strand, counting down.
GCGCCTCACCCCATGGCGCCGTTTCTGCACAGTCATTGTTCACCTCTTTTACAGTTACTTATTGATTATTACGATCAGCGCCCCTCCACAGAGGCGCCACTCCCTGATTTAGCGCCTCACCCACAGGCGTAATTTACTTTCAATATCACTATTCAACAGATTCAGCGCCTCTGCGAAGAGGCGACTGTTAGATAAACAACGGCTGTCATACAGTCGCTATTCACTGATATAGCGACCACTGTGTGGCCGCCATTTATTTCTGTTCTCACAGAATTGCTATATTCGCTACTGTTTTGCCTTGTTTGATTGGATTATTACTTACATTCATGATTGTTGTGATCCTACTTGCATTAGCTTGTATTAGGATATTTGGTTGAGAGACCTCCTCTCTCTACACCCCTAGGATTTCTTACACTTTCTTGGGAACTGAAGGACCCTCCATTAAATATTCCGTCTCTTTGGATTGGAAATTCTCTAACCAAGGCCTATAAGTTCCTGCACCCATGGATTCTCTCACAAACGCCAGGCTGGTTGTACCATTAGAAGCACCTTGGAGTTTAGCTAACCCATACGTTTATGAAGAGAGAGAAAGAAACTAGTTGACCCGAAGATTACACCCAAATTGCAACTAGGATTCACATTGAAGAGAGAGAACTATTTCATTAAAATCCAGTCTTTCTAAAATCTCAAAGAACCTTAAAACCTTGCATAAGCATCATAACTTGTTTGATAACGTGCTTGAGTGGTTGTTTGCTATCCATACTTGTTGATTCAAATAATTTCTTATTACAATCATGAAACTCCGTTAAGGTAAGATTGTCAGCATGGCCAACTATGGGTACTCTTATGATGGTTGCGAGGAGGGTCAATTTGATCCGTCATATGAGGTTCCTCCAAATTTCATTCAATATGAGGGAAACTATACTCCCTCTCACTCCCAAGTTCATGTGGTGGACACCACCACTCAAGGGGTTGAGCCTTCCTCTCAATCTCAACCCATCACTCAACATACATCTGGGGAAGCTTCCCCGTCCTTTAATTTGAATGATCTCATCAATGCTTTATCCCCGCTGGACGATACTCAACGCCAAGCGGTCTAGGCCGCTCTTAAAGGGAAATCCGTACCTTCTTCTTCAAATCCCCCTCAGGCCACGAGTGGCCTTCAAATCAATACCTCTAATGACCAGGCGGTCTCACAGAAGATTCCATCACGTCCACAAACTCCCATTGTTCTTGCATCGGCCCAACTGGAGAGTCATTATGTGGTTAGGCCACAATATCTCCGACCTCCTCAGTTTTTGAGAAGGCCTATGCCAAACCCTTTTCCTACTAATCCGACCCCGACCGAATCTGACACCAATACTCTTCTCCTCCAAAAAATTGCTATTATGGAGGAGCAACTTAAGAAAGTCACAGCCCCTAAAAATGCTCCAGAGGTTACTCTCCCTACTCTCCCAGTTTTTCACTTGCCTCCGTCTGAGATGCCTAATTTCAGGCGCTACAATGGAACGGGCAACCCGTTCATCCATTTGAAAGATTTTATGTATGAGGCATCCTTCTAGCAGGATAATAAGACCACTTTGGCTTATGTATTTAGAAGGTCCCTTGACGGCCTGGCCCTTGAATGGTTTTACTCTCTGGAGCCAGTCGAAGCCGGAGATTTTGACATTGTTCAGAGGAAATTCTTACAAAAGTATAGAGACCGTGTGGGTCTGTCTTTGTCTGTCACCGATCTTGTAGCTGAGAAAACGAAATCGGAAGAAGACTTTGTCCACTTTGCTGACCGTTGGAGGTCGATGGCCGAGAAGTTAAAAGATACTCTGTCCGAGTCAGAACAAGTGAAGATGATAGTCTTAAATGCGACTCAACAGTTCCGACATATTTTGGCCATGAATAAACTCAGCACAATAGAGGAGTTCTATGAGCGATCTAGATACATTCAGACTCAAATAAAGGACTCTCCCATCATGGGCATGTTCGAACCAAGGCCGAGAGTGATAAGGAAGAATAATAATGTCAATACCAATGGTGGAACTACCGAGGGCACCGTTACCAACGAGCAAGTGGGCACGGTTGGCAATCCTAGATCTTTCCGTAATCCTTCCAACCCAAGACCCCCACAACAACCACAACAACAACTCTCTTTCTTTAACCAGATTCCCCACCAAGCAAACAACCCTCCTCAACTGTTCTGGCCACCTCCACAAAACCAAGCTGTGCCACAAAACCCGTAAGTCCCCCAGCAATACCATCAAGTGCCAGCTCCCGCCAATTATGACCCTCAACAACCAAGAAGACCCATGGGCCCCAAAAGAGCACAATAGCCTCCATTACCTGAGAGCCTTCCCGATATATTCAATGCCATTATGGCTACCAACACACTCACATTGTGAAAATAGAGGACAATATGGCCCCAAAATGTGGATACTTCTGGGTATTGTGTCTACCATCGTCAGCCCAGGCACAATGTTGATCATTGCTTTCACTTTAAAGATTACATATATGATCTGAATGATCAGGGCGGTATTGATTGGGAGATGAGGCGGTTCATTGCAACATTGAAGGCACGCAGACCTCCTCGGCAGCAGCAGGCTCAATAGCCACATCAATAACAAGTTCAACAACCTCCACAGCAGCAACAAGCTCCCGCACCACAACCGGACATGAGGATTGTCCACAATCTGCTACCGGAGCACCCACCAAATCAATAGTTGAAACTTGTCACCTCCTAAAATGAAGTGGAGAGAGGGCGAGGATGGCATGAAAAAAATGCCTCTATCGGGGCTTTAAACCAAACTTCAAATCAGCCACCACGTTTCCTAAGAACAACCCACCAACCAACACCTTTCCCTCAACCTTCCCATCCCCTCTTGCGCACCTCCAACCAAGTTCCCTCCACCATCACCAACCCCTTGCCAGCCAGGCCTCTTCTCATTCGCCTCCCACCTTCTCCCGCACCACAACAAACCCCTCCTACTCCTACAAACCCCTTGCCAGCTAGGGCGCTCCTCATTCGCACCTCCACAAACCCCTCCTACTCCTACAAACCCCTTGACATCTACGCCACTCCTTATCCACCTCGCATCGACACCCGTTCCTCCTCCCGCTACCATTAACCCTTTGCCGGCAAGGCCCCTTTTACTTCAACCTCCACCTAGGCCCCTCCTCATCCGTCCTACACCTCCTCCAACTGCCCAGGCACCTGTTGACACTGAAAATATTTCTAATTTTTCTTGACCTTTACTTTTGTAGGTCATAAACTCTAGCTGATTGCCCCTACACCCCCAAAACGGGGAGCCGAAGGTTCAATCAGCGGAAAACCCGAGTGATCTAATCAAGACACGCAGAATGTCGAACTGGTCCGTAAGTGGCCAGAAGGACGTCTGATCAGGGCAGAAATACTTCGAGGGGTGGCCCTCCTAATGAAGACACTCCACATGTCCACAGCGTGGAGTTGGCGGCACAAATTGCTGAGCCGAAGGCTAAATCAGAAGAAAACCTGGGAAATCCGCTCAACACACACGGAATGCCGGAACGGTTCGTAAGTGGCCAGAAGGTCGTCCGATCAGGGCAGAAATGCTTCGAGGGATGGCCCTCCTAATGAAGACACCCCACGTGTCCACCGCGTAGAGTTGGCAGCACGAATCAATGTGCCGAACACCAAATCAGAAGAAAACCTGGGTTACCCGATTCTGGTACACATCGCACCAGAAAGGTCCGTAAGTGGCCGAAAGGATGCCCAGTTAGGATGAAAATACTTCCATGGGTAGTCCACTCGATGAGGATGCCCCACATATATTCGAAGTTGAGTTGGTCGCATGAATTATAGTGCCGAAGGTCGAATCAGGACAAAACCCGAGAAAATCGGTACGGGTTCGGCACACCGGAATCACCGGAAACTACAAATTGGGGCCCGAAAATGATGAAATTTACACTCTGAGGCCACTGCATCAAACCCAAGGCGTTACCGGATCTCAGGCTTCCATTTGGGCCAGTTCCGGGGCAAAGTGACAAAAATTACGAAAATGCCATGAATGAGTCGGTGGCATCCTCTTTATTTTTTTTAAAAAGAAATTACATTTACGAAAAGTTGAATCGGTGGCATTTCTGGAGTTGATTCGGTGGCATGCCCTTTTGCTTTTATGAATAGTGAATCGGTGGAGCTTTTTAAAGGGAATCAAACCCTCTTCTTCATTGAATCGGTGGCCTTCTCATTTGAAGGGAATCGGTGGCAGCCTCACATTCGAGCCGGTGGCGCTGGCGCTCGAGGCGGTGGCCTCCCCTCCGCGACCAAGTCGATAGCGTGGCGCACGTCGTGGCGGTGGCAGCTAACCCATCCCGTCAGGGTTTTGATGCCCTATCTTGGGCATTTGCCTATAAAAAGGGCCCTTGGACCTCAGAAAAGGGGTAGATCGATCGAAGAAGAAAAAGAGGGGGAGAAATATTGAGCGCACAGACCATCAGGGAAACTCCAGAGAGATCGGTCGAGCAGAGGGAAAGAAGCCAAGGAAAAAAGGAGAAAGGGAGCCAGAGAGAGAGGGAGGCGCAAGGTGGGTCTCAGGGCCAGGGGAAAGCTTTGTATTCTTCATTCTTTTCTTCTCTGTTGTATCGCTTAGTCTTGCTCGTCTGTGCCCTCTGCAATTGCAGGGATGAATAAAAGTTCATTATCTTATTTCTTCTACTGATACACGCGCATTCATGGTGTAGATGTTACTGTTAACTCCCGTATTTTGATTTGATCATTGTTTTCTTCCCTTTGCACCGTGGTTCACGTTTCTGCTTGATCCAACAACTTTCCTTCGCTTCGATTGTGAGGACACCCCTAGGGGCTACATCCGCCTTGGAATCCTGGGATCGATCGAGTTGTAGTCTTCTGCTGTGAGGCCCTACTCACCGAATGGCCAATGGCCATGCCCAATTGGGCGACAATAAAATCCCCTCCCCGGGACCTATCGATTCCCATCGTGTGTTTCTACTGCGTGCATAGTATTTGTGAAATGGTCAAGTAGTGAGGGTGTGTATGTGAGTATGTTTCACGTCGATCGCCAAACCGGTGAACGTTCTGATTCTTGTGAGATGGCTGAACGCCCTTTCACCCGCCTCTATGGGTTGTAGGGGAGTCGGCGTACTCCAACATTCATTCCAGTCACAGCTTTGTTCATTATGTGAAGGTCACCATGTACATTCCCTGGATGCTCGACAAATTGCCCTTGAGGGCCTTTACTTCCCTGAGCTTCTCCTTTACTATGCTTGCAAATACAGACGCTAGCCCATTTGTTTGGCCAGGATCGTCTGCTTTGGCCTCTGGAGGGTACCCTCTGGCTGTCGTGTGGACGGTTGGATTGTTCACGGTTTTATCCGATCGTAGTGATTGTTTCTCAGTTGTGTCTGTGGATCCATCACCGGGGAGGGGAACACCCTCGATTATTGATTTCTATTCAGTCACTCTCTACTCAACATGGGTTCCAGGGGATCTGTCACTCTGTCACATGTTCCCCTGGAAGCTCCTTGCACAAGGTGAGACATGAAATGCCATTCACTTGGCTACATTCAGACCCTTCGCAGCTCCTCCGGATCATCATGAATCCTTAATAGGCCAGCCCACAGGATTCAGTAAGTGTTGATCTCGGGTTCTGAGATAGGCCCATTGAGCTTCTCAGCTATTTACTGACTTACACCGGCACCCATGTGTATGTCCCATTACTCTCCGAACACTCCGGATCTAGGGGAGATGCTGCCCAATTTCGTGGGGACCTCTGGATTGAACAAACAAAATAAAGCAAACACGAATAAATAAAACAAACATGAACAGATGAAACAAACATGAATAAATAAAACAACAACAAAAGGAGAGAGGCGTTAAGTCGGTGACGACGCCACCGTATCACCCAGTACCTCCACCGTCTCACCTTTTGAACCATGCCACTTAATGCCCCACGTAACACATTGCCATATAAAATAAAAATAATAAGACAACAACATAAAACACGTAATACATGGCCATCACCCACTAATACTCCACCCATGCATCCTCTCACGTAATAAACACTCATACCCATTAAAAAACTAAACACCCATTAACACCCACATCATGCATGCATGTCAACCAGAATCAAAAAGAAACTAAAATAATTTGCTAAACCCTGTGCACACTTGGGTATATATGCCGACATAAACATCTAATATTCATTCCAACCCCCCCATCATGCACTGCACCGACTCTCCATATTTGCTGCACCGACCTCCCCATAGGCATTGACCTCCCATGTGAATGACCACACCTTGCACCAACCCATTTAGTCCTTGCATTGACCCCCATTTGGCCCTTGCGCAGACCTCCTCATCCTACACCGACCTGCATACCCATGTGCATGACCCAAAGCCTACACCGACCTCCACACCTTGAACCGACCTCACCTCCCCATCATGTGCCAGCCTTGCACTGACCGCCCCTAGCGTCGATGCATATCTTGCACCGACCTTACCTTCTCAACCTCGCACCGACCTTTAATTGCCACCGATTCATACTCCCCTTCACAATAAAAAAAACACAAAAAAATAAGACATTGCGGGAGTGGAGGGTGCCACACCGACTCATCAAGGAGGTGAGTAGGTGGCATCCTTTGTCCCCTCTTTAAAATAATAATAATAATATATATATAAACAAAGCAATGCACAAGACAGTGCTCACCTTTTTCCACCAACTCATGTTCCACACATAAACACCCAATGCACCAAGTAACATACAACCCCCCCCCCCCCCATGCACACAACGTGAAACCCATGTTACCTACGTAACACACCCACCTTCGTTAAGTTACACAATACCCACATATGCATATTCTCTCCCCTGTACCTTTGGTTATAAAAAAAAGAAAAGAAATAGACACTCCCATGTGTATTTACACATATGTGGCATTTCATATGCATCGACTAATAAAAAAGGGGTAGAAATAAAATAATAAAAAGTGTGAGATGAAATATATATAATAAACAAGCAATGGCCAAATAAATGACGACAAAAAATAAATAAATAAATAAATTATAATAAATAAATAAAGAGAATAAAAAATGGTAAATTGAATAAAAAGATGATAAATGAATAATAATCAAATAAAAGGCAATAAAGAAAATAAAATATATATGTGCAATGTGAAAATAAACAAATAAATAATACGAAGGGGAATAACATAAACGAAATAAGAACAAAGAATTAAAAGAAGAGACGCATTCATGGATCTAAAAATAATAACAAGAATAAACAACAAACAATGAACACGATTATAGCCGCCTCGGGGCTCTCACCTCCTCTAGACCCGAGTATGGGGAATATTAATGGTGTCCGAAAAGTCATGCATAGACCTCGGGATTCACCCCATTATGGTCATGGCATAGCTTCGCTCCGGGCCAATAATTCGCTGTCTTTAATTCATTCCGATCGGGTTTCAACCGCATTCCCTCGTTTATTGAGCAGCGTGTTTGCCGTATACCGACATACATTGTACCGACATTACACGAGTCTGCTCGAACACGGTCACGTCAGGCCCACCTCATGGGTCCATATGTGTGCACCGTAGTGCCATGCACAGCCTCAAAATAAAAAGGCCCCGATAACTCTCGAAGCCAGAGAGATGTTGCCGAAATCTATTTTAAAATTATGAATAAATGATCAAATAAATAATAAACAATAAAACCAAATACTATTATCTTGTATGCTTACATGAGCCACTTCTTCGATATATCAAATAGTGATTAGCGAAAAGTCGGGTTAGGCCCGGCCCGAAGCTTTCACTATGCGTGATGATGGTCTTCGGGCCTGAAGCTCTCTGCCTTGTACTGGAAGCCGGTTTAATGAATAAATACTACCATGTTGTATGCTTGCATGCAATGTAGCAACCCTGGTAAAAAAAAAATGGAATGAATAAATTCCTAATTAGTCAAAATAGGCTAAAGCATTAAGTAAGTAAATGATAAAATCAAAAAGAATAAATAAAAAGCCAAAAATGTAAATAACGCCTTGCCTCAAGGCGCTACTTCAAAAAGAAACGCCCTTATATGAGGCGCGAATTCCAGAAAGGACGCCAACAGTCCAGGTCGTCAATTCTCAAACGGCCAGTAATAAATAAAAGGAAAGGGAAAGAAACGCCCTGTTCTTGGGCGCTATTTACATAAGAAACGATAACATGCAAAGGTGTCAATTTTAATTAACGACCTAACCTAAGGCGTTAATTACATTTGAGTTCAGATCGACTCGGGAGCTTATCCAGGGAAGGTTTTGGATTAATACGTGTTCAATCGAACATGGAAAGGACTCTATCAAGGAAAGACATGTTCTAATCAAACTCCAACCCTATTGAGTTCTGTAAACCCTATAAATAACCCTTACTGTCGAACCCTAATAAGCTGTTGGTCGAAGGAAAACTCTGCTGCTGCATACGTAAAGAACAGGTAATGTTCTTCTCCACTGCCTTCGGTCATAATCATGAAGAATATTGATGTTCTTCATCGTCTTTGCTGCAAGAAGTCTACCGTAAGTAGTAACTCTTCTGCCCAGTTGAAGGACGGGAGGTTCTTCATCAAGACGATCTCTTCCTCCAAGAAGGAAGCTGTTTCCATAAGCTTAGGAAGAACTCTGTTTAGAACAGAGTATCATTCTTCTTCACGTTCCTTCACCAGAACATTCATCAGGTAGGTTTTCTCAAGAACGTAGCCCAAACTAGTTTAATTCCATCATGACATGCATGTATATAGTTCTATTATAGTTTTAAAGGTTTTATGTGGATTTTAAAAGTAACGACCCTGCCAAGGGTGCTACTTTAAAAGAAACGACCCTGACAAGGTCGCTAATTCATGATTTGACGCCCTGCCTAGGAGTCGTCAATTTCGCTTAATTGTTAATTAACCATGTTTAAAAATTTAATATCTATGAAATTATTAATCTAAGTTAATGCATGATCATGTGTATGGAATCCTGCTAATTTTCTCATCCTGACCATATAAGAGTTTTCTTAAATTCTGTTATCCTGGAAATTATCACTATTTATGAGAAAATGTCGAAAATCCCAAAAATAACGACCTGAGGATGGTCGTCTCTTAGAAAGGTGACGCCCTGAACCAGGGCGCAAATTGTAAAATAACGCCCCCAAATAGGGCGCGTTTCATAAAATTCTGGAAATAAGAAATTTTGCAGAAATGGAAATAAATAATGGACGACTATATGAAAGGTCGTCAAATTGTAAATAAACGCCCCTGTTTAAGGCGCGTTCTATTAAAATTCCATAATTTAGAAATTTTGCAAAATAGAAGAAATATGATGGACGCCTGCTATATCAGTCGTCAAATTGTAAATAAAACGCCCCTGTAAAAGGCGTTAATTTGATAAGTAACGACTTAGGTGAAGTCGCTAATTTCCTGCATACTTATTTTAAAACTATTTTTCTGATAACTGAAGGTTATATATATATATATATATATATCAATCTATTATCAGGCACTATATTTCCATTCCGTGAATATAGTCCCATGTTTCATGATGTTTTATCGCATTACCCTCAATTCTCGTTGACATACAAGCTCTCCATTGGACATTCCGTTCCCTTGGACTAGTGAGTTAGTCATAGAGACCTCCGTAAGACTCCTCGAGCCTTGGATTCCCTCAAGGCCGACTGAGCTGGTTGTACCATAAAAAAACCCATTACACAATCTTTGCCATGTCACTCTATAGAAACATGATATACCGGCCCTCTTGTTATGCAAAGTGTATATCATGAGAATTTTCTTAAGGGGATAAGGACATCATGTCGTTAATATGCTGTTCTTGTGGACCTCAATTCTATATAAAAGGGTGACCATCTATGTATGGGCACTTACTCGATGTGGTACCCGATTTGGGAACCAATTCCACCTAGATTTTATCGAAATTCGGGAATGTATCGTTATTATCGTGTTACTATGTCAAGTTCAATATCTTTGGACTCTATGTTATCAAGGTCTATCTTACGTGTCTACAAACTTTATCCTTGAAATTTCATATTGGCTATACAATAAAGTGGATGACAAAATACATGATCAATGCCTGCATATATAGGGCCCGATCTGGTCCTAGGAGGAGCACCCGAAAGTAGTTGTGCCCATGGCAGTTGTAATGATAACGGTATTGGCATTGTACCGAAGTGCATGACTAGCTTGATTGGACATTCCATAAATCTTGTACTTGACTTGACTCGACTTGACATGACATGACTTGCGTGACCCGAAAAAAAAAGGTAATTTATATACTTGTTTGCTTGGAACGTGATAGCCAAGTTCTCGACATGACATGATAAAATTACTTGCTTGAATATCTTGACATCTATTACACTTACAGTTCTTGAAAGTTCATGAATGGTTCACCTTATTATCTCTTGTTGTACTCTCTCTATCTTGTCATTTTACGCAAGCATGCATAGCTTATTGCATCCATGGAAAAATGTAACTACTTAAACCCATTGCTAGTTCTTGAGATATAATTTCTTACTGAGTGTTCGCTCACTCAGTGTTTTCCCTACTTTTCAGGTAAGTCCGATGGCGAGACCCAAACAGAAGGGGAAGGTCAAGAGTGAAAGAGTTAGAGCTATTCAAGCGCCAATCGGTCCTGTCTTTTTCTATATTTTCTTGAGTCAGAGTGGTACTTTTCTTTTATTGAGTCTAGTATTTGCAAGGGTTTGTAATAGACATATTCTTATTAAAGGAAGAAATGGATTGGGTTATCTTTATTCTTGCACATCTCTGATTTTGGTGTCGAATACACTAATACTCTGATTGACATGATTGATATAAACTCGTCACGCATCTCTGGGTATCTTCCGCACTCGGGGCGTGACAATTTTTGTGGTATCAGAGCCTAGGGTATTCAATTCCTAGGAAACCCAAGTCCAAGGATAGGTTTAAACCTTTAACCAGTGAGATTGGGTAGAACCAAGGGTTGAGTTAAAGATTTAAAAGCCCTTAACGCGAGTACATACTAATATAGTTATTGCGGGATAATGGCTGCCGAACGTGCTCTATGGCGCAACATGCAACGCACACTTCAAGGCATGACCCAAGCGCTGCAACAAGTAGCACAAGGAGGAATACAACGTGGAGCCGAAAATCTCCACCAAAGTTTGAAGAATATGAGCCCTCCCAAATTTATGGGATCTACCGATCCGGACGACGCGGAGCACTGGATCCGGGAGACGGAACGTATATTCCGGGTTATGCAATGCACGGACAAAGAGAAGGTCTTATTAGCCACCTTCCAACTAGAAAGGGACGCCCGCTGCTGGTGGGAGTAAATAGAAGCTACTATAAATCTGGACCAAGTTACTTGGGAAGAATTTGTTGAACATTTCAACAACAAATATTTTTCAGACCGAGTCCAGGAGAAGAAGGCTGCAGAATTCGCTACATTAAAGCAACGATCCTTATCAGTGGCCGAGTACGAGGCACAGTTCTCTAGATTGTCTCGATACGCTAAGCACTTAGTTAGCACCGAGAAGATGAAAACTAGAAGGTTCCTTAATGGGCTCAGGCCCCAATATATTAAACAGCTGGCGTCGATGGATATTCAAGTCTACTCGGAGATAGTACGCCGAGCCCAGCTTCTAGAAGATGCCACGGAACTATCAGATAGAATCCGTGGGAAGGACAAGAAAGAGCAAGTCACAAGTTCGGGTTCCTTCAAACCCAACTTCAAGAAGAGGCCTAGTAATGGAGGTACTTCTTCTCAGGAGCAGAAGATTGAGAAGACCAAGCCTTTTTCCATCACCACCACACCTTCAAATATAATATGCAAGTATTGTGACAAGGCTGGTCATAAAGCCGAAGAATGCTGGAGGAAACTAGGAGCATGTCTCCGTTGTGGGAGCCGTGAGCATCGGATTCCCGACTGTCCTTTACTCAACGATCAAGTCGGTGACGGGAAGCGCCCGGTAACAAAGAATGCTCGTCTCCATGTAATTAAGGAGACCGAAGAAGAAGAAGGCGGACTAGTAGAAGGTACATTGAAAGTTTGTTCCAAGTCTGCACATGTCTTATTTGATACGGGTGCTTCACATTCAATTATTGCCAAGAAGTTCGCTGATCTGTTACCTTTAGAACCGGAATGGATAAAATTAGTTTTGTCTACTCCTCTGGGTAGCAAAACTGATATTACTCACCATTGCCAAAACTGTGAAGTAATGGTTCATGATAGGAATTTCCCTATCGACCTCATATGTTTAGATCTAAAGGAATATGATATCATATTAGGAGCAGATTGGTTGTCCAAATACCAGGCAACTGTTGATTGCCGCAATAGCAAGGTTACTTTCAAGGAGTTTCCGGAATTAATCTTTACTAGCCCCAAGAGTCGAAACAAAACCCCTCTTATTTCGGCTCTCCGAGCTAACAAGCTAATCAGGAAAGGATGTGTATCTTTCCTTGCGTTTGTCACGATTAAGAAGGCTAAGGAAACTAAGATAGAAGACATCCCAGTTGTGCAAGAGTTTTCGGATGTGTTTCCAGAAGATTTGCCTGGATTACCCCCACCAAGAGAAGTGGCCTTCACCATCGATTTAGTCCCTGGTGCTGGTCCAGTTTCTAAGGCACCATATAGGATGTCCCCTGCCGAACTCAAGGAACTAAAGGAGCAATTGATGGAACTCCTTAAGAAAGGATTCATTAGACCGAGTACTTCCCCGTGGGGAGCGCCTGTACTATTTGTGAAGAAGAAGGATGGATCCATGAGGTTATGCATCGACTATCGACAGTTGAATCATCTCACTATGAAGAACAAGTATCCACTGCCGAGAATCGATGAGTTGTTTGATAAAATATCTGGATCCAAATATTTTTCAAAGATTGATCTCAGGTCGGGATATCACCAACTAAGGATCAAGGACGATGATATTCATAAGACCGCATTCAGAAGCAGGTATGGTCATTATGAGTTTGTTGTTATGCCTTTTGGACTAACAAATGTCCCTGCTGTCTTTATGCAGTTAATGAATAGTATATTCAGGCCATATTTAGATCAATTCGTGGTGGTTTTCATTGATGATATATTAATTTACTCCAAGACCAAGGAAGAGCATGAGGAGCATTTAAGGATTGCATTACAGATATTGAGGACAAATCAACTATATGCAAAGCTCAGCAAATGCGAGTTTTGGCTGGAAGAAGTAACTTTTCTGGGACATGTAATATCAAAGGATGGCTTGTCTGTAGACCCATCAAAAGTGGAAGCAGTAAGGAACTGGGAAAGACCGACCAATGCTAGCGAGATCTGAAGTTTCTTAGGCCTTGCGGGCTACTACCGGCGATTCATCAAGGATTTCTCCAAGATCGCCGTGCCACTCACTAGGTTAACTCGTAAAGAGATCCGTTATGAATGGAGCGAAGAATGTGAAAGAAGCTTCCAAACTCTCAAGGATCATTTAACTACAGCCCCAGTATTAGCTCTACCAATTGAAGGAGAAACATTTGAAGTATACACCGATGCATCTGGCATTGGCCTCGGGTGTGTTTTAATGCAACAAGGAAAAGTTATAGCCTACTCTTCTCGCCAATTGAAGAAGCATGAAGAAAACTACCCAGTCCATGACTTGGAGTTGGCCGCGGTAATATTTGCACTAAAGATATGGAGGCATTATCTATACGGAGTGTAGTTTACTGTATACTCTGACCACAAGAGTCTCAAGTATCTCTTTTCACAAAAGGAGTTAAACATGAGGCAAAGACGTTGGCTAGAATATCTCAAGGACTTCCTGGAAAAGGGAATCCTGTAGCTGATGCCCTTAGTCGAAAGCCGAGAGTACTGTTAGCCAATTATATGATTCAAGAATGGAAGTTGCTGGAGCAATTATCTGAACTTAATATAAGCTTGGGCACGGACTTCAAATGTGTCACATTATCTCATGTAAGTATTCAGCCAGACTTATTTTCTGAGATACAAGGACTTCAGAATGATGACCCGACATTAGTAGAAATCAAGAGCAAACTGGAAGGACAATCTGATTTCCAACTAACTTCTGATGGAAGATTGATGTTCAAGAATAGAACTTGTATACCAGATTGTCCAGAATTAAAGAAGAAGATTTTAGATGAAGCTCATAGATCAAAGTACACGATTCATCCAGGATCTACCAAAATGTACCAAGATGTGAAAAGGAATTTTTGGTGGCCCAACATGAAAAGAGAAATAGCGGACTACGTGTCGCGCTGTCTCACATGCCAACAGGTCAAGGCAGAACACCAAAAGCCTGCCAGAAAGCTACATCCTCTGGATATTCCCAAATAGAAGTGGGAGGATATTGGTATGGATTTCATCATGGGTCTAGCTAAATCAAAAAGAGGACATGATGGAATATGGGTTATCATTGATCGATTGACTAAATCGACACATTTCTTGCCAATAAAGAGCCGATGGTTCGTCGATGTTTTGGCTGCATTATACATAAAGGAGATAGTCAGATTACACGGTATTCCTATTTCAATTGTGTCTGACAGAGATCCCCGTTTTACTTCTCATTTTTGGAAAGGTCTACAACATTCGTTGGGAACGAGGCTTAACTTTAGTACAGCTTTTCATCCTCAGATGGATGGTCAGACCGAGAGAACTAATCAGGTCGTTGAAGATATGCTTAGGGCATGTATCATAGATTTTGGAGGGAGTTGGCATGATCACTTGTCTCTGGTTGAATTTGCATACAATAATAGCTACCAGGCAAGTATAAAAATGGCACCTTTTGAACCCTTATACGGAAGGAGTTGTCGATCACCCTTATGCTGGGACGAAGTGGGAGAGAAACAACTGCTAGGTCCAGACATGGTAAGGGATACCACCGAGAAAATACAATTGATCTGAGAAACACTGCAAGTGGCTCAGTCTAGGCAAAAGGCTTATGCTGACACAAGAAGGAGAGATCTTGAATTCTAAGTTGGAGACCATGTATTTCTCAAGATATCGCTTGGACGTGGAATAAGGAGATTTGGTGTTAAGGGCAAGCTTACACCAAGATTCATCAGACCTTTTGAGATATTAGAAAGAGTTGGAGAGGTTGCTTATCGCATCGCCTTATCACCTCAGTTGTCCGAAGTACATAATGTATTCCACATATCTATGTTGAAGAAGTATGTACACGATCCGCCACATATTATTGATCATGCAGACCTAATAATTCAGAAGAATCTCACATATGAGCAGAAGCCCATGAAGATACTAGATCGTGAAGTACGTACCCTAAGGAATAAGGTTATTCCCATGCTAAAGGTACAATGGAGTAAGAGTTCCGATCATGAAGCCACATGGGAGACCGAGGAATCCATGAAGAGAAGATTCCCAGAATTATTTTAAGGTATATACTCTACACTCTCCACTTATATATATATATATATATATATATATCATTGAATTTGGGGACCAAATTCTTTTAAGTGGGGGAGGGTGTAGCAACCCGGGTAAAAAAAAATGGAATGAATAAATTCCTAATTAGTCAAAATAGGCTAAAGGATTAAGTAAGTAAATGATAAAATCAAAAAGAATAACTAAAAAGCCAAAAATGTAAATAACGCCTTGCCTCAAGGCGCTACTTCAAAAAGAAATGCCCTTATATGAGGCACGAATTCCAGAAAGGATGCCAACAGTCCATGTCGTCAATTCTCAAATGGCCACTAATAAATAAAAGGAAAGGGAAAGAAACGCCCTGTTCTTGGGCGCTATTTACATAAGAAACGACAACATGCAAAGGCGTCAATTTTAATTAACGACCTAACCTAAGGCGTTAATTACATTTGAGTTCAGATCGACTCGGGAGCTTATCCAGGGAAGGTTTTGGATTATACGTGTTCAATCGAACATGGAAAGGACTCTATCAAGGAAAGACATGTTCTAATCAAACTCCAACCCTATTGGGTTCTGTAAACCCTATAAATAACCCTTACTGTCGAACCCTAATAAGCTATTGGTCGAAGGAAAACTCTGCTGCTGCATACGTAAAGAACAGGTAATGTTCTTCTCCCGTGCCTTCGGTCATAATCATGAAGAATATTGATGTTCTTCATCGTCTTTGCTGCAGGAAGTCTGCCGTAAGTAGTAACTCTTCTGCCTAGTTGAAGGACGGGAGGTTCTTCATCAGGACGATCTCTTCCTCCAAGAAGGAAGCTGTTTCCATAAGCTTCGGAAGAACTCTGTTTAGAACAGAGTATCATTCTTCTTCACATTCCTTCACCAGAACATTCATCAGGTAGGTTTTCTCAAGAACGTAGCCCAAACTAGTTTAATTCCATCATGACATGCATGTATATAGTTCTATTATAGTTTTAAAGGTTTTCTGTGGATTTTAAAAGCAACGACCCTGCCAAGGGCGCTACTTTAAAAGAAACGACCCTGACAAGGTCGCTAATTCATGATTTGACGCCCTGCCTAGGAGTCGTCAATTTTGCTTAATTGTTAATTAACCATGTTTAAAAATTCAATATCTATGAAATTATTAATCTAAGTTAATGCATGATCATGTCTATGGAATCCTGCTAATTTTCTCGTCCTGACCATATAAGAGTTTTCTTAAATTCTGTTATCCTGGAAATTATCACTGTTTATGAGAAAATGTTGAAAATCCCAAAAATAACGACCTGAGGATGGTCGTCTCTTAGAAAGGTGACGCCCTGAACCAGGGCACAAATTGTAAAATAACGCCCCCAGATAGGGCGCGTTTCATAAAATTCTGGAAATAAGAAATTTTGCAGAAATGGAAATAAATAATGGACGACTGTATGAAAGGTTGTCAAATTGTAAATAAACGCCCCTGTTTATGGCGCGTTCTATTAAAATTCCAAAATTTAGAAATTTTTCAAAATAGAAGAAATATGATGGACGCCTGCTATATCAGTCGTCAAATTGTAAATAAAACGCCCCTGTAAAAGGCGTTAATTTGATAAGTAACGACTTAGGTGAAGTCGCTAATTTCCTGCATATTTATTTTAAATTTATTTTTATGATAACTGAAGGTTTTATATATATATATATATATATATATATATATATATATATATATATATATATCAATCTATTATCAGGCACTATATTACCATTCCGTGAATATAGTCCCATGTTTCATGATGTTTTATCGCATTACGCTCAATTCTCGTTGACATACAAGCTCTCCATTGGACATTCCGTTCCCTTGGACTAGTGAGTTAGTCATAGAGACATCCGTAAGACTCCTCGAGCCTTGGATTCCCTCAAGGCCGACTGAGCTGGTTGTATCATAAAAAAACCCATTACACAATCTTTGCCATGTCACTCTATAGAAACATGGTATACCGGCCCTCTTGTTATGCAAAGTGTATATCATGAGAATTTTCTTAAGGGGATAAGGACATCATGTCGTTAATATGTTGTTCTTGTGGACTTCAATTCTATATAAAAAGGGTGACCATCTATGTATGGGCACTTACTCGATGTGGTACCCGATTTGGGAACCAATTCCACCTAGATTTTATCAAAATTCGGGAATGTACCGTTATTATCGTCTTACTATGTCAAGTTCAATATCTTTGGACTCTATGTTATCAAGGTCTATCTTACGTGTCTACAAACTTTATCCTTGAAATTCCATATTGGCTATACAATAAAGTGGATGTCAAAATACATGATCAATGCCTGCGCATATAGGGCCCGATCTGGTCCTGGGAGGAGCACCCGAAAGTACTTGTGCCCATGGGAGTTGTAATGATAACGGTATTTGCATTGTACCGAAGTGCATGACTAGCTTGATTAGACATTCCACAAATCTTGTACTTGACTTGACTTGACTTAACATGACATGACTTGCGTGACCCGAAAACAAAAAGATAATTTATATACTTGTTTGCTTGGAACGTGATAGCCAAGTTCTCGACATGACATGATGAAATTACTTGCTTGAATATCTTGACATCTATTACACTTACAGTTCTTGAAAGTTCATGAATGGTTCACCTTATTATCTCTTGTTGTACTCTCTCTATCTTGTCGTTTTACGCAAGCATGCATAGCTTATTGCATCCATGGAAAAATGTAACTACTTAAACCCATTGCTAGTTCTTGAGATATAATTTCCTACTGAGCGTTAGCTCACTCAGTGTTTTCCCTACAGAAGGGGAAGGTCAAGAGTGAAAGAGTTAGAGCTATTCAAGCGTCAATCGGTCCTGTCTTTTTCTATATTTTCTTGAGTCAGTGTTGTACTTTTCATTTATTGAGTCTAGTATTTGCAAGGGTTTGTATTAGACATATTCTTATTAAAGGAAGAACTGGATTGGGTTATCTTTATTCTTGCGCATCTCTGATTTTGGTGTCGAATACACTAATACTCTGATTGACATGATTGATATAAACTCATCACGCATCTCTGGGTATCTTCCGCGCTCGGGACGTGACATGCAAATACGTTTTTTCATGTATTATACGGGCCCCATGGTCCTTCTATTTTGACGATTAATCAAGGGTTGTCCCTCTTCCGGAGGGACATAATTAACACCGTAGCCTTTACGGTACGGCGGGTTTTGAGTCCCGACATGAACCTCACAATCGACTGACCAAGTCAGATCGAGCGTACGATAATTTGTCACCTTTGTGACTGGCACGCCTAACGAATCTTAAATAAATAAATCTATGTCACCAAAGTGGCACGCCCGGTGGGACACAACCTCCCTTCATCTTTTTGCCAAAATGGAGGGACCATGGGGCCCCCGCTCAAATATTTTTGATGTCAACTATTCGTTCATCTTGTCTCTCCCCTTTGCAAGTTGGGGTGATGACAAGTGGACTGTCTGGACTTGCCTTCGGCCCCGCAATCGTGGCCGACCATGCTGCATACGGTTACCTTACCGTACCAACTATCTTTGGCAACTTCCCCCCGGTTGTTGGCTTCCCTAACTTCCTGGGAGATGCACTTGTAAGTCTTCTGCATGTGGAGGGCTCGGAACCTGCGAATCTAAAGAATGATGAAGCTGCGGCCCGCCAAATTGAGGGCCAAATTAACAAAACTCTACTGAAGAGTCCAGTAATTGTGAGCTGCCATGTTCACCACATTACTCGCCCAGCTAGGGCACACAAGAAGAATCTTGCTGGGGGAAACAAGAAGAGCTCCAGCGCAAGAATTGCTGTTTCTCCCCGAGGTCGATTGTCAGCAACTGGGAAATCTATGTTAATCGGAGGCATCCGAGTCTATTTCAATGGCCGCAATGCCGAAGTTTTGCCAGTCCAGGTCAAACCAACTGTCCCCACCCATAACACCTTCCAAGTGCTAGCAGGGCAGAATGTGAATTTTGATGAGAACAAGGCAAATGTGGGTTCCCAAGAAGACCCATGCTGCAGCAGCCCTTCAGAACTTCAACAATTCTACTGATGTCCCTATGAGAGGGGGCAATAAAGCGATGCATGCGAAGGAGGCCATAGCTACAACTCCACCATCCACTGTCAAGACCTGTCCCAGGCAAGCCGATATTCATAAATATTCAAGGAGTCTCAATCAAGTGGCCAAACTAGCACGGCTTTCATGCATGCCATCGGCCCGAATCCAGACACTACCTTCTGCCACCTCTACAAAGTGCAGCCAAGGAGATATGATTCAGATGGTCCGGGAATATTTCCACAGCTTTGGAAGTCCCATCATGGGCCGGCAAAGGTCGCTTCATGCTGTCAAAGTCGAAGAAGAAGAAAAAAGGCAAGATGTCACCAGTGGAGGTGAATGAAGAGGGGAGGCGAGCCGAAGCTAGAAGCCTTGAAAGGCCTCCACAAAATGAAAAGATGAAAAGAATTTCCCTACATAAAGAACCAACTTTCTCTCGTCGAGCCCGAAGGGGAGTCAAAAAATACAATAGAAGAATGCAAATCCTCACCTACAATATGATAGGGGTGATGAGTGGGCATGGTACTATGCCGAATGAACAAGAAGAGTCGGCTAAGATCGCTGGAAGAAAAGGCCCAATGATAAGACAGGGCGAAATTACCACTGAATTACTGCAAGCCACTGAGGGCAAACATGTTACTGATGAAGACATCACTACTGTCACTGCCAGAACAGTGGCGTCTGAACAAGAAGGAGCATTCCCGTCTCTTCCATCTAAGTGCGCCTCCAGCAGCACGCTCGAAGGCACCAATAACGAAACATCTATGGACCCCGCTATCCTAATAACCTTGCGAAGGTACCAGCAGGAGGTAGAACTGCTGAAGAAATAATTAAATGAAAAGATTGAGCATGCTATGACACCTGAGCAACCGGGGGCACGAGTCGAACCGTCACGGGAAGGTTCCAACCTCACGAGTGCTCCTTCACTAGTCGTTTTACAGACTGCTGATCAGAACTGGCCTGCTCCCCAGCATTGTTCCATGTGGCTTCAGCCGCCACGACCAATGCATCCTCAAATGCAGCAACAGGATCCCCTATCGGAGCCTCTGCCACCTCATGTTACGGCTTCAGCCTCACAATTGATGCATCCCGCCCACCTCTGCCCTCAACCAGCAGAGCCAGTTATGGTGAACGAGCTGATGGTGGAGCAATTGATCGATGTAAGGTTAGCAAAGAGGGGAAGTGAAGATCATGCCCCCTTTGACATATATGAAGTGATGTATCCAGCCTATCATATTGGCAAGAGACTGCCACCCGGCGTCAACAACCCACCAACATTTTACAAATTCAACGGGCAGGGCTCCCTGAAAGAACATATTGCACACTATATAGCAGCCATGGGCGACTTGGCGGTAGACGAGTCGCACCTGCTGAAAATTTTTGGGTCTTCTCTGACAGGACCCGCCTTTGAATGGTATTCTACCCTGCCGGCCGGATCTATTAAAGACTGGCCAGGTAGGCATCATAAATTTAATGAGAGATTTCACGTTGACGAGGCAGAGGTAACTGTGGCCGAACTATTGGCAACCAAACAAAAAGATGATGAGCCTGTTGCAGAATATATCAAGAGATGGAGGGATCTCAGCATGAAGTGCCGACGCCCTCTGCATCCAGAAGATGCAATACGGATGTGTAAACAAAATCTGAAGAAAGAAATCTTGGAGAAGATAATTGGAATAGAAACCCGATCTTTTGACCGATTAATTGATGTTGCCACGGAAGTGGAAGACTTCTTCGAGAGATACCCCTCACTTCCTGCTAACTCAAGTCGTCAAGCTAGGCAGGTTAATAAACGGCCGATGCTGAAAGCGATACATACTGTTAGCCTCAGGGCGAAAAGACACAAGTGGGTGCACAATCCTCCCCCAAATGAACCTGCTGAATGTTGAGAAAGGCCTCTCGACGGAATAAGGAAAAGAAGCGCTATGCTTTCCTCAGGGATAGGACTCGAGCACTGTTTGAGTGGGCTGTCAAAAATAACAAAATCACTCTTCCAAAGCCAAAGAGGTCTGATGACGTCAGGAGAAGAGATGACCCTTGCTTCTGCCCTTACAATAGAATCCTTGGGCACCCCATTGAGGATTGCCAAATATTCAAGGACATCGCTCAGGGCCTAATAAAAAGAGGGGAACTACATATGGGGGATCACAAAGTCAATCCTCCATGCCCGCATGAATTGCCTACTCTAGGGGCATCAATTAACATGAAATTTTTTTGTCAATAGCTACCTGAAGAAGTGCCAGAGGCCTACAGCTGGCGCACCAATGAGGACTGTGCTCCAGCTCCTAAAGAAAAACAAAGGAATCGGCGAGCAATGCCAACAAGAAAAAGAGCAAGGCCGGCACCTCGCTCGGCTCTTGAGATGCATGAATAAATCAACTCAGCCGTGCAACGGCTTCAAACCATAATAAACGGGCCAGACGAGCATGAGTAACCCGAGGGCCAGCCTATGCAGCTCAAGAAGCCTACCCCTCAAAGATACAATAAAGCCCCACCAGCTAATAAAAAGAACCAAAGAAAAGGCAAAGATGCTGAATGCACCCAGCAACCCACTGTGGGGGCAGATGCCAACCATAAAGGGGAAGGAAAAGAAGAATGCAAAAGTTGAAAGGAGACGTATGGCCCTCTCCTGCAACACATTGTCAGCCTCGTCTGGCGTGGTGCAAACTGCTGATGAGGAAAATGAAGAAATATGCTTTGTGCCAAAAAGAATAACTCAGGCTGAAACTTTCGCCTCCCACTCATCTACTGGGTCTGGGAAAATGTCAAAACAGCACCCGTCACCTAATAAGGGGGCTCAATACCACATTCCTCCTCCATCCGGAGGCATAAAACACAAGGAGTTTATCTTGAAGGAGCTACCTGCAGTCGGCAATGATGGCAGGATGCCACACATCTTATACAAACCAGAGGTGGAAGGCAGTAGCACTCCTGGCCCCTTCTTACAAGACTCCACCTTGGTGGCGCTACTATAACAAAAACATCAAGAGATTGAAATGCTGCAGAGACAGCTAAATGAAATGAATGTAAGTCCATACATGCCTCGATCGGCAAGACATTTACTTGAAGCGGTACAAGGTAGTGCTAGCTCACCTGAAGCCTCAACACGGCCAGCCATGCTCCGAATGATGTCTGAACATGCAGGGGGCATTCCCCCTTGGCCATTCCAATATTCAGTCCCCCTGGCATGTCAGGGTGCAATCGAAGCATCTCAAACGATGGTGCCAATAGGGCCGCATATGCAACCAACTACCCTACATCAAAGTCCCACAAGTCTGATGACAATAGATAGACCGAGGACAGAACAAACAATGAGCATGAAGATGACCGAAGAAGAAGTCACTGAGGCCGAATTGCAAGCAGCCAAACAAAAGGATAATGAGTCTGCCATGGACTACATAAGAAGGTGGAGGAATCTCCGCAAAAGGTGTCGACATCCGCCAAGCTACGGGGACTCTGTTCAAATCTGCAAAAAAAATTTGTGAATAGAAAATCTATGATGGGTCATTGACATTGAAGTCACGGCCTTTGAATAGTTAAGTAACATCGTGGCCGATGTTGAAGCAGTTCTGGCAAAGCTTTGCTCGGCTTCTACAATCTCGAGCCAGAAGAATAAACCAATCAGCAAATCACCGGTGCAAGAAGGAATTTACGCCTCAAATTTTGAAGCCTTCGAGCAACAAAAGAAGACAATTAAAGAGGCAGCCAACCTTTCTTCCGCCGAGCCGGCAAAACAAGGGTCCTCATTACGGGGCAGAATGATGAAACCATACTCCTTTTCGAAGGATAAGACTATGACTCTTCTTGAGTGGGCCTATGAATGTGGCAAAGTGGTGCTCCTACATCCGAAGAAACCAGGGGATTCTGCAAGAAAAGATGATCTAAGCTTCTATCCTTATCACCAAATGGTGGGGCATCCCATTGAGGATTGCTATGTATTCAAGGACATTACTGAACGCCTGATCAAGAAAGGCAAATTGTAGATGGGCGAATACAAGGTGGATCCACCGTGCCCTCATCAAATACCCGTCTTCAAAAGAGCAGCCCCACGCAGCATCGCTCCTCCAGCTGCTCCTCATAGATTTGGCTGAAGCCAACATTTAGTATCATCTCGCAGCTCGAATGCGGATGTTTGCAAAAAAAAAGAAAAAAATAAAAAAAAGACGGAAAGAAAATGGCATGTTCTGGGGGCAGGCACCAAAAAATGATGAATGAAGGAGGCCTTGATGACTGCATCTGCTAGGGGAAATATCACTCCCCTCATGACTTGGACCGTGCCTAGTAAGAAACCAGCATTGTGGGATCGGTATGGTGGAGCGAACCACTTAACCCCTCTCTAAGGAGGTGAGCGATCTCTTATGCACCCGCCTTGGTTTGTTAAAGGAAGGGCATCGACTCTATACTACACTGACAGCGCCGTCAGAGTTATCCATTCAAAAAAGAGGAAGAAGAAGAAGAAGGATGAATGCAAGAGAAAAGAAGAAAGGAACTTATGAGGTCAATAGGGCTTCCCCAAACGCCTCATCCTACGGGGATACTCCCCACTTGTCCCACCGGGACTGAACCTCTACCGTTCATTTGGGATCGATGCCCCCGGCCAATGTATTCTCGTTGTCTTCTGGCGTTCGGCCAGCAACAATGCAGATACACCAAGAGATGCCATACTTGTCTCACGAAGCTCTCCCACTGTTGCCGGTTCGGACCTTTTGCCCAATGTCGGCCCAATAAAATCTCCCTTCTCTTGGCATAAGGCACTTTGCCCTTGTCAAGCTCCGAAAATCTTTGCCCATCAGTCCCATTAGGATGGGTCCACAAAATCTTTTTTTCCTTGGCCTGAGGCGCTCCACCCTCATCGAGCTTGAAAATAATCTTTTGTCCCATCAGGCTGTGTCAACAAAACCTTTTCCTTGGCCCGAGGCACTCCTCCCTCGTCGAGTCCAAAAATTACCCTCTGTCCCACTGGGCTGGATTCATAAAGCCCTTTTCTCGACTTGAGGCGCTCCGCCCTCGCCGAGCTCGAAAACTATTCCTAGCCTCACGGAATTGGGCCCTTAAACCCCTTTCCTTCCCGGCTCGAGACACCCCGTCTTGGCTGGACTCTTGGACATTAATCCCTAGTCCCACCAGCGTAATAAACAATGAAAGTCACTAATAGTCCCACCGAATAAATATCCCGCACCGCAAACGAGTCTGTGCTAGGGAGACCAAAAACAAAACAAAAAAAAGCACAACAAAAAAAACAAAAGAAGAAAGAAATGAAGAAATGAAAATAATGATTAAAAAAACTTAATGAATCAAGAAACACAATAAATTCAGTAAAACCAATAAATTCAACAGATTTGGCAAACTCAATAAACTCAATAAACAGAACAAATCAATCAACCCAATAAATTAATGAACTCAATAAACCTAATAAAACTAATAAACCCAATGGAGTTGACAAAATGTTCAACAAACCCAATAAACTCAACGAACTAAACCAAAAAACTCAATAAACCCAACAAGTCCAATAAAACCAATAAATCCAATAAACCCAGTAAACTTAACAAATTCAATGAACTCAACAAATTCAACAAATTCAATCAATACAAGCAAATAAACTAATAAAAAGACCTCTTCGCTTTGTCTCAGACCTTTAGTCTGGGCAAGGTTTGTTGACCCCGACCTCTTCATGGGTCAACGTCCATATTATATCCAAGCTTAGACCTCACGTCTCTGCTGGGTGGTCAACTTCGACATGACGTCAGGTTGACATCCTCATCTACCCATTCTACCCTTGTTGTTGACCTTTCATCTAGGCAAGGTTCGTTGACTCCGATATTTCATCGGATTAACATCAATATTTAGCCATGGGCCTGGGCTTCTCATCCGTTTACCATCTGGTCTGCCCTCACCCCAAACCTCCTATCGGGACAGGGCCCGTTGACTTCGACATGATGTCGAGTCAACACCTATTCTATATTCTACCCTTGGCTTAGGCCTCACGCCTCTGCCAAGCTCGTTGGCTCTGACATGACGTCGAGCCAACACTTATTCTATATTCTGCCCTTGGTTAAGGCCTCATGCCTCTGCCAAGTTCGTTGGCTTCAACATGACGTCAAGTCAACACCTATCCTATATTCTGCCCTTGGCTTAGGCCTCACGCTTCTGCCAAGTTCGTTGGCTTCGACATGACGTTGAGTTAACACTTATCCTATATTCTGCCCTTGGCTAAGGCCTCACGCCTCTGCCAAGTTCCTTGGCTTTGACATGACGTCGAGTCAACACTTATCCTATATTCTACCCTTGGCTTAGGCCTCACGTCTCTGACAAGTTTATTGGCTTCGACAGGACGTCAAGTCAACACCCATTCTATATTCTGCCCTTGGCTAAGGCCTCACACCTCTGCCAAGTTCGTTGGCTTTGACATGACGTCGAGTCAACATTTATGTCCTATATTCTTTCCTTAGCTTAGACCCCACGTCGTCACCAAGTTGGTTGACTTTGACAGTCTATCAAGTCAACAACCATTTTCTACCCTGGCCCAGACCCTGTGTCTCTCCTAGGCTGCTCATTTTCGACATGACTTCGAGACGATAGTAGTGTTTTATGTTTGCCCTTGTGTCGGACATACCGTCTAAGCAAGGTTTGTTGACTCCGACATCCCGTTGGGTCAACGTCCATATTTCACCTTTGGCTCGGACCTTCCGTCTGACCATAGAACAAAAAGACTCTTTCACCTTTGGCTCAGACCTTCCGTCCGACCATAGAACAAAAAGACCCTTCTACCTCTGGTTCGGACATTTCGTCTAGCCAGGCAATAAAAAGTCCTTTCTTTTACCTCTGGCTCAGACCTTTCATCTAGCAAGACAATAAAAGGACCCTTTCACCTTTTGCTCGGACCTCCCATCCGACCATAGAACAAAAAGACCATTTTACCTTTGGCTATGCCCTTCCATCCAGTTAAAGAACAAAAGAACCCTTCTACCACTAGCATCATGACCTCTCATCCAAGCTAGCACGTAAGTTAACAAAAACATCCTTATCCGACGTCATGGCTTCTTTCGTCTAAGCTGATGAATATTATATCTTGACGTCATGGTTTTCCACCTAAGCAAGCTACCCGGCGTCATGGCCTTCCACCTAAGCCGGTAAATATTATATCTTGGCGTCATGGCCTTCCACCTAAGCCAAGCTGCACGGCGTCATGACTTTATGTCTAAGCCGTTAAATATCCTTGTCCAATGTCATGGCTTCTTACCTAAGCCGGTAAATATTATATCTTGGCGTCATAGCTTTCCGCCTAAGCCAAGCTATCCGGCATCATGGCTCTATGTCTAAGTCGATAAATATTTTATCTTGGCGTCATGGCTTTCGCCTAAGCCAAGCTATCTGGCGTCATGGCTCCTTCTGCCTAAGCTGGTGAATATTTTATCTTGGCGTCATGGCCTTCCTCCTAAGCCAAGTTGTATGGCGTCATGACTCTATGTCTAAGCTGTTAAATATCCTTGTCCGGCGTCATGGCTGCACGCCTAAGCCAGTAAATATTTTATCTCGGCGTCATGGCCTTCCGCCTAAGCCAAGCTATACGGCGTCATGACTTTATGTCTAAGCCATTAAATATCCTTGTTCGGCATCCTGGCTCCTTCTGCCTAAGCCGGTTTATATTGTATCTTGGCGTCATGGTTTTCCACCTAAGCCAAGCTACCCGGCGTCATGGCCTTACGCCTAAGCCTTTAAATATTATATCTTGGTGTCATGGCCTTTCGCCTATGCCAAGCTGTACGACGTCATGACTTTACGTCTAAGTTGTTAAACATCCTTGTCCGACGTCATGGCTACTTCTGCCTAAGCTGGTGAATATTATATCTTGGCATCATGCCCTTCCGCCTAACCCAAGCTGCACGGCGTCATGACTTTACATCTAAGCCGTTAAACACCCTTGTCCGACGTCATGGCTTCTTTCGCCTAAGCCGGTGAATGTTATATCTTGGCGTCATGGTTTTCCACCTAAGCTAGGCTACCTGGCATCATGGCCTTCCGCCTAAGCCGGTAAATATTATATCTTGGCGTCATGGCCTTCCGCCTAAGCCAAGCTGTACGGCGTCATGACTTTACGTCTAAGCCGTTAAACACCCTTGTCCGGCGTCATGGCTTCTTCCGCCTAAGCCGGTGAATATTTTGTCTTGGTGTCATCATTTTCCACCTAAGTCAAGCTATCCGGTGTCATGGCCTTTCGCCTAAGCCGGTAAATATTATATCTTGGCGTCGTGGCCTTCCACCTAAGCCAAGCTATACAGTGTCATGACTTTACGTCTAAGCCGTTAAACACCCTTGTCCGGCATCATGGCTTCTTCCGCCTAAGCCGGTCAATATTATATCTTGGTGTCATGGTTCTCCACCTAAGCCAAGTTACCCGGCGTCATGGCCTTCCGCCTAAGCCGGTAAATATTATATCTTGGCGTCATGGCCTTCCGCCTAAGCCAAGCTCCACGGCGTCATGACTTTACGTCTAAGCCGTTAAACACCCTTGTCCGGCATCATGGCTTCTTCCGCCTAAGCCAGTGAATATTATATTTTGGCGTCATTGTTCTCCACCTAAGCCAAGCTATCCGGTGTCATGGCTTCCACCTAAGCCGATAAATATTATATCTTGGGGTCATGGCGTTCCACCTAAGCCAAGCTGCACGGCGTCATGACTTTACGTCTAAGTCGTTAAACACCCTTGTCCAGTGTCATGGCTTCTTCTGCCTAAGCCGGTGAATATTATATCTTGGCATTATGATTTTCCACCTAAGCCAAGCTACCCGGCGTCATGGCCTTCCGCCTAAGCCGATGAATAATTTATCTTGATGTCATGGCCTTTCGCCTATGCCAAGCTATACGGCGTCATGACTTTATGTCTACGCCATTAAATATCCTTGTCCGGCATCATGGCCCTATGCTTCAGCCGGTGAAAGCCCTGGCATCATGACATTATGTCTAGGCTAAGTTATTCGACATCATTGCTCTCCGCCTAGGCCAGTAAATATTCTCCCTTGGCATCATGACCTTCTATCTAGGCCAAGTGGTCTGGCGTCATGGCTTCTTGCTTAAGCCGGCGAATGCTCTCCCTTGGCGTCATGCCTTTACGCCTAAGCCAAGTCATTCGGTGTCATGACCTTCTGTCTAAGCCGACAAGTCATCTTATCATTGGTCCGGAAACTATCATCTAACCCAATGAACAAAAAGACCCCTCTACCTTGGCGTTACGGCCTTACTGCCAAGCCAAGTCTTTCAGTGTCACGACCTTCAGTCGAGGCTGACCACCACCCTAATATTGGCTCGGAATCGCAGTCCGAACCAATGAACGAAAAGACCCCTCCCTTGGTTTCACACCAACTCCTGGCCCCTCTCGGGATTCACAACAACATATAACATCTTCTCTCCATTGTCATTGCGTCAGCGACTTACCTCTCAAACTGTCGGCTTGCGGGTGTGCCTATTAAGCCCCATATAAAAAGAAAAGAAAAAAAATAAAAAAAAATAAAAAATAAAAAAAGAAAAAGAAAAGAGGGAGCATAACATGGTTTGCTTGCTTGCATGTTTCACGCGCATGTTTGCTCGTAATATAGCATTAATACACCTCCTTGAAATTTCGAAGACCGCTTGCTTCCTTGCTAAATAACGCTGCCCAGATTCTATGTCGGTGTGCGTCACGGCACACACTAAGGAATGAAAAGTTAATTCTCGGTAAGTGCATATGGTCAGGGGAAGAGTCGTGGCTATGTTGCTAGCACAACTCGCGTGATACACCCTAGATGAAACTCCCACACTTCGCACATGATATGAGCAGTGGCCCCTAGCCGTAGGGACACCATAAATTCTTCCTAACACTTCATGGAAGCATAGAATCTCTGCACTCGTGTGAAGGGTAATCGTAAGGAAAAAACTGTCTACCCCCTTTAAAAAAAATAAAATAATAAAATATGAATAAAAAGATAAACTCTAGTATCCGGTAATCCCCATTGAGACACATGAGGAGACTCGCGCCGAACGGTGAAGTCCGTAATAGCACTATGAATAAAAGGATGAATCCTAGTAGCCGGGAATCCCCATTGAGACATATGAGGAGACTCGCATCGAACGGTGAAGTCTATAATTGTAATAAAAATAAGAAAGAGGATGAATCCTAGTAGCCGATAATTCCCATTGAGACACATGAGGAAACTCACGCCAAACGGTGAAGTCCATAATAGCACTTCGAATAAACGGATGAATCATAGTAGCCGGGAATCCCCACTGAAATAAATAAGGAGACTCACGTCGAACGGTGAAATTCTGAATTAAGAATAAACAAGGGGGATGTGCGAAGCTACCAAAGGTTGAGAACCCCAAATGCATGTGGAGGCGATAAAGTAATTCTCTAGTGTTACTTAGAACGTCTGTACGTCCTTATGATTCGGGCTCGCTGCCCATATAATTGCACTTTCACTCTATGGAGGAATAGTCTTCGGTGCGGATCGTGGCTTATGCTATGCATATATCCTACACAGTTTCCTCTTCACGTATGCACGTCTCCTTTAGTTGTGCCTTGTGAGTTGCACTCCGTCCGTGAATTTTGGGCATTGTCCTTATCCTATCCCTGATAGAGGGGAACTATACTATATATGCTATGCCTGCTGGTGATGAGTGCTTGCGTGTTTGCGTAAGAATAAAATGATGATGATAGAGAAATAAATGAAATAAAAATGATAACAAAAAAAATAAAATAAATAGAATAAAAACAAAGATAAATAAAAAATGAAATGAATGAAAATGATAATAGTAATGAATAAAAAAATAAAGATAATATCATAATAGTAAATAAAAGACAAAAGACATTTTCAGATGGGCTATGGGCTACACCCGCATGTCCCGCTATTTCGTCTCTCACTCGCGACACCCGCAGGTGGGGGGAATTTATTGACACTGAAAATATTTCTAATTTTTTTTGACCTTTCCTTTTACAGGTCATAAACTCTAGCTGAGTGCCCCTACACCCCCAAAATGGGGAGCCGAAGGTTCAATCAGTGGAAAACCCGAGTGATCCAATCAAGACACGCGGATTGCCGAAGTGGTCCGTAAGTGGCCAGAAGGACGTCCGATCAGGACAGAAATACTTCGAGGGGTGGCCCTCCTAATGAAGACACTCCATGTGTCTACAACATGGAGTTGGCAGCACAAATTGCTGAGCCGAAGGCTAAATCAGAAGAAAACCTGGGAAATCTACTCAACACACGCGGAATGCCGGAACGGTCCGTATGTGGCCAGAAAGTCATCCGATCAGGGCAGAAATGCTTCGAGGGATGGCCCTCCTAATGAAGACACCCCACGTGTCCACCGGGTGGAGTTGGCGGCACGAATCAATGTGCCAAACACCAAATTAGGAGAAAACTCAGGTTACCCGATTCGGGTACACATCGCACCAGAAAGGTCCGTAAGTGGCCGAAAGGATGCCCAGTCAGGGCAAAAATACTTCCACGGGAAGTCCACTCGATGAGGATGCCCCACATATATTATAAGTTGAGTTGGTCGCATGAATTATAGTGCTGAAGGTCGAATTAAGACAAAACTCGAGAAAATCGGTACGGGTTCGGCACACTAGAATCACAGGAAACTACAAATCGGGGCCCAGAAATGATGAAATCTACACTCTGAGGCCACTGCATCAAACCCAAGGCGTTATCGGATCTCAGGCTTCCATTTGGGCCAGTTCCGGGACAAAATGACAAAAATTATGAAAATGCCATGAATGAGTTGGAGGCATCCTCTTTATTTTTAAAAAAAGAAATTACATTTACGAAAAGTTGAATCGGTGGCATTTCTGGAGTTGATTCGGTGGCATGCCCTTTTGCTTTTATGAATAGTGAATTGGTGGAGCTTTTTAAAGGGAATCAAACCCTCTTCTTCATTGAATCGGTGGCCTTCTCATTTGAAGGGAATCGATGGCAGCCTTGCGTTCGAGCCGGTGGCGCTGGCGCTCGAGGCGGTGGCCTCCCCTCCGCGACCAAGTCGATAGCGTGGCGCACGTCGAGGCGGTGGCTTCTAACCCATCCCGTCAGGGTTCCGATGCCCTATCTTGGGCATTTGCCTATAAAAAGGGCCCTTGGCCCTCAGAAAAGGGGTAGATTGATCGAAGAAGAAAACGAGGGGGAGAAATAGAGAGCACACAGGCCATCGGGGAAACTCTAGAGAGATCAATCGAGCAGAGGGAAAGAAGCTGAGGGAAAAAGGAGAAAGGGAGCCAGAGAGAGAGGGAGGAGCAAGGTGGGTCTCAGGGCCAGGGGAAAGCTTTGTATTCTTCTTTCTTTTCTTCTCTGTTATATCGCTTAGTCTCGCTCGTCTGTGCCCTCTGCAATTGCAAGGATGAATAAAAGTTCATTATCTTATTTCTTCTATTGATACACGCGCATTCATGGTGTAGATGTTACTGTTAACTCTTGTATTTTGATTCGATCATTGTTTTCTTCCCTTTGCACCGTGGTTCACATTTCTGCTTGATCAAACAACTATCCTTCGCTTCGATTGTGAGGATGCCCCTAGGGGCTACATCCGCCTTGGAATCCTGGGATCGATCGAGTTGTAGTCTTCTGCTGTGAGGCCCTACTCACCGAATGGCCAATGGCCATGCCCAATTGGGCGACAATAAAATCCCCTCCCCGGGACCTATCGATTCCCATCATGTGTTTCTACTGTGTGCATAGTATTTACGAAATGGTCAAGCAGTGAGAGTGTGTATGTGAGTATGTTTCACGTCGATCACAAAATCGATGAACGTTCTGATTCTTGTGAGATGGCTGAACGCCCTTTCACCCGCCTCTATCGGTTGTAGGGGAGTCGGCGTACTCCAACATTCATTCCAGTCACAGCTTTGTTCATTCTGTGAAGGTAACCATGTACATTCTCTGGATGCTCGACAAATTGCCCTTGAGGGCCTTTACTTCCCTGAGCTTCTCCTTTACTATGCTTGCAAATACAGACGCTAGCCCATTTGTTTGGCCAGGATCGTCTGCTTTGGCCTCTGGAGGGGACCCTCAGGCTGTCGTGTGGACGGTTGGATTGTTCACGGTTTTATCCGATCGTAGTGATTGTTTCTCAATTGTGTCTGTGGATCCATCACTGGGGAGGGGAACACCCTCGATTATTGATTTCTATTCAGTCACTCTCTACTCACCATGGGTTCCAGGGGATCTGTCACTCTGTCACATGTTCCCCTGGAAGCCCCTCGCACAAGGTGAGACATGAAATGCCATTCACGTGGCTACATTCAGACCCTTTGCAGCTCCTCCGGATCATCATGAATCCTTAGTAGGCCAGCCCTCAGGATTCAGTAAGTGTTGATCTCGGATTCTGAGATAGGCCCATTGGGCTTCTGAGCTATTTACGGACTTACACCGGCCCCCGTGTGTATGTCCCATTACTCCCCGAACACTTCGGATATAGGGGAGATGTTGCCCAATTTTCGTGGGGACCTCTGGATTGAACAAACAAAATAAAGCAAACACGAATAAATAAAACAAACACGAACAGATGAAACAAACATGAATAAATAAAACAACAACAAAAGGAGAGAGGCGTTGAGTCAGTGACGACGCCACCGTATCACCCAGTACCTCCACTGTCTCACCTTTTGCACCACGCCACTTAATGCCCCACGTAATACATTGTCATATAAAACAAAAATAATAAGACAACAACATAAAACACGTAATACATGGCCATCACCCACTAATACTCCACCCATGCATCCTCTCACGTAATAAACACGCATACCCATTAAAAAACTAAACACCCATTAACACCCACATCATGCATGCATGTCAACCAGAATCAAAAAGAAACTAAACTAATTTGCTAAACCATGTGCACACTTGGGTATATATGTCGGCATAAACATCTAATATTCATTCCACCCCCCCCATCATGCACTGCACCGACTCTCCATCTTTGCTGCACCGACCTCCCCATATACATTGACCTCCCATGTGAATGACCACACCTTGCACCGACCCATTTAGTCCTTGCACCGACCCCCATTTGGCCCTTGCACAGACCTCCTCATCCTGCACCGACCTGCATACCCATCTGCATGACCGAATGTCACGCCCCGAGCGCGGAAGATACCCGGAGATGCGCGATGAGTTTATATCAATCATGTCAATCAGAGTGGTCGTGTATTCGACACAAAGACAGAGATGCGCAAAATAGCAAGATAACCCAATCCTTTATTTCATAATGGATAGACTATTACAAATCCAATACTCTGTTTAATAAAAGAGGAAAAGAATACATAGTTGACTCAAGAAAACTATAGAGAAGACTAGACGACACTTGTAGAAGCTCTATCACTTTCACTCTTGATCATTCCCATCCGATTGACTTCCATCGTCGTCGGACTTACCTGAAAAAGTACAAAGAGACAAACAGAATGAGCGAACGCTCAGTAGGAAATTATATCTCAAGTACTAGCAAGGGGTTTAAGCAATTACATCTTTCATGAATGCAATAAAGCTATGCATGCTCGCATAAAACGACAAGATAGAGAGAATGTAATATCAAAGAAATAAGATGAACTTAATCATGAACTTCCAACAAGATAACAAGTGTATTCAAGATATTCAAGCAAGTACGTTTAACAAGTCATGTCAAGAACTTTGGCTATCATGTATCAAGCAAGTAAATTACCCTTTTTCGGGCCACGCATTTCATGTAAAGTCAAGTACGATTCAAGTACAAGATGTGTGTGGAATGTCCAATCAAGCAAGTCAAGTACTCGGTATAATGCCAGATACCTTATCATTTTAACTCCCATGGGCACAAGTACTTTCGGGTGCTCCTCCCAGGACCAGATCGGGCCCTATATGCGCAGATATTTATCATGTATTTTTGACATCCACTCTTGTTTATATAGCCAATATAGAATTTCAATATTCAAGCTTGTAGACATGTATGACAACTTTGACAGAATAGAGTCAAAAAATATGACAAAGGACATAGATTGGTGATAATAACGGTAAAATCACGATATCAATAAAACTAGGTAGAATATGGTTCCCTTAACTTAGGTCCCATGATAAATCAATATGGACATTCTTTATATAGAATTGAGGTCCACATAAACATAAGATCAAGCAAGATACCTTCATTCTTATCATAGAATTGGGGTTTACAAGAACGACATGATATGGCATGATATCATCATCCCATTAAGAATTTCTTATGATATACTCTTTGTATAATCATAAGGGCCGGTATACCATGTTTCTTTAGATTGACATGGCAAAGATCGTGTAATGGGTTTTTAGGGTACAACCAGCTCAGTCGGCCTTGAGGGAATCCAAGGCTACGAGGAGTCTTACGGAGGTCTCTATGACTAACTCGCTAGTCCAAAGAAACGGAATGTCCAATGGAGAGCTTGTATGTCAATGAGAGTTGAGTGTGATCGATAAAACAACGTGAAACGTGGGACTATACTCACGGAGTGGAGAATAGTGCCGATATATATATTATATAACATATGAAACCATCGGTTAACAAAAAGAGGGGAAAATCAGTTTTACAGTAAAATAACGACTTAGGTCAAGTCGTTTCTCAAGTAATTAACGCCTAACAGAAGGGCGTTTACAAAATTCTATTTTACAGAATTTTCAATAATTTCATTAATTCGTGTAAAACACGCCCTAGTCAGGGGCGTTCGTCAAGTAAGTAACGCCTAATATAAGGGCGTTTACATATGTTCCGTTTTGTAGAATTTCATTATTTCAATAATTTATATAAAAAGCGCCCTGGTCGGGGGCGTTTCTTCAAGAGTTGACGACTTCAACAGAAGGCGTCTTATTATTTACATATCTGTCAGAATATAATTAATTTTCAGGATTTATATAAAACACGCCCTTGAAAGGGGCGTTACTGTTTAATTCTATTTTACAGAGTATATATTTTTCAGGATTTACAGAGAAAGCGCCCTAGAAAGGGGCGTTTCTTTTCAATTTACGCCCTGTGGTGGGGCGTTAACATATATAAAACGACGTTGTCCAGGTCGTGAATTCAAGGAATTTACAATATTTCAACAAATACATTTCCAAGACAGGAGACATGGTCATGTCAAGAAAATTAGCAGGAATTTACAGGTAGAGTCATGCATTAGATATCAGGATTTCATATATATCATTTTTATAACGTGGGTATTTAATATTTTCATGAAAGTAACGCCTGTATATAGGGCGTTTATTATGAATTAACGACCATAGTAATGGTCGTTTCTTTTAAAGTAGCGCCCTATTCAAGGGCGTTTCTTTCAATAATATTCCAACGTCTGAGAAACTAAAATAAAACTAATACATGATATGCAAGATGCTTCTTGTATATATAAATTTAGTTTGGGCTACAAGACTTGAGAAGATCCTACCTTATGATCTGGATGAAGGAGACGAAAGGGTTTGAAGCTTCAACTGCAACTTAATAGAAGAAGAACAATCGTTCTTCCGTCAACCTGGAGAGGAAACGAAGGAAGATTAATAATCTTCACAGACATACCGGAAGCTAGGACAAATAACGAAGAATCATAACCTCGTTCTTTACACAAGCACCTGATCCTTAACCTGCATTAAAGGAGAAGAAGAATAATCAATATTCTTCATGCGGCTGTAAACAGAAGGGCAAAAGAAAATAAGAAGAACGTATGTTCTTCACTTACCGTGTAGCAGTAGATCGATCAAATGGTTTAGGGTTGGATCGATCGGGTATATTTATAGGATTTTGGAGTCCTAACAAAGGTAGTGTTTGATTGAGGGTAATATATCCCTAATAGAGTCCTTACTCTAATAGACACTTACTAGATTAGGTTAATCTTTCCCTGGATAAGCTCTGGGTCGAACGGGTCACGGACGGAATTAACGCCTTTGGTCCGGACGTCTATTCTTAAATTAACGACCTTGTTCATGTCGTTTCTTAAGAAGCGTCTTGTATAAGGGCGTTCCTTATTTTTGAAACACGCCCAAGATATGGGCGTTTCTTTTACTTGCCTATTTGGTCGCGTGAGAGTTGACGACCGCACGTGTGGGTGTCCTTTCTTTAGTCACGCCGTTTGTAGAGGCGTGTCTTTTTAAATTAACGCCTTACTCAGAGGCGTTATTTGTAATTTGTTTTATTTTGTCTAATTAACCCTATTCTTATTATCTGTATTACTTCTGTAATATATATATTTTTAATTCATTTCAAATATTCATTTATCAGGGTTGCTACACCCTCCCCTACTTAAAAAGAATTTGGTCCCCAAATTCACTTGTATATTATGTATATATGCGGAGAGTGTAGAGCATATACCTCTTAGAATAACTCGGGAAATCGTTTCTTCATAGATTCCTCGGTCTCCCATGTCGCTTCGTGTTCGGAATTCTTATTCCATTGCACCTTGAGCATGGGAATAACCTTATTCCTTAGAGCTCGTATTTCACGATTTAAGATCTTCATAGGCTTCTGTTCATATGTGAGATCTTTCTGGATCACCAGATCTCCATGTTCAATAATATGCGAGGGATCATGAACATACTTCTTCAACATAGATATGTGAAATACATTGTGTACTTCGGACAATTGAGGAGGTAATGCGATGCGATAAGCAACCTCGCCAACTCTTTCTAGTATCTCAAATGGTCCGATGAATCTTGGCGTAAGCTTACCCTTAACACCAAATCTTCGTATGCCACGTCCAGGCGATATCTTGAGAAATACATGATCTCCGATTTGGAATTCAAGATCTCTTCTTCTTGTATCTGCATAAGTCTTTTGTCTCGTCTGAGCAACTTGCAATCTTTCTCTGATTACTTGTATCTTCTCAGTGGTATCCCTTACCATGTCTGGACCTAACAGTTATTTTTCTCCAACTTCGTTCCAGCATATGGGTGATCTGCAACTTCTTCCGTATAAGGCTTCGAAAGGTGCCATTTGGATACTAGCTTGGTAGCTGTTGTTATATGCAAATTCAATTAATGGCAAGTGGTCATGCCAGCTTCCTCCAAAGTCAATTATGCATGCTCTAAGCATATCTTCAACAACTTGATTAGCTCTCTCGGTCTGACCATCCGTTTGTGGGTGAAAAGCAGTACTAAAGTTGAGCCTTGTTCCCAACGAATGTTGTAATCCCTTCCAGAAATGAGAAGTGAAACGGGGATCTCTATCAGACACGATTGAGACAGGAATTCCATGTAACCTGACTATTTCCTTGATGTATAGTGCAGCTAGCACATCAATTGACCATCGGCTTTTTATTGGCAAGAAATGCGCCGATTTAGTTAATCGGTCAATGATAACCCATATTCCATCATGTCCTCCTTTAGATTTAGACAAACCCATGATGAAGTCCATACCAATATCCTCCCACTTCCACTTAGGAATATCTAGAGGATGTAGTTTTCCAGTAGGCTTTTGGTGTTCTGCCTTGACCTGTTGGCATGTGAGACAGCGTGATACATAGTCCGCTATTTCTCTTTTCATGTTGGGCCACCAATAGTTCTTCTTTACATCTTGGTACATTTTAGTTGATCCCGGATGAATGGTGTACCTTGATCGGTGAGCTTCATCTAAGATCTTCTTCTTTAATTCCGGACAATCAGGTATACAAGTTCTACCTTTGAATAATAATCTTCCATCAGAAGTTAGTTGGAAATCCGATTGTCCTTCTAATCTGCCCTTGATTTCCACTAATATAGGATCATCATCCTGAAGTGTTTGTATCTCAGATAATAAGTCTGACTGTATGCTTACATGAGATAATGTAACAAATTTGGATTCCGTGTCCAAGCTTATATTGAGCTCGGAGAATTGTTCAAGTAACCTCCATTCTTGTATCATACAATTGGCTATCATTGCTCTCGGCTTTCGACTAAGGGCATCAGCAACATGATTACCCTTTCCGGGATGGTATTGTATATTGAAGTCGAAGTCCTTGAGATATTCTAGCCAGCGTCTTTGTCTCATGTTTAGCTCCTTTTGGGAAAATAGATATTTGAGACTTTTGTGATCGGAGTATACAGTAAACTGCACTCCATATAAGTAATGTCTCCATATCTTTAGGGCAAATACCACCGCGGCCAGTTCTAAGTCATGGACGGGGTAATTCTCCTCATGCTTCTTCAGTTGACGTGAAGAGTATGCTATGACCTTTCCTTGTTGCATTAGGACACATCCGAGGCCAATGCCAGAAGCATCAGTGTAGACCTCGAGTTTCTCTCCTTCTATTGGTAGAGCTAACACCGGAGCTGTAGTGAGATGATCCTTGAGAGTTTGGAAACTTCTTTCACATTCCTCACTCCATTCATATCGGATCTCCTTACGAGTTAATCTTGTAAGTGGTACAGCGATCTTAGAGAAATCTTTGATGAATTGCCGATAATAGCCTGCAAGACCTAAGAAACTTCTGATCTCGCTAGCATTGGTTGGACTTCCCCAGTTTCTAACAGCTTCAACCTTCGATGGATCAACAGATAGACCATCCTTGGATATCACATGTCCGAGGAAAGTCACTTCTTCAAGCCAGAATTCACATTTGCTGAGCTTTGCATATAAGTGATTTTCCCTCAATACTTGCAATGCGATCCTTAAATGCTCTTCATGTTCTTCCTTAGTCTTGGAATATATCAATATATCATCAATGAAGACTACTATGAATTGATCCAAGTAAGGCCTGAATATGCTATTCATTAACTGCATAAAGGCAGCAGGGGCATTTGTTAGTCCAAAAGGCATAACAACAAATTCATAATGGCCATACCTGCTTCTGAATGTGGTCTTATGAATGTCATCATCTTTGATCCTTAACTGATGATATCCCGACCTGAGATCAATCTTGGAAAAATATTTGGATCCTGAAATCTGATCAAATAACTCATCGATTCTCGGCAGTGGATACTTGTTCTTGATAGTAAGATGATTCAACTGTCGATAGTCGATATACAATCTCATGGATCCATCCTTCTTCTTTACAAATAAGACTGGTGCTCCCCACGGGG
The DNA here is from genome assembly GCA_022559845.1 of Amorphophallus konjac. Classification (NCBI taxonomy): domain Eukaryota; kingdom Viridiplantae; phylum Streptophyta; class Magnoliopsida; order Alismatales; family Araceae; genus Amorphophallus; species Amorphophallus konjac. Next base: position 238,048,960 of record CM040125.1, on the reverse strand, counting down.
AAGTACTTGGTCTAATAAACCCTTTTCGGATTAGTTCCATCAACTGCTCCTTCAACTCCTTGAGTTCAGCAGGGGACATTCTATATGGTGCCTTTGAAACAGGACCAGCACCAGGGACTAAGTCAATGGTGAAGGCCACTTCTCTTTGAGGGGGTAATCCTGGCAAATCTTCCAGAAATACGTCTGGAAATTCTCGCACTACCTGAATGTCTTCTATCTTGGTTTCCTTAGCTTCTTTAACAGTGACAAAAGCAAGGAAGGATACACATCCTTTCCTGACGAGCTTGCTTGCTCGAAGAGCCGAAATAAGAGGAGATTTGCTCCGACTCTTGGGGCGAGTAAAGACTAATTCTGGAAAATCTTTGAAAGCAATTCGACTATTGCGGCAATCAACTGTTGCCTGGTATTTGGATAACCAGTCCGCTCCCAGTATAACATCATACTCCTTTAGATCGAGGCATATGAGATCTATAGGTAAATTCCTACCTTGAACCATTACCTCACAGTTTTGGTAGTGATGAGTAATATCATTCTCACTTCCAAGAGGAGTAGTTAGAACTATTTTTATCCATTCCGGTTCTAATGGTAACGGGTCGGCAAACTTCTTAGAAATAAAGGAATGCGATGCACCCGTATCAAATAAGACATAAGCACTTTTGGAACAAATTTTCAATGTACCTTCCACTAATCCGCCTTCTTCTTCAGGTTCGGTCTCCTGTATTGCATGAAGACGAGCATTCTTTGTCACCGGGCGTTTACCATCGCCGGCTTGGTCATTCATTAATGGACACTCGGGAATCCGATGCTCACGGCTTCCACAACGGAGACAAGCTCCTAATTTCCTCCAGCATTCTTCTGTCTTGTGACCAGCCTTGTCACAATGCTTGCATACTGTATTAGAAGGGGTAGTTGTGATAGAGAAAGGCTTGGTCTTTTTGAACTTATGGTCTTGAGAGGAAGAACCTCCATTATTGGGCCTCTTCTTGAAATTGGGTTTGAAAGAACCCGAACCCGTGACTTGTTCCTTCTTGTCTTTCCCTCGGATCCTATCAGATAGTTCCGTGGCATCTTCCAGTAGTTGAGCTCGGCGCACTATCTCAGAATAAACTTGGATGTCCATAGGCGCCAGTTGAGTAATATAGTGGGGCCTAAGCCCATTAAGAAATCTACGGGCTTTCATCTTCTCCGTGCTAATAAGATGCTTAGCATATCTAGACAACCTGGAGAACTGAGCTTCATAATCTGCTAATGATAAGGATCGTTGCTTTAATGCAGCGAATTCGGCAGCCTTCTTTTCTTGGACTCGGTCCGAGAAATATTTAGCATTGAAGTATTCCACAAATTCTTCCCATGTTACTTGAGTAGGATCGATGGTTGCTTCAATAGACTCCCACCAGCATCTAGCATCTTTCTCTAACTGGAATGTAGCTAATAGAACTTTGTCCTGGTCCGTGCATTGCATGACACGGAATATGCGTTCGGTTTCCCGAACCCAATGCTCGGCATCGTCCGGATCGGTCGATCCCATAAACTTCGGGGGATTCATGTTCTTAAAGGCTTGGTGTAAGCTTCCAGCTCGTGGAGCACCACCTTGTGCTACCTGTTGTAGCACTTGGGTCATCCCTTGAAGGGTACGCTGCATGTTGCGCCATTGAGCACGTTCGGCAGCCATTATCCTACAATTACAATAACTATATTAGTACGTGATCGTATTTAAAGACTCGTACACTATGTTAAATCTAACCCTTGGTTCTACCCAATCTCACTGGTTTAAAGGTTCAACTTATCCTTGGACTTGGGTTTTTCCTAGGAATTGAATACCTTAGGCTCTGATACCACAAAAACTGTCACGCCCCGAGCGCGGAAGATACCCGGAGATGCGCGACGAGTTTATATCAATCATGTCAATCAGAGTGGTCGTGTATTCGACACAAAGACAGAGATGCGCAAAATAGCAAGATAACCCAATCCTTTATTTCATAATGGATAGACTATTACAAATCCAATACTCTGTTTAATAAAAGAGGAAAAGAATACATAGTTGACTCAAGAAAACTATAGAGAAGACTAGACGACACTTGTAGAAGCTCTATCACTTTCACTCTTGATCATTCCCATCCGATTGACTTCCATCGTCGTCGGACTTACCTGAAAAAGTACAAAGGGACAAACGGAATGAGCGAACGCTCAGTAGGAAACTATATCTCAAGTACTAGCAAGGGGTTTAAGTAATTACATCTTTCATGAATGCAATAAAGCTATGCATGCTCGCATAAAACGACAAGATAGAGAGAATGTAATATCAAAGAAATAAGATGAACTTAATCATGAACTTCCAACAAGATAACAAGTGTATTCAAGATATTCAAGCAAGTACGTTTAACAAGTCATGTCAAGAACTTTGGCTATCATGTATCAAGCAAGTAAATTACCCTTTTTCGGGCCACGCATTTCATGTAAAGTCAAGTACGATTCAAGTACAAGATGTGTGTGGAATGTCCAATCAAGCAAGTCAAGTACTCGGTATAATGCCAGATACCTTATCATTTTAACTCCCATGGGCACAAGTACTTTCGGGTGCTCCTCCCAGGACCAGATCGGGCCCTATATGCGCAGGCATTTATCATGTATTTTTGACATCCACTCTTGTTTATATAGCCAATATAGAATTTCAATATTCAAGCTTGTAGACATGTATGACAACTTTGACAGAATAGAGTCCAAAAATATGACAAAGGACATAGATTGGTGATAATAACGGTAAAATCACGATATCAATAAAACTAGGTAGAATATGGTTCCCTTAACTTAGGTCCCATGACAAATCAATATGGACATTCTTTATATAGAATTGAGGTCCACATAAACATTAGATCAAGCAAGATACCCTCATTCTTATCATAGAATTGGGGTTTACAAGAACGACATGATATGGCATGATATCATCATCCCATTAAGAATTTCTTATGATATACTCTTTGTATAATCATAAGGGCCGGTATACCATGTTTCTTTAGATTGACATGGCAAAGATCGTGTAATGGGTTTTTAGGGTACAACCAGCTCAGTCGGCCTTGAGGGAATCCAAGGCTACGAGGAGTCTTACGGAGGTCTCTATGACTAACTCGCTAGTCCAAAGGAACGGAATGTCCAATGGAGAGCTTGTATGTCAATGAGAGTTGAGTGTGATCGATAAAACAACGTGAAACGTGGGACTATACTCACGGAGTGGAGAATAGTGCCGATATATATATTATATAACATATGAAACCATCGGTTAACAAAAAGAGGGGAAAATCAGTTTTACAGTAAAATAACGACTTAGGTCAAGTCGTTTCTCAAGTAATTAACGCCTAACAGAAGGGCGTTTACAAAATTCTATTTTACAGAATTTTAATAATTTCATTAATTCGTGTAAAACACGCCCTAGTCAGGGGCGTTCGTCAAGTAAGTAACGCCTAATATAAGGGCGTTTACATATGTTCCGTTTTGTAGAATTTCATTATTTCAATAATTTATATAAAAAGCGCCCTGGTCGGGGGCGTTTCTTCAAGAGTTGACGACTTCAACAGAAGGCGTCTTATTATTTACATATCTGTCAGAATATAATTAATTTTCAGGATTTATATAAAACACGCCCTTGAAAGGGGCGTTACTGTTTAATTCTATTTTACAGAGTATATATTTTTCAGGATTTACAGAGAAAGCGCCCTAGAAAGGGGCGTTTCTTTTCAATTTACGCCCTGTGGTGGGGCGTTAACATATATAAAACGACGTTGTCCAGGTCGTGAATTCAAGGAATTTACAATATTTCAACAAATACATTTCCAAGACAGGAGACATGGTCATGACAAGAAAATTAGCAGGAATTTACAGGTAGAGTCATGCATTAGATATCAGGATTTCATATATATCATTTTTATAACGTGGGTATTTAATATTTTCATGAAAGTAACGCCTGTATATAGGGCGTTTATTATGAATTAACGACCATAGTAATGGTCGTTTCTTTTAAAGTAGCGCCCTATTCAAGGGCGTTTCTTTCAATAATATTCCAACGTCCGAGAAACTAAAATAAAACTAATACATGATATGCAAGATGCTTCTTGTATATATAAATTTAGTTTGGGCTACAAGACTTGAGAAGATCCTACCTTATGATCTGGATGAAGGAGACGAAAGGGTTTGAAGCTTCAACTGCAACTTAATAGAAGAAGAACAATCGTTCTTCCGTCAACCTGGAGAGGAAACGAAGGAAGATTAATAATCTTCACAGACATACCGGAAGCTAGGACAAATAACGAAGAATCATAACCTCGTTCTTTACACAAGCACCTGATCCTTAACCTGCATTAAAGGAGAAGAAGAATAATCAATATTCTTCATGCGGCTGTAAACAGAAGGGCAAAAGAAAATAAGAAGAACGTATGTTCTTCACTTACCGTGTAGCAGTAGATCGATCAAATGGTTTAGGGTTGGATCGATCGGGTATATTTATAGGATTTTGGAGTCCTAACAAAGGTAGTGTTTGATTGAGGGTAATATATCCCTAATAGAGTCCTTACTCTAATAGACACTTACTAGATTAGGTTAATCTTTCCCTGGATAAGCTCTGGGTCGAACGGGTCACGGACGGAATTAACGCCTTTGGTCCGGGCGTCTATTCTTAAATTAACGACCTTGTTCAGGTCGTTTCTTAAGAAGCGTCTTGTATAAGGGCGTTCCTTGGTTTTGAAACACGCCCAAGATATGGGCGTTTCTTTTACTTGCCTATTTGGTCGCGTGAGAGTTGACGACCGCACGTGTGGGCGTCCTTTCTTTAGTCACGCCGTTTGTAGAGGCGTGTCTTTTTAAATTAACGCCTTACTCAGAGGCGTTATTTGTAATTTATTTTATTTTGTCTAATTAACCCTATTCTTATTATCTGTATTACTTCTGTAATATATATGTTTTTAATTCATTTCAAATATTCATTTATCAGGGTTGCTACACCCAATGCTTGCACCGACCTCCATACCTTGCACTGACCTCACCTCCCCATCCTGCGCCAGCCTTGCACCGACCGCCCCTAGCGTCGATGCATATCTTGCAACGACCTCACCTTCTCAACCTCGCACCGACCTTTGCCACCGATTCATACTCCCCTTCACGATAAAAAAACACAAAACAATAAGACAATGCGGGAGCGGAGGGTGCCACACTGACTCATCAAAGAGGTGAGTCGGTGGCGTCCTTTGTCCCCTCTTTTAAAAAAATAATAATATATATATAAGCAAAGCAATGCACAAGACATTGCTCACCTTTTTCCACCGACTCATGTTCCACACATAAACACCCAATGCACCAAGTAACATACAACCCCCTCATGCACACAACGTGAAACCCATGTTACCTACGTCACACACCCACCTTCATTAAGTTACACAATACCCACATTGCATATTCTCTCTCCTACACCTTTGGTTATAAAAAAAAAGAAAAGAAATAGACACTCCCATTTGCGTTTACACATATGTGGCATTTCATATGCATCGACTAATAAAAAAAGGGGGAGAAATAAAATAATAAAAAGTCTGAGATGAAATATATATAATAAACAAGCAATAGCCAAATAAATGACGACAGAAAATAAATAAACAAATAAACAACAATAAATAAACAAAGAGAATAAAAAATTGTAAATTGAATAAAAAGATGATAAATGAATAATAATCAAACAAAGGGTAATAAAGAAAATAAAATATATACGTGCAATGTGAAAATAAACAAATAAACAATACAAATGGGAATAACATAAACGAAATAAGAATAAAGAATTAAAAGAAGAGGCAGTGCTGATTAAGCAGCCAATTCTAGTCTATTGCAAACTGGCCACTCAGGGATTCTCTTTACGTGTTGATGGAGCATCAAAAGGGAACCCGGGCAGAAGTGGTGGAGGCGGATGCATCAGAAATCAAAATGGTGATTTGATCTTAGGCTTTGCTTTTTACTACGGAATAGGGAAGAGCTTGATGGCAGAATGCAGGGCCCTACATGATGGGCTAGCTATTGCAAAGCATGGTGGTGTCAAGATTCTTGCAATATTTTCAGATTGCTCCTTGCTAGTGGAGGCTTGTCGGAATGGCATATCACCTAATTGGGCTATTTACCCATGGTGGAGGGAAATTTTAAAGCTTACTCATGAATTTGGAATTGAAGTCCAGCACATTTTCAGGGAAGGTAATCAGGTAGCAGACTCTTTGGCTTCATTTGCATGTAGCATTGATACTAATATATGGTATTCACTAAAGAAAGGGAGCTTCCGTAGCTGACCAAGGGAGCCCTAAGAGTGGATAAGGCCGGTCTGCCCTCACTTCGTTGTCATTAAATTCTTGGCTACCATGTCAGCTCTGATGTAATTTTTCTCTTTTGAGTTTTTCGGGCTCCCTTTTGCCCTTTTGGTTGTTTTCGGGGGTTTGCCCCTTGGATAGTGTATACAGCTCTCTTTTAATAAAATTTAGGACCACAGGGTGAGCTAGGAGGAGTGAGAACACTCCCCCTCTCTGAGGGAGGGAGCACTCGACCGGTGCTCATTTTGATTGGTCGGTGTTGGTAAAAAAAAAAAAAGAAGAAGAGGCGCATTCATGCATCTAAAAATAATAACAATAATAAACAACAAATAATGAACACGATTGTACCTGCCTCGGGGCTCTCACCTCCTCTAGACCCGAGTATGGGGAATATTAATGGTGCCCGAAAGATCGTGCCTAGACCTCGGGATTTTCCCCATTATGATCATGGCATAGCTTCGCTCCGGGCCAATAATCCGCTATCTTCAATTCGTTCCGACCGGGTTTCAACTGCATTCCCTCATTTCTTGAGCAGTAAGTTTGTCGTATCCTGGCATACATTGTCCCGACATTACACGAGTCTGCCCAAAAATGGTCACGCCAAGCCCACCTCATGGGTCCATATGTGTGCACCGTAGTGCCATGCACAGCCCCAAAATAAAAAGGCCCCAATAACTCTCGAAGCCAGAGAGATGTTGCCGAAATCTCTTTTAAAATTATGAATAAACGATGAAATAAATAATAAATAATAAAACCAAATACTATTATCTTGTATACTTGCATGAGCCACTTCTTCGGTATATCAAATAGTGATTAGCAGAAAGTCGGGTTAGGCCCGGTCAGAAGCTTTCACTATGCGTGATGATGGTCTTCGGGCATGAGGCTCTCCACCTTGTACCGGAAGCCGGTTTAATGAATAAATACTACCATGTTGTATGCTTGCATGCAAATACATTTTTTCATGTAGTCTACGGGCCCCATAGTCCTTCTATTTTGACGATTAATCAAGGGTTGTCCCTCTTTCAGAGGGGCGTAATTAATGCCGTAGCCTTTACGGTACGGCGGGTTTTGAGTCCCGACACGAACCTCATAATCGACTAAACAAGTCAGATCGAGCGCACGATAATTTGTCACCTATGTGACTGGCACGCCTAAAGAATCTTAAATAAATAAATCAATGTCACCAGCACCCCCTACTCCTTCTAGTCCCTCTCCCACAAGACCCCTCATAAGGGTTCCCTCCTCGGTCACTCCACCTCCAATACCTGTTAACCTCGATATTCCTTCCACATCTACCAATCCTCCACCTACCCAAAACCCGACAGAGGTGCAAAATTCACAAACTATGGTGCTTCGTAGTGGACGGATATTCCACCGTGTGTTTTCACAACGGGAGCAAGAGCCCACACAGGGGCAAGAGGAACAGGAACAAGAGCAAGAATCCATACCGAGCACCCAATATGATCTGTTAAAGCGTCTGGACAAGACCCCGGCTAGGATTTCAATTCTGGAGCTAATTAAGAGATCCACCACTCACCAAAAGGCTTTAAAGGAATATCTACAAAAGGTGATGGTCAATGAAGACATCCCCACTGAACAGATCACTTCAGTTTTAACTCTGGTAGGTGACCAACCAGTTATTGTCTTTCATGAACATGAACTAGCTCCGATGCCGGCTAGGAAGTATGCCTTGTGCATCACTGTTGATATTAATAAAGTGGTCATTAGACAATGTTTAGTGGATATTGGAGCTTCCATCAATGTGCTGCCCCCCAGTACTTTAAAACTGTGTGGCATCCCGGACAGTGAGATACGGTCGTCTACCATTACAGTCACTGTTGGGTCCCGCGAGGTGCAAACGGATCTAGAAGGGGGGGTTGAATAGATCCTTTCAAAAGCTTTGGCCTATTTAAAAACTCTTAGCTATCGGAAGCATGAACCACTCCTATAAAGTGAATGAATCACTTAGGCACAATGCACAGCGGAAATAATTAGAGTGGCTCAAATGAAAAGACTTGGATTACAAGCGATGAACCGTCAACACTTCTTTAAGCACTTTTATGATCTTTGAGAGATACAAGCCTTGTAGAGTAGGGATCATAAATCATAACACTAGAACATGAATTAGCTTGTAACAAGCGTGCGTGTGTGTGTGCTATGTTGATCACTCAAAGTGCATATGTGTGTGAATGTAGTGGTGATCAACCAAGGTGCATGCGAGTCTAAGCAAGGCAAACACTTAGCAATACTTTCACCTTGGCGCCTGTGTGCAAGGGTGCAGCAGGCCGCCCAAGGGATGCAGTCAAAGTACTAAGCCCAATTAATGCACAGATAAAACCGAAGGTGCAAATCTGAGTGCTTGAGTGTGTAAATAAGATAACCAAGTTTGGAAGCACACGAACCTGTGAATGGGGGTAGAAGATATAGAGCAATCGCACACGATGAACAACCCACAACACAGGGATTTTTAAGGTGGTTCGGTTGCAACCCCGCAACCTACGTCCACCCCTCACCAAAACCCGTTGAGGCTTCCCTACTGACTCACAGCTTGACCGGGGACACGCCCCAAACCATAGAACAGAGAAAACCCTCTTTCTGTCTTCCTACACACAAAGTCGATAGGGACGGCTACACCGCAGATCGGAGAACTCCCAATTGCCTTCCTACTAACCACCGGTAGGGACGATCTTCAATTTCAATAGATTGAATGAAATGAAAATAGAACGAGATGAAAATGCTCAAACAAGATATGGAGATATGCTAGAATGAAGTAGATCTTGTCTGAGATTGTTGGATCTTGAATCTATTTCTTTGATCTTCCTTTGATCCCTTTGAGTTGATGGAGAAGATACATGATGTAGCTTTGATATTCCCTTGAGTTGATGAAAAGGTTTGAATGCAGCTTTGATCTTCCCATGAGTTGATGAAGAGGTTTGGATGTAGCTTTGATCTTCCTTTTGATCTCCTTTGTGAGCTTGCTTGCTTCTCTTCTTCCTTGGAGATTGAGGGCTTCAGATGTAGGCTTGAATCCCTTGGATTGGATGTAGAACTTCTGCACGGAGTACTGTTCACGGCTACAATACCTCTTCTTCCTTGGAGCTCCTCTAGCCTCTCTTCATTCATCTCTCTTTGCTCCAAATGATCAACTAGGGTTTCTAACCCTCTTGTGTTGGTTTTATATCTCTTTGGATAGTCAATAAACACATCCCAGACCAGATCCACATTTTGTGGGTGATTAGGTGACTTTTGGATTAAGGAAATCTATGGGGAATGGCCTTTCTCGAAGTGGAAAACAAAGTCAACATTGAAGGCTCGGGGCTGGCGGTCGACTTGTGGCTTCTGGCGGTCGATCGCTACTGGGCTGGCGGTCGACCGCCACTGAAAGAACTGCAGACGGTGGGCTGCTGGCTGGGGTGGTCGACCGCCCCTGGGCAGAACCCGGGTTTTCCCGGGTCGATCCATTAACTTCTTTAGCTCTGCCGCTTAAGTTCTTTAGCTGCCCGTTCATGTCTGTAGCATCAATCTTGACTGTCTTGAAGATTTCTATTGATTATATTCCTTCTATAATCAAAATTTTGTTCCGGGAGCTCCACCCCCGGAAACCCCCGCAAGGGGCGCTGCCCCCTTGACCCCCCGCGACCTGATCCCGTGCGAGGGCGCAATATTGAGCTTTCACATTTGCCATCTCCACTCCATTCCTTGGATTATCTTGTAGCATGCTATCAAGAAGTTGCACCGACCTTGAACCATCCATAAGGCAAGACATGCACTGACCATATGAAGAAATGCAATGACCTTATGTGTGATGCTATTCAGCTTGATTTCTGTGCTTGAAATATGCTAGATTTTCATGCATCCAATACTGTCATATGCCTTGATATCTGTGTATCCAGTTGCCTAGATTTATGTGCCATTCTTGATCTTTTACACTAGAAGTATAATGACCACCAATATTGCATTGTCATATGCCTTGATATCTGTGTACTGGAAGTATGATTACCTGAAATGTATGAATATTAACATTATCAAATGCAGGTATAGTTCATTACTGACTACAACGGCAGACATCATCAAAACCATAAAATTAATCATGTTGCACACATGTTCAACAGTCACTACATATGATAATACAAAGAAGCCGCCTATGGGCATGATCACTTTGATGGTCGGGCTGGGTCCCGTGTCGGTTACAACAGATTTCCACATTCTAGACATGGATCCAACCTTTAATGGTATTCTGGGCCATCCATATATCCAAGTGCTTGATGCTGTACCCTCCACAAATCACCAATGCATAAAGTTTCCACATAAAGGGTGTATCATCAAGGTCACTAGCATGCCCATTTTGCCATCAGTTGACATACACTCTGCCACATAAGTGCCCTCCATATGACCGGCCAACAGGCCTTTGTTATCTGTGTTAGATCTTGCCAACCCGCAGCATGACTTGTTAAGGCCATAAGCCGCACCTTCTGCTTCAGCACCAACACCCCTACCTTCCAAGGGAAATAAAAAGAAGAATATAATGAATACCCCGGGTTGGAACATTATGATGAGAATGGGGTACAGAACCGGCAAAGGCTTGGGCGCCAGTCTCCAAGGCAGAGTGAAGCCCATTAAGAATCACAAGCTCATTCCCCGAGGCACCCTTGGGTACAAAGGGCCGGGCAAGCAGAAATTGGATGAAAAGGATGAAGAGCCATGGGCTACTATGACCTCTACTCTTAAGACAGACAGACGGCCGCTCACATGGTCTTTATATACACATTTTGTGAAGGGGCCCACTCAACAGGCTGACGAGGAGACTACTGTAGTTACTTCATTACTGGATCATCAAGATGTGCATGCACATCAATTTGCTCGCCACTTAGCACCACTGGTCACCTATAGAGCCTTGGAGTCATTAAGGCCGTTCAAAAGAAGAAAGATGGATGACCCAGAATGTGAGTGGTACAGATGGTTTGATATGAATGATATTACTATTGCTCTGAGCTGACTGTTTATGACAACTGATCTCGAATGGCCACCACTGATTCATGAGTTGATAGAGAAGCCAACAGTAATCACAGACAAGAGGCAACTTGATGTGACACCAAATGCAGCGGAGACTTTGATTCCTTGGACCTAATTCGCAATCACAATTACAAGGCGCCGAGAATAAGTTAAAGCTACCAACGCACCGTGCGCACACGATTCCCGTGGTGACCCGGTGATGCCGAGTCGAGGTGATGGAGATAGCCCCTGACTGGTTAGAGGACCAGCACCACTTTAGTTAGCCCTCCCGAAGGTTTGAAAGCCCACAAACAAGGGCGGCCGGATGCCTTAAGGGCACGGGGTCACTCGCTCACTTATAGCCACGGTGACCACACTGAAAGGTGGCGCCAGGATCGGGCACTCGCTCTCCTACCGGCCGATATGTTTCGCAGATATTAAATAAACAAGTATAAGGAGGCAAGGGCAGGAGGCTCACCTGGTTGGTTTGAGGAAACCAACCCCGGTCGCAGACGAGGGCGAGCGGGGAAGTGTGAGTTCCCCGCACACTGCGCCGATGAAGCTTCGAACCTGTTTAAGTGTACACTCACTACACCTCACGCAGGAGGGTGATCTCGGGGATGGGAATTGATAGATTACAACAAACACTACCTCCCGCAAGGAGGGGCGGTAAGCCGGCCAGGCAAGAGGGGGAAGATAAGCTTAGTAGCCCACGAGGAGGGACCGCTTCCAAATTGGACCGCTGGCTGTGGACGTTGATAGGCAGTCGGTGTAGTCCCTGTAGATCTTGGTCAGGAATTATGCCGATGACGAGCCCAGGGGGGTTCTTCTCGTAACAGGAACCCAAACGCCTCTGATTTACTTCAATTTATTCTGACGTCGTCGATGGCTGCAGTGGAGGTATGAGTAGAGCAACAGATTCTGGGGCGGGTGGCTCCCTGTTTCTGTCTGCAACTTGCAGAAGTTGCCCCGGTCGCTCCTGGATGCCGAATCACTAACCGTCGGAGTCGCTGGAACCGTGGAAAAAGCCTCTACACATAAAAACTGACGGAAACACCTTCTGAGGTCGGGGTGGACAGGGGGACGCTGACGAGTGGGAACTGGTCGCTGCAGACTGCAGAAGGCAGACCCGCGCGACTGTAGGGGAAAAATCAGAACTCTGACTCCCGGATGCCGAATGTGGTTCTACTTCTTGCTCCTGGACGGGGACAGGTGGAGGAAGATATTCGTAGAAGGACTTGTGGCTTGAATCATCCAGTGGCTGGTCCGGGTAGATCTTCGAACAAGGTGGTAGCTTCTGGCCGCAATAGCTACCTGGCACGAACAGTGACTTGCAGAAGTTGTCCCGGCCGCTCCCGGACACAAAATCTCGAACCGTCGAAGTTGTTGGAACCTTGGATGAACCCTCTTTGCAGGAAAACTGGTGGGGAAGCCGTCTGATGTTGGGGCGGACTGAGGGATGCCGATGAGTGGAGGCAGGTCACTGCCACCTGTGGGAGACAGACCCGACCAGTTGAGGTAGAAAGACCATAACTCTGACCTCTGGATGCCGAATGCGATTCCGCTTCCTGATCCTGGAAGAGGATAGGACGTGGAAGAACTTTGTTGAAGAACTCTCGGTCTGAATCCTCTGTCGTTGGTCGTGCAGTTGCTTCCAACCGGGTTCAGGAACTCTGCAGAGGGAGCCCAGTGTAGTCGGGGGAGAATGGTTCTCCTCGACAGCCCCGAACTCAGAATGGGACGAGATTGCCTCGCCTGCAAAGATAACTGGACGACCTTTCCAGAATGGTATGGTACGCCTTCAGACGACGCCGTATGAATCCGTGGATTCTTCAGCAAGTCTACCCTTTCTCTGCCACCTGCAGACTTGGGCAAAGGGAAAGAGATAGTGGTGGAACTAGGCTAATGGAAGAACAATGGGGAAGGGGGCTGGGGGGGGGCTGCGACCTAGGGAGGTGAAGGGGCTGGGAATGAAAGGGGTGCAGTCCCCAAAGGGAAGAAAATTCGAATTTTAGCTTGGGAGGGGTGAAGGGTGTGCTTGGGGAAGTGAGGGGGTGTATGGGGAATGCCAAGGGGTGCCTTGGAAGAGGGAGAGGTGCCTAGGAGAAAGGGATTCCACCTAGGGGTTGGAGGGGACTTAAATGGGAGGTATGGGGAAGGGGGAGGGGTCTTAAGTAGAGGTGAATAGGGAGGAGAGAGAGTGAATTTCGAATTTGGGGTGGGGAGGAGAGAGAGAGAGAGAGAGAATGAGAGAGCTAGAGAGAGAGAGGGGGGCACTTATGCTCAAATATTCAATTCTTCATTAGCTTCAAAAGAGGGGGTTTGGGGTCTTATATATAGGAAAACCCAATTTACAAAGAAGTCCTCATGAAATGGACAAATGACGGAAGACCAAGGGGTGGGGAGAGGAGCGCCCATGGGCCAGACCAAAGAAATGGCCCAATAAGACCTACTAGCCCCATTAGCCCACTAGCCTACATACAAGCATAAGTAAATAACATGATAACCTAGTAACATGACTCAAAACATAGGCAAATACATCAAAATGACTCAAGAAAATAGGAAAATGTAATAGGATGATAAGCACCAATGTTCCGTCTGAAGAAGGGCTGCTCCCTAGCTGCCTCCGAGAGGGAGAGAAGTGCCAAGCCAGAGGGTATGTGGTGTGATGCCCTCATCAATTCTCCCGGGCGGCGAAGAGCTCGACTCTGTCGAGTAAAGGCCCTCCCTGCTGCGGTACTGCTCTAGGAGATCGGGGGACAGCTGCTGGAGATCCTCCCGGCTCACCCAGGTATCGTCCGAGGGTGGTCGTCCCTTCCACCTGACCAGGTAGCGCTCATACGCCTTGCTCCTTGTGATGGTAACCTGTTCATCTAATATCTGCTCCACTTCATCACGCCGGTTTCTCAAATGGGGTTGAGCTCTCTGGGGTGTGGGGGCGCTCTCAAAGGAGGGAGTAGGCTGGATTTCCTCACAGGGTGTCACCGTGGGGCCCTTGTAGGGCACCAGGTCAACCACATTGAATGTGGGGCTTACTCCGTACTCTTCAGGGAGGTCCAACACGTAAGCATTGGTGCCAAGGCGTCTCAGCACCTGGAAGGGGCCAGCTCCACGCGACCTCAACTTCGAAGTATTCCCAGGGAATAACCTCTCAGTTCTCACCATCACAAAATCACCAATCTGGAATTCTTGGTGGCGGCGGTGGGAGTCAGCAGACTTCTTGTAAATCTCGTTGCTCTTGTTGATGTTTTTGTGAATGTTTCCATGCAACTCTGTGAATGTTGATTCACTAGTGGATAATGGGGGTCCTGGACAACCAAATGTAAACCTATCATGCTTAGGAGTCATGTGGACCTTGATGCACTTAGGTGGACCGGGGCAGCCACAAATGGCCCTATCATGCCTGAGGTGGATGAAGAGTGGGGGAGGACCAGTATGTCCAAATGTGGCTCTATCAGGTATGGGTGCAATGAATGCCGGAGGACCTGGACTTCCATGTAGACTCCTATCATGCATAAGATGGACGATGAATGGGGGTGGACCTACATATCCAAATGTGAACCTGTCATGCACCGGACCTAGTGTGTATGAGACACAAATGAGATGACTATCCCTACCAGGTGGGGTAAAATGTTGTGGCTCATGCATTACAATCAAGATGGTCCCATCTTTAGGTGGGGGTGGATTTGGGGGTTTCCACTCATAGGGGTCGAAGGGGTCCAAGAAGGTGGACATTTTGGGATAGGTCACTTCCTCATTTCCTAGGTGGACGTCACCCTCGGTCATGGCTCTCATAGTGTGAACTAAGTAGTGGAATGGGTGGGTTGGGTTCAACATGGTGGATGAGGGTAGGAGGGAGTGGGTGGTGGGTAAGGCGGTTAGGTCCCATGGGTTCAATGTCTTCCATAGGGAGGGATCAAAGGGGTCATGGATTGTGTTACCAAGGAAGGGGTATTCTATCTCCTCCAGGTCTTCAAATGATGGTGAGTCCTCCTCCTCAAATGTGATATTTGAACCGAAGTCCTTGGCGGGTTGGTTGGCCATGAATGGAGGGTTTGGCATCCTACCCGAAATAAGCAACTCTAATTTGTGGAGAGCATCGGGCTCCTCGGGTGGAGGGAGGAATAACAGAAGGTCACTAGTGTAACAACCCATAGTGTAAGTGGAGGAGATGGATCCGACACATAAGTGTAAGAGGTCAAGGCTCCTAGGTTGGTCAGTTACAGTGGTCAACAGGTCAGTTAGCTCCATTTGCCAAGCTATACCCTTAAGAAAGTCCCCTAGTGTCTCCACCTGATAGGATGATTGGATTGTGGTGTGGTAGGTGGGTAAGGGTACTATAGGGAGGTTTTGTTCCATAGGAGGGCAAACATGGGCCATGAGATCTCTAAATGGGTTATCCTTTAGCCAATGTGAAAGGGGTTCTCCTAAGATGAGCTCGGCCCCTACTAGGGAGGGTGGTGTAAGGTGAAGTCCACCATGTGAAGTTTCTTCTTCTTCCAGGACATGGGTGATCTCCATGGCGGGGGTTGGGTCCGGAGTACTCACCACTATGGGGTTGGGTATGGGGATCATGGTTTTCTTCACCAAGGAGGTGAGTAAGTCCATTGCTTGTGGGGTGATGATGACTGGCATGTGGCTCTTTTGGGGTGGTGAGTAATGGGGGACTTGGGATAGGATGGGGAGGGGTAGGAGTGGAGGCCTAGGTTGGGCATCTTGTAACTCATGGGGGAGGGTGCACCCCATTTGGCTCACTGGGTCTTCTTTGGGTAGGAATGAGTTCTCTTGACCTATTTGGGTCTCATATTCTTCTTCCCAATCTAGGGGAGCCTTATAGTCTTCGGTCACCTCCGTAAGTTCCTTTTGGAAATGGGTGGGATGAGGATTTGTGGAAGCTTGTGGGGTGTGGGTTTGATGGGGAATGTTGGGTTGGGTGGTGGCCAATTCGGTTTGAATGGTGGTGGTGATCGGGATAGGAGTCATTTGGGGTGGTGGAGTTTGGGCCCTAAGGGAAGTGAAGATCTTCCTGATCTCAACCCTTATCTCTTCCAATGAATCTAGGGGTCCTTTGGGTGGTGGGGTTTGGGTCCTAATGGAGGCCTTGGGTTGACTGGGAGGAAAAGGGGGAGTGGGAGTGCTCCTCGGGTTATGGTCTCACGGTAGGAGTGGGACGGTCGGGGAGCGTACATCTTCCTGAGCTCACTCTTCATCTCTTCCCATGAGTGGATGGGCTCTTGTCCCCAAACCCTTCTGAATCTCTCTTTGTGTTCCCACATTTTCTTAGCTAGACCCCGAAGTCGTGCCTTGGCCCTGCGGACTCTCTCGTACCCATATACCCAAGTACTTTCAAAGTCCCTTTCCATGGTATTCTCCCACCTAAGATAGGCATGAGGATAAATTCCATCAAAATGAAGGTCCTCATCTACAATGTAGTCCATGTGGAGGGGGTCAATCGGACCATGTGACCAGCGAGGGGTATGCATGAGGATCGGGTGATGAATGCAAATGCCCTAGGACAAGACTTAGTAGAGACAAGTCTAGAACTTGCTCTGATACCAAATTGATGTGACACCAAATGCAGCGGAGACTTTGATTCCTTGGACCTAATTCGCAATCACAATTACAAGGCGCCGAGAATAAGTTAAAGCTACCAACG
The DNA here is from genome assembly GCA_022559845.1 of Amorphophallus konjac. Taxonomy (NCBI): domain Eukaryota; kingdom Viridiplantae; phylum Streptophyta; class Magnoliopsida; order Alismatales; family Araceae; genus Amorphophallus; species Amorphophallus konjac. Next base: position 238,031,983 of record CM040125.1, on the reverse strand, counting down.
CACCGTGCGCACACGATTCCCGTGGTGACCCGGTGATGCCGAGTCGAGGTGATGGAGATAGCCCCTGACTGGTTAGAGGACCAGCACCACTTTAGTTAGCCCTCCCGAAGGTTTGAAAGCCCACAAACAAGGGCGGCCGGATGCCTTAAGGGCACGGGGTCACTCGCTCACTTATAGCCACGGTGACCACACTGAAAGGTGGCGCCAGGATCGGGCACTCGCTCTCCTACCGGCCGATATGTTTCGCAGATATTAAATAAACAAGTATAAGGAGGCAAGGGCAGGAGGCTCACCTGGTTGGTTTGAGGAAACCAACCCCGGTCGCAGACGAGGGCGAGCGGGGAAGTGTGAGTTCCCCGCACACTGCGCCGATGAAGCTTCGAACCTGTCTAAGTGTACACTCACTACACCTCACGCAGGAGGGTGATCTCGGGGATGGGAATTGATAGATTACAACAAACACTACCTCCCGCAAGGAGGGGCGGTAAGCCGGCCAGGCAAGAGGGGGAAGATAAGCTTAGTAGCCCACGAGGAGGGACCGCTTCCAAATTGGACCGCTGGCTGTGGACGTTGATAGGCAGTCGGTGTAGTCCCTGTAGATCTTGGTCAGGAATTATGCCGATGACGAGCCCAGGGGGGTTCTTCTCGTAACAGGAACCCAAACGCCTCTGATTTACTTCAATTTATTCTGACGTCGTCGATGGCTGCAGTGGAGGTATGAGTAGAGCAACAGATTCTGGGGCGGGTGGCTCCCTGTTTCTGTCTGCAACTTGCAGAAGTTGCCCCGGTCGCTCCTGGATGCCGAATCACTAACCGTCGGAGTCGCTGGAACCGTGGAAAAAGCCTCTACACATAAAAACTGACGGAAACACCTTCTGAGGTCGGGGTGGACAGGGGGACGCTGACGAGTGGGAACTGGTCGCTGCAGACTGCAGAAGGCAGACCCGCGCGACTGTAGGGGAAAAATCAGAACTCTGACTCCCGGATGCCGAATGTGGTTCTACTTCTTGCTCCTGGACGGGGACAGGTGGAGGAAGATATTCGTAGAAGGACTTGTGGCTTGAATCATCCAGTGGCTGGTCCGGGTAGATCTTCGAACAAGGTGGTAGCTTCTGGCCGCAACAGCTACCTGGCACGAACAGTGACTTGCAGAAGTTGTCCCGGCCGCTCCCGGACACAAAATCTCGAACCGTCGAAGTTGTTGGAACCTTGGATGAACCCTCTTTGCAGGAAAACTGGTGGGGAAGCCGTCTGATGTCGGGGCGGACTGAGGGATGCCGATGAGTGGAGGCAGGTCACTGCCACCTGTGGGAGACAGACCCGACCAGTTGAGGTAGAAAGACCATAACTCTGACCTCTGGATGCCGAATGCGATTCCGCTTCCTGATCCTGGAAGAGGATAGGACGTGGAAGAACTTTGTTGAAGAACTCTCGGTCTGAATCCTCTGCCGTTGGTCGTGCAGTTGCTTCCAACCGGGTTCAGGAACTCTGCAGAGGGAGCCCAGCGCAGTCGGGGGAGAATGGTTCTCCCCGACAGCCCCGAACTCAGAATGGGACGAGATTGCCTCGCGTGCAAAGATAACTGGACGACCTTTCCAGAATGGTATGGTACGCCTTCAGACGACGCCGTATGAATCCGTGGATTCTTCAGCAAGTCGACCCTTTCTCTGCCACCTGCAGACTTGGGCAAAGGGAAAGAGATAGTGGTGGAACTAGGCTAATGGAAGAACAATGGGGAAGGGGGTTGGGGGGGGGCTGCGACCTAGGGAGGTGAAGGGGCTGGGAATGAAAGGGGTGCAGTCCCCAAAGGGAGGAAAATTCGAATTTTAGCTTGGGAGGGGTGAAGGGTGTGCTTGGGGAAGTGAGGGGGTGTATGGGGAATGCCAAGGGGTGCCTTGGAAGAGGGAGAGGTGCCTAGGAGAAAGGGATTCCACCTAGGGGTTGGAGGGGACTTAAATGGGAGGTATGGGGAAGGGGGAGGGGTCTTAATTAGAGGTGAATAGGGAGGAGAGAGAGTGAATTTCGAATTTGGGGTGGGGAGGAGAGAGAGAGAGAGAGAATGAGAGAGCTAGAGAGAGAGAGGGGGGCACTTATGCTCAAATATTCAATTCTTCATTAGCTTCAAAAGAGGGGGTTTGGGGTCTTATATATAGGAAAACCCAATTTACAAAGAAGTCCTCATGAAATGGACAAATGACGGAAGACCAAGGGGTGGGGAGAGGGGCGCCCATGGGCCAGACCAAAGAAATGGCCCAATAAGACCTACTAGCCCCATTAGCCCACTAGCCTACATACAAGCATAAGTAAATAACATGATAACCTAGTAACATGACTCAAAACATAGGCAAATACATCAAAATGACTCAAGAAAATAGGAAAATGTAATAGGATGATAAGCACCAATGTTCCGTCTGAAGAAGGGCTGCTCCCTAGCTGCCTCCGAGAGGGAGAGAAGTGCCAAGCCAGAGGGTATGTGGTGTGATGCCCTCATCACAACTGCTCAGCAATTTCACTGATATGGGAGAGCCGGACGTGCCATTTGAAGAAGGCTTCACCATAGACAGGCTGTGGACTGGCCCCTTTTCCCTTAATTCTATCCATCCATCACTTATTGCTTTCATGAATTCAAGATTATTTTCAATCAGTATTCCTAGACCACCTGATGCGGGATGGACATGCGACCTGGGACTCTAGCTCGCGATCGTCCCTATGCGAGGGAAGACGTGGGACCGTGCGCAGTTGAGAAATCGGTAAAGAGTCTCGGGTATCAGTCTTTCCGCGTCAACTCGGATTGAGTCACGAGACGGGTCGCACTCACTCTCTCTCACAGCGGTGATGTAAATGATATACGGGCTAATAATCCTATCACACTAGCAGCAGCATTCAAAAATATACGAAATCAGCAAATGCAAAAGAGAGAGGGAATGCCAAATTGATGCGGGATGGACACGCGACTTGGGACTCTAGCTCGCGATCGTCCCTATGCGAGGGAAGACGTGGGACCGTGTGCGGTTGAGAAACCGATAAAGAGTCTCGGGTATCGGCCTTTCCACGTTAACTCGGATTGAGTCACGGGACGGGTCGCACTCACTCTCTCGTAGTTGTCACGCCCCGAACCGATAACAGCGGAACGTGTCTTTGCTCGGAACGTGGCAGTTAAACAGTCATGTCAATCAGAGCATAGTCATTTCCACAAAACATAATTTAGACAAATAGCAAATTTCATTTCAAATATAAGTTATTTACATATTCGGGCCCATAAATAACGAAAAGACTCAATAAAAGAAATTACAAGGAGACTCTTGACTCGACTTAACATAACACATAAGATAGCAAAATTAGGTGGTTCGTCTAGATGTCGGCGTTCTCTTCACTCTTGCCCTTGCCCATCTTGTTCGGTCTCGCCATCACTAAGGTCATTACCTGAAAATATTGGAAAACGCAGGGTGAGCGAACGCTCAGTAGGACTTAATATCTCATGATTCCAAGCTAGCTTTAAATCAATTACAGTTTAACATGCTCATGCAGGTCATGCAAGCTATAGAAATCGAGAACTGTAATAACACGAGATAAATTCAAGAACTATAATAAACAAACGAGTAAGCAAGATGCTAGATAAACTCATGTAGATTAGGGACAATGATAATCAAGAGGGTATAGCAAGATCTGATCAAGTACTTTCTCAAGTTAGGTCAAGAGCATTCATGAGGAAATATAACATTCATCTCTCTATGACGAACACTATCACGAGAGCCTCAAGGTATCCGGTATTAAGAAGGATCTTCATGACAAGATAACGAGTACTATCAATGAGATAATTCAAGAACATTTATGATGATCGATATAGAAGTAGAACAATTACTTCTATAAGCATTATATAGCATTTGCCACGACACTAAGGGAATATCACGACGATATGATAACCCCTCCAATATGGCAATTCAAGATATTTTCATGACGAACAATAAGTTGTAGAAAGATGCACTATGATGGCAATTACTCCCGATCATCGCTATCACGAGAGCGTTTGCACATGTAGCACTATATAGGATTGGCCAATGCACTAAGGGGAAAATCACGACAATATGACCACCCCTCATGGAAATAGCACTAGTTAGTATTTGGTCGTACACTTAGGAGTTCTCACGACTATATGATTGCTCCTAAATGCCAATAACCGAGTTGGTGAATGCCTGCACCCGATCATCGTATACCGGTAACGTTTGGACTTTGCCTCGCCCAATAGGGTCAGATCAGGACCTGTAACATTTAAAATGCCATTTTAGTGGGACCCATAGCCCCTGACATTTAGTCTAGACTAATTCCATATTAATGGCCAAGAATTTCAAGGATCAAGCATGTAAGAACTTTAAGATAGATTTCATGAAATATAGAGTTCAAGGACAGAACTTGTAATAAGGATGATATATCAATAAACCAGATGAAAACTATGACATTCTGGACATCTGGGTGATTAGGTATAACCAGCTCAGTCGGCCTTGAGGGAATCCAAGACTACGAGGAGACTTACGGAGGTCCCAATGACTAACTTGCCAGTCCGAAGGAACGGAATGTCCAACGGAGGGCTCGTATGTCACCGAGAGTTGAGTGTATAATGTGAACCAATCATGAAACAGGGACTCCATCTACGGACATGAGATGAGAGTGCTAAAAGACCCGCGGTATGGGTCAAAAACGGAAGAAAACGGTGAGAACATGATTGCGTTAATTATAGAATTCAAGTCCCTCCAATTCTATAATTAACTATAATTAGATAAACTTATATTATTTGACGCCTGTGGGTGGCGTCATTTTTTTATTAGCGTCCCCTTGGGGACTATTAATTTTCATGATTTTTAAATAAATTTATTTAACAAGAATTCACATTTATATCTATTTAATTGAATAAGTTTAAAAATGTACATTAAAAGGCACATTAATTTATTTAAAATAATTTAAGGAAATAGAATATATGATAATTAAGAGAAAAATACGAGGATTCCAAAAATATATTTTTCATAATTTTCTGACATATATTTTAATAACTATAGATTTTCAAAGATAAGCATACATGATATATATATATACACTTTTATATATATATATATATATATATATTTATATATATAGAATCTGACGCCTTGTGCAAAGGACGTCAGATTTTTGAGAAACGACCATTTTTGGGTCGTTATTCATAAAAATTGCATTTTTTTAAATCTCTCGTTTCCATATTAAATGATGTCGGAATTTGGCTTATAATATACCGAAATGACCGGCTCGAAAAACTCTACCTAACCATAGGTTCAAAATAATTTTTCGATGAGAGACGAGGGATCTTATAATAGGGGCACGAAAAATGATGCAACCACTTTTATTATCTCAGTCTCCACCCCAATAGTACGCCCATAAATTTTCATGGCCAAAGGATACTCCGACGACCACGAACAAATCGTTAAGGTAAAATCCCTTAACTATCAAGCTACAGTGATTTTTATAATTCACCGAGTATATAGTTAAAACAAATTAAATTGTATAACTAATTAATATTTATAATCAATGCAACATTTATATGCACGAAAATTTAAGATTAATCATGGGAATTCTAATAATATGCATTTCACAATTTTTAGATAAAAGGACAACTGCAATTAATATTAACACATAGGAAGTAACGACATTTGTACTGTCGTTTGTTTAATTAGCGTCCTTTACGTGGGCGTTTCGTATTGAATTAACGACCAGGATGTGGTCGTTAATTCCTTTTTCATGTAAAAACGTAAAAAAAAAATATAGTAAGAAATTTCATGATACCACCTGCATGTTCTATACACCTAGCATGTTAGTTATTTTATAATTATGCTCAGGAGATTGCCTACCTTTCGAAAATACTTCGACGGATGAAAGAAGAAGAAGAAGTAGCAGAGGAAGAAGATGCTCGGGATGGTGCTAGTAACAGCAGCTACACGAACAACTCGAAGGAAGTAGAAGGAAGACGCCCTCTACTGATGAAGAAAGTCGATGTAGACGCAACCCCTGCGTTGATGCTCCGCTCAGGGAGAAAAAGATCCCTCTCGAATAGGCTTCCCGTCCGTCGAACGTAGCAGCATTAGCACCCCCCCTTTCGAATGCGGCAGCAATGGTAACACCGAGCTGCACTACATGGGGTTTATTTATAGGGTGCAGGCTGTCGTAGAGTCCCATTCCTTTTAAGACTCCTATTCCATGTTAGGTTTTCTAAGATTGATCCTTTGATTTCCTAAAGTGTGTTATCTTCCTAAAACTTTAGCCACCTTCCCAAGCTAATCACAAAACCCCAAAGCCACCTTGCACATATATGTCAACGTGGAAGCCCATTAGTTTTTTTTTCTATAATGTATAGTCTATTAACGTCCTGGGTTATGGTCCGCAAATAGGTTTAATAAAGAAGTTACGTGATTTCTTTTGCTTCAAGCCCACTACCTATTGGTTTTAAGGCTTTTAGTTAGTAGGCTTGTTTCGATTGGGCTTCTTGTTTAAGAGTTATTTGTAGTGGTTTTTCTTTTGGGTGGATTTATGAGTAGTTATTGTTAATAATTTTAAACCTACTACCCAAATTAGTATTAAAGTCTACTATTCAAACCCGTTCATTTTAGTCTATTTAACTGGTTGAGTTAGGGGGCATTTAGTTTGTTTACATGTTTAGCTTTTGAGTCTTGTACGAGGCCCACTATCAATTTAGGCTATTTCCATTATCAAAATTTTATTTTCTATATTTATTTCATTACCAATATTAATATGCATCCTTTAAAATTTTCGGGGTGCTACACCCTCCCCCACTTAAAAGAATTTGGTCCCCAAATTCACATAGTTTCCTTTCCAAAATTTGTGGGGTAAGATCACCATATCTAAAGAATGTATTCTGCCTAGATCATTCACATATCATGCTAAGTACTTAAGGTCATATCCGATTCATGTAAGTTTTAGATGAGATAGGTTTATAGGGTTACCTTCTGTTGCTTGTGGTGCTTCTTCCTTTAAGAGTGGACATCGAGCAATTTTATGATCTCTGCTTCCACAACGGATGCATTTTCCAAGTTTATACCAACACTCGTCCGAATTGTGCCTTCCCTTCTTGCAATACTTGCATTTCCCCTTGGCCGGAACAATATGTCGATCTTTATTCTGAGGTTTCTTATTTTCATAGAATTTGTTGCCTTCATTAGATCTCTTCTTGTCGTTCATGTTTTCCTTGTTCTTGGGTCCATTTGGTAAGTCCTTCTTGGCGGCCTTTCCTTTGATTCTTTCCATCATATCTATAGCATCTTCCAAGAGTTGAGCTTTTCTAACCATCTCCGTATATGTTTGAATTTCTAGTGGGGCCAGTTGAGGTTTAAGTTCCACCTTCAAGCCATTCATAAATCTCTTAGCTCTCATTTTCTCCGTGCTAACCAAGTGTGGTGCATATCGGGCCAATCTAGAAAATCTCGCTTCATACTCGGTGACTGATAGACTACGCTGCTTCAAAGATGCAAATTCCATAACTTTCTTCTCGCGAATTCTTTCCGAGAAATACTTTTCATTAAAGTGTTCTAAGAATTCATCTCATGTAACTTGCTCGTTAGGCAAGATTGCTTCCACGGATCCCCACCATACTCGGGCATCCTTCTCTAATTGATATATTCCTAATAGTACCTTCTCTTCATCGGTGCATTGCATCACCTTAAAGGTCCTCTCTATTTCTTGAACCCAATTCTCTGCTTCATCCGGGTCAGTCGACCCACAAAACTTAGGGGGATTTATCTTTTGAAATTTTCGATGCAGATCCCCAGCTCCGTGTTGAGCTCCACCTTGTGCAACCTGTTGTAATGCTTGTGTCAACCCTTGAACCGTACGTTGCATTTCTCTCCATTGAGCTCTCTCAGGGGCCATTCTAGCCTACAAGAATAAGGTTTGGATTAATGATATTCATATCTCGGCAGGTATCTAACGCGAATGTAACATATTTTATCATTTAACCCCAAAGCTCTACCCAAATCTCACAAGGTTCCTATAGGACAACTGGTAAGGATGACTCAATCTAGGACTTGAATCAGATGACCTAGGGATTTAGAAAGCCTAGGCTCTGATACCACCTTCTGTCACGCCCCGAACCGATAACAGCGGAACGTATCGTTGCTCGGAACGTGGCAGTTAAACAGTCATGTCAATCAGAGCATAGTCATTTCCACGAAACATAATTTAGACAAATAGCAAATTTCATTTCAAATATAAGTTATTTTACATATTCGGGCCCATAAATAACGAAAAGACTCAATAAAAGAAATTACAAGGAGACTCTTGACTCGACTTAACATAAGACATAAGATAGCAAAACTAGGTGGTTCGTCTAGATGTCGGCGTTCTCTTCACTCTTGCCCTTGCCCATCTTGTTCGGTCTCGCCATCACTAAGGTCATTACCTGAAAATATTAGAAAACGTAGGGTGAGCGAACGCTCAGTAGGACTTAATATCTCATGATTCCAAGCTAGCTTTAAATCAATTACAGTTTAACATGCTCATGCAGGTCATGCAAGCTATAGAAATCGAGAACTGTAATAACACGAGATAAATTCAAGAACTATAATAAACAAACGAGTAAGCAAGATGCTAGATAAACTCATGTAGATTAGGGACAATGATAATCAAGAGGGTATAGCAAGATCTGATCAAGTACTTTCTCAAGTTAGGTCAAGAGCATTCATGAGGAAATATAACATTCATCTCTCTATGACGAACACTATCACGAGAGCCTCAAGGTATCCGGAATTAAGAAGGATCTTCATGACAAGATAACGAGTACTATCAATGAGATAATTCAAGAACATTTATGATGATCGATATAGAAGTAGAACAATTACTTCTACAAGCATTATATAGCATTTGCCACGACACTAAGGGAATATCACGACGATATGATAACCCCTCCAATATGGCAATTCAAGATATTTTTATGACGAACAATAAGTTGTAGAAAGATGCACTATGATGGCAATTACTCCCGATCATCACTATCACGAGAGCGTTTGCACATCTAGCACTATATAGGATTGGCCAATGCACTAAGGGGAAAATCACGACAATATGACCACCCCTCATGGAAATAGCACTAGTTAGTATTTGGTCGTACACTTAGGAGTTCTCACGACTATATGATTGCTCCTAAATGCCAATAACCAAGTTGGTGAATGCCTGCACCCGATCATCGTATACCGGTAACGTTTGGACTTTGCTTCGCCCAATAGGGTCAGATCAGGACCCGTAGCATTTAAAATGTCATTTTAGTGGGACCCATAGCCCCTGACATTTAGTCTAGACTAATTCCATATTAATGGCCAAGAATTTCAAGGATCAAGCATGTAAGAACTTTAAGATAGATTTCATGAAATATAGAGTTTAAGGACAGAACTTGTAATAAGGATGATATATCAATAAACCAGATGAAAACCATGACATTCTGGACATCTGGGTGATTAGGTACAACCAGCTCAGTCGGCCTTGAGGGAATCCAAGACTACGAGGAGACTTACGGAGGTCCCAATGACTAACTTGCCAGTCCGAAGGAACGGAATGTCCAACGGAGGGCTCGTATGTCACCGAGAGTTGAGTGTATAATGCGAACCAATCATGAAACATGAACTCCATCTACGGACATGAGATGAGAGTGCCAAAAGACCCGCGGTATGGGTCAAAAACGGAAGAAAACGGTGAGAACATGATTGCGTTAATTATAGAATTCAAGTCCCTCCAATTCTATAATTAACTATAATTAGATAAACTTATATTATTTGACGCCTGTGGGTGGCGTCATTTTTTTATTAGTGTCCCCTTGGGGACCATTAATTTTCATGATTTTTAAATAAATTTATTTAACAAGAATTCACATTTATATCTATTTAATTGAATAAGTTCAAAAATGTACATTAAAAGGCACATTAATTTATTTAAAATAATTTAAGGAAATAGAATATATGATAATTAAGAGAAAAATACGAGGATTCCAAAAATATATTTTCCATAATTTTCTGGCATATATTTTAATAACTATGGATTTTCAAAGATAAGCATACATGATATATATATATACACTTATATATATATATTTATATATATAGAATCTGACGCCTTGTACAGAGGACGTCAGATTTTTGAGAAACGACCGTTTTTGGGTCGTTATTCACAAAAATTGCATTTTTTTAAACCTCTCGTTTCCATACTAAATGATGTCGGAATTTGGCTTATAATATACCGAAATGATCGGCTCGAAAAACTCTACCTAACCATAGGTTCAAAATAATTTTTCGATGAGAGACGGAGGATCTTATAATAGGGGCACGAAAAATGATGCAACCACTTTTATTACCTCGGTCTCCACCCCAATAGTACGCCCATAAATTTTCATGGCTAAAGGATACTCTGACGGCCACGAATAAATCGTTAAAGTAAAATCCCTTAACTATCAAGCTACAGTGATTTTTATAATTCACCGAGTATATAGTTAAAACAAATTAAATTGTATAACTAATTAATATTTATAATCAATGCAACATTTATATGCACGAAAATTTAAGATTAATCATGGGGATTCTAATAATATGCATTTCACAATATTTAGATAAAAGGACAGTTGTAATTAATATTAACACATAGGAAGTAACGACATTTGTACTATCGTTTGTTTAATTAGCGTCCTTTACGTGGGCGTTTCGTATTGAATTAACGACCAGGATGTGGTCGTTAATTCCTTTTTCATGTAAAAACGTAAAAAAAAACATAGTAAGAAATTTCATGATACTACCTGCATGTTCTATACACCTAGCATGCTAGTTATTTTATAATTATGCTCGGGAGATTGCCTACCTTTCGAAAATACTTCGACGGATGAAAGAAGAAGAAGAAGTAGCAGAGGAAGAAGATGCTCGGGATGGTGCTAGTAACAGCAGCTACACGAACAACTCGAAGGAAGTAGAAGGAAGACGCCCTCTACTGATGAAGAAAGTCGATGTAGACTCAACCCCTGCGTTGATGCTCCGCTCAGGGAGAAAAAGATCCCTCTCGAATAGGCTTCTCGTCCGTCGAACGTAGCAGCATTAGCACCCCCCCTTTCGAATGCGGCAGCAATGGTAACACCGAGCTGCACTACATGGGGTTTATTTATAGGGTGCAGGCTGTCGTAGAGTCCCATTCCTTTTAAGACTCCTATTCCATGTTAGGTTTTCTAAGATTGATCCTTTGATTTCCTAAAGTGTGTTATCTTCCTAAAACTTTAGCCACCTTCCCAAGCTAATCACGAAACCCCAAAGCCACCTTGCACATATATGTCAACGTGGAAGCCCATTAGTTTTTTTTTCTATAATGTATAGTCTATTAACGTCCTGGGTTATGGTCCGCAAATAGGTTTAACAAAGAAGTTACGTGATTTCTTTTGCTTCAAGCCCACTACCTATTGGTTTTTAGGCTTTTAGTTAGTAGGCTTGTTTCGGTTGGGCTTCTTGTTTAAGAGTTATTTGTAGTGGTTTTTCTTTTGGGTGGATTTATGAGTAGTTATTGTTAATAATTTTAAACCTACTACCCAAATTAGTATTAAAGTCTACTATTCAAACCTGTTCATTTTAGTCTATTTAACTGGTTGAGTTGGGGGGCATTTAGTTTGTTTACATGTTTAGCTTTTGAGTCTTGTACGAGGCCCACTATCAATTTAGGCTATTTTCATTATCAAAATTTTATTTTCTATATTTATTTCATTACCAATATTAATATGTATCCTTTAAAATTTTTGGGGTGCTACAGTAGTGGTGATAAAAATGATATAACAGGTCAATAACCTATCACATGCAGTGGCATATACGAATAAATACGAGTAAAGTAAAATGTGATAAAGAGAGGGGGCGAGTTTACCTCCACGCTCCGGGCGTGGGGAAGACGATCCCGGCCAAGACAGTAACTCCCGGTTAAATAATTATCACAATAATTACAGAAATGATTTCTACTGCCCAATCCACGCAGGGAGGTAACAGGCTACAAATGGGGCCCGGGAGGACCGAATTTGGGTTGGCAGGCAGCGTTTTGATGTAGCTTCAGCGGCACGCGTATTCACAAACGTGGGGTCCACGTGCTCATCGGCGGGTCCGAGTTGGCCCGGAGTGATACCGCTGTGATGTTGGCTCATGGAGAAGCGCTCCCTGGGACGGTGGCATGCCGGTTCGCCTCGTGGGAGGCGAGTCGGCTCCAGTGTCACCTGTTGACCGTGCTGCCCACGGATCTATAGTTGCTATTTTACAGAGCGCGACCCGGGGAGATCTTCTGCTGCGATCACTCCCGACATCGGATTGATGCACAAGAGGTATCGTTGGAAAGCTATTTCAAAAGGCTTCGATCTAGGGCCATAGAAATAATTTTGAATTTTTCAGATCTGACCTTGACCGATTTTACAAGCAGCTGTTGGACAGGACCCGAAATCTCAGGATAGAACTAAGTTTTCCTGAGAGTTGGCATTGACCATGGATCAAAGTTCCGATATGGAAGTTGATTTCTTCACGAAAATTGTAGAGGTGGAAACAAGGAAAACGGGGATAATTTTTGTGATATATTTGGTGGAGGTTTGAGTGGGGAAAGGTATTTTATACTGCTGGGTGGTCGGATCTGGACAGAGGCAGACAGACTGAGTTGGGATCTGAAAGTGATTTCTTAAAAAATATAAATGAGATTCTAAATTCACAAGAAAATTTGTGGAACATGTACTAGATGGACAGAACTCCCAATAAAATTGGGGACTCAATAAGACAAGAGAAAGGGGGTCGAAACCTGGAAACACAAGGTTGCTGTGACAGGATCTGAACAGAAGATAGAACTGGAAGGTGGGAATATACGAAAATAAAAAAATAGCAAACAAAAAGGAAATGACTGGATTGTTTTTGTGGAGGCTGAGGTGGACGTGGATGACTCACCCTCCAAGTTTCGTTGCGACATGAGCTTCTGATGGAGAGCTAAAAATCACAGAGTAGGGTTCTATCCTGATGTAGATAGAACTCCAACGATGAAGACGGCGGCACGATGGCGATGCGATGGCTGCGGCAGAAATAGAATTCAAAGGGGCTAAGGAGAAGATAGAAGGGAATCACACCCAAGATTTAGCAGAAATCTATCTGCAAGTGGGGGAGGGAGAGAGGAGGAGGGCACACCCTTCTTTGGCTCCAACCAAATTCACAATTTTTCTCTTCATTAATTCTTACAAAACACTATACATGGGTTTATATAGAAGGGGAGGAAGGGGGAGGGGGTTGGAATTCGTGGGAGAGAGGGGAGGGGTAGCATCTTCTTCCCCCATGTGGTCAATTGGCATAAAAATATAAAATATAAAATGTCATTTTAATGGGGGGCACCCCCTTGACTTAAGGGGAGGCATCTTGGACATTTTGGTCCAATTGTCTCCTTTGAATGGTCCAACCATCTAGAAGCCACCTAGGATAGTTGACCAGCCCCACATGGACCCCTATGGCTTAGGTGGACCAATGGGAAAGGAGTGAGGGCCCCCTTGCTGGGCCTACTGATATTTTACATAAAAACTCAAAGAATCCTAGGGAATGACACATTGGCTTACAAAGCCTTAAAAGTTTGACAAGTCTCGTACTCGAAAGGGACTAACAACGCGAGAGTACAAAGACCAACTCGAATCAACGTATGCACAGACACACGACAGACAAACGAAGTAAAAACTCACAAAGACCTTAAACAAACCTAATGTTAGTCCGACCTACGCATAGGCGATGGTGGACCAGGACACCCGAATATGTGCCATGCATGCAAGTTAAGCAACCGGCGGTTGATGGCATGAGGAACACCTAGACGTCCTAGTATGACCCAGTCATGCATGGAAGGCCCTTTGCATTTGGGAGACTTGAGAGGGCTAGGAGTGTCGGGTGTGGAAGAGCCGGGTGTGGGTGTATCGAGATTGGGCTTGGTGAGTGTAGATGACCCGGCCCGTGGGGTAGGGGTGTGGTAGTGGACTCCCTCGAAGAATTGAAGTATATATGGTGGGTCAAGGTGCCCACTAGCGAATGGGTCAAAGGGATCAAAGAAGGTATGACCCCTTGTGGTGGGTTCTCACAAGTCACGGTCCCACGTATGGAAGTCTTGAAGGTGTAGATGGTCACCTTCATGCATTGTGGTAAGTGAGACGATAAACATAGGTAGGATGCATGGTTCCTCCCTCGGGCCAAAGGGTATGAAGTCAGGCTCGGCCGACATGGGGAGAAATAAGAGAATCTCCGAGGTGACACAACCCACGGTGTACACGGAGGTAATGGACCCTAAGGCCGGATGGGTGAAGCTAAGACTAGTGGGTTGGTCGAAGTCTCGGGCCAATAAGTGCGTCAACTTCCATTGCCAACCTAAGCCCAAAATAAGGTCACCCAATGTATCAACATGGTGACTAGATCAGAATGTCGTGTGGTAGGAGTTGATGGGTACTAGAGGTAAGGTGGTGTCCATGGATGGGTAAGGAAGTGGGACCAAGCCATCCTTGAGCCAACTAAGAAGTGGCTCAGCTATGAGAAGCGTACCCATTATAAACACGGGTGGCTCGGACTTTAGAGGCTCAAAACAAGATGGTTTCGAATAAAGATCAGAAGTAGATGGGAATGGAGCTCTAGGGAAGGGGTTCCCCGACTGAGGTGGGGAAGGCTGTGGTGTAGGCGGTCCGACCGGATCGGGACTCGGCTGGGAGGTAGATGCTTACCGAAGAACACCTTTAAACCAAGAAAACTGGGACTCAAATGGTTTGACCTCTAGAGCGACCTTATAGGACTGTGCCAGGGAGAATGCGTGTCACGTCCCGAGCCTTTATTATAGCGGAAGACTCGCTCGGGGAGCGCGAACAGCCGGCATGGTAAGCCTCTTGCAAGCAAGAATCAATCAGAGCGCAAGACAATCACAACAAGTAAATGTAATTGCACAAGATTTAATCAAACTTCAACTTTATTTCATAATGCTCAATATTCAAGATACAATCACTAATTTGATTTCCATTCTACTAGACTCAAGAAATAGAAAAATTACATTGACTCAATCTAGACACTTTAACTTCCTAAGTCTTCACTCTCATCTTTATAATACTTTCACTCGCTTCCGGACCCGCTACTAGTATAGCCCGAATCCGAATCCGAACTATTTCCATCTCCTGAAAAATATTGGAAAATAGGTCATGAGCACACTTGCCCAGTAGGTATCTTCGCATCAACATGAAGGCACTATTTAAGTAATAATCATTTTAGCTCTAAAGAAATAAGGTAAAATCATGCGAATGCGAATCAATCATGCGATCAAATCAATAGAAACAAGATAACCATGTAAGATAGAATGATCAAGAATGAGCTAGCAAGAATATAAAAAGAATATGATATTGGTCTTCCATGAACAAGAATGTAACGAGATTGTACTAGCAAGCCACATATTCATCACACTAGTCTCTTTTGAGTACATAGTTCGTGAATTTCTGTGGAATATCAAGCAAGAATGTCATGTCGTGCCATGGATCTTCACTTATTTATAGAAATAGTACTCCCAGCGTAATGCGACGCTAGTAGCATCATACCCCATGGTTTATAAAATAGTATGTTTCCGACAATCAGTCGAGGAGACTAGCATAGAGCCCTTGAACACAATCAGTGCTCGATCGCATCTTCAGTTATAAATTAAGCTACTTCCACGCAGTATAATAGTAAAGTATGGCCAAGAATATAGCACTTCCAATAATTCCATGATAACTAAAATCAATGAATGAATGCTTCAACATAAAAATGTAGGAGTCAAGAAATAGACTTTAAATAATGTCATGCTCATAGAAATAAATCGACAGCATAACGGTATTTTCCTCAACTTCTATTTCTTTTAAATCAATTTAAGCAATATGACAAGTTCTAGATCATCAAGGTTTTGTCTAGAATCATTGGAATATCAACCCTTGGTCAAACCTTGGGTTAACATAAACAAGCTATGTAACGGTCATTTGCTGGGCCGTTACATTATGTAACGCGCCAGTAATAGGCCGTTAAAGTGATCCGAGTCCAGAAGGATAAAAATAGACCCAGAGGAATGTGACGGTCTGGCAATGGGCCATTACGTGATCCTGACGGTCCAGTTCAAGGCCATTACATTTCAAGAATCAAAACCACGATAAGTGTTTTAATTAATGGGCTTTCATTGGTACAACCAACTCGGCGTCCTAGTGGGAATCCCAGGCTCGCGGAGAATTACGGAGGCCTTGAAACAATGATTTCCTAGTCCATTGGAAGGATTATCCAATAGAGAGGTCCTCATGTCCAAGATTGTGTTCCTATAGTGCAAAGTGTGAACTAACGACGGCATATCGGAATATGTGCCATGTACTTATAGAATTGACTCTATTGACAAAGAGAGACATGTATAATCAATCAAAGTGAAAATCGTGGTGAACTCCGTCGATACAACGTCTAAAAGTCATGCTTTATAATACAAGACTATAAAATTTTGGTACGAAATTAACATATCCTTAAAATATCAATAAGATATCAAAACATGCAATACCTATCATGCACAATCAGATATCCTAAAAATCATATAATCAGGTTAAAACTTAAGTAACTATGCTTAATCAATAAATAATATTGGCAAGTTATTTTCTGTCTTAGGGTTGACAGAACGCAGGATATAACGGTCTTAAGAGGGGGCGTCACAGTGAAAGTGATGGTCATGATCAAGCCGTTCCTTTAATGTAACGCGTCTGTCCAAGCACGTTAGAAACATCCGAGCAATTCAAATACTACAAAGTTTGTAACTGTCTGTAGTAGGGCCGTTACTTGAAAGTGACGGTCCTATGCTAGTGCGTTACAGTATCTGCTAACAGAAACAATCATAGAAACTAAGAGATCAACTCACATCATGTCTTTGATCAAAACATGATGAGTTTCTAGTCATGTTAACGAAGTAAGGCCATCTACATGCATAGGTAATCATGAATAGATGAATAGTCATGTTTTAATTTCTTAATTTGGCTAAGAGGTGCATGATATGCATAGAACAAATAAAACATGAAATCAATGCTCTATAATGCATGGAATTCAATCAAACCAGAGGGCTTTTAGTCCTATTATGCTGTTTTTGCCGTTCATGGGATAACCTACCTCTTACTTAGACTGTAGTTTATAAATTTGGTTGAGAACCTTGCCCTAGATCCCTTCCTTCTCTTGTGACTTTTTCAGCAACTTCTTTAGGCTCTAACTCCACGCCCTCTTGACCTAAAGATGTGAAATTCGGAGGGGAGTTAGTCTAAAATATTGTAAACAAATACCTCTAAAGAACTTACCTGAGATAATGACTCCTTACCTTGCTTCTTTACGTCCCAAAAGTAGGGGTTGCACAGTTCAGAACTATGCCCTATTTATAGAGTTTAGGCTATGGTTTAAGGATTAGATCGAGTTTAGAGTCCTTATTTCATCAAATCCCAATCTCTAAGAGTCCTTAATAACATTACAAGCCTTCCCAAGTCGATCCATAGTGGATAGGAATATCAAGTTCCAATCTTTTCATGAGTTCCTTCACTCACGAAACTTACAGGCATGTAACAGTCTGGAGACCACGCGTTACATGGATGTAGCGGTCTTACGATAGACCGTTACAGTCATCGTAGGTAGAATTTCTAAATCATTAAAACTCTTTTGTTAATTATCCACATCATTATATATATATAATTATTACTTATCCTAAAATCCGTGGATAGGCTTGAATACCTTCTAGAATATGGGCCTAACTTAATGGGCCAGAGTTAAAAACCTTTTAGACTTTAATTAAGTGGGTTGGGTTAATTGATCAACACTACTTGGCCTTATAATGACTTATTAATCAAATAAACCATTTATAAATTTATTTAGGCCTTTATTATTTATGAAGTTCTGGGGCACTACAATGCGTCGCGGATAAGACATTCAATTCGGAAGTGAAGCCGCAAACCTCTCCAAAACTGAAAGGAAATCGTGGTGCTCTCCTCTCCAACTCCATATTCCACCCGGTACTTATCATAGTCCCGAATGTACTCAGACACGGACCTATCACCTTGGACGGGTCGGCATGGGTTGGCCATAGTTGCCAAAAGATGGGAATGGATCCCTAGGAATGGACATGCAAGGGCATTTTTTTTTGTTTTTATAGGCAAAATTTGTGCAAACTAATACAAGCACCTAGACACGACTCAAAAAGTGATGCAAAGTTGAGATGCACTAACTAATGCACACTAAGGACCCTAGACTTAAACCAAGACCCGAAATGTGGCGGAGATAATCAATCTGAAGATAACTCGCCCAAGTGTACAGACTTCCCGATAGGCGTAGCCTAACGTTCGGACAATACCTTTTGATCTACTGATTAATGGTATGCAAATGTGACACTTAGACCGACTTAGACAATGACTAGACGTAAATGACACTTTTTTTTCCACCAGACTATCCTAGACTCAACTGGCGCTCTGATACCAAATTGATGCGGGACGGACACACAACCTGGGACTCTAGCTCATGATCGTCCCTATGCGAGGGAAGACATGGGACCGTGCGCGGTTGAGAAACCGGCAAAGAGTCTCCGGTATCGGCCTTTCCGCGTAACTCGGATTGAGTCACGGGACGGGTCACACTCACTCTCTCACAGCGGTGATAAAAATGATATAACGGGCTAATAACCTATCACATGCAGCGGCATATACGAATAAATACGAGTAAAGCAAAATGCAATAAAGAGAGGGGGCGAGTTTACCTCCACGCTCCGGGCGTGGGGAAGACGATCCCGGCCAAGGCAGTAACTCCCGGTTAAACAATTATCACAATAATTACAGAAATGATTTCTACTGCCCACTCTACACAGGGAGGTAACGGGCTACAAATGGGGCCCGGGAGGATCGAACTTGGGTTGACGGGCAGCGTTTTGATGTAGCTTCAGCGGCACGCGTATTCACAAACGTGGGGCCCACATGCTTATCGGTGGGTCCGAGTGGGCCCAGAGTGGTACCGCTGTGATATTGGCTCTTGGAGAGGTGCTCTCTGGGACGGCGGCACGCCGGTTCGCCTCGTGGGAGGTGAGTCGGCTCCGGTCTCACTTGTTGACCGTGCTACCCACGGATCTGAAGTTGCTATTTTACAGCGCGCGACTCGGCGAGATCTTCTGCTGCGATCACTCCCGACGTCGGATCGACGCACAAGAGGTATCGTTGGAAATATATTTCAAAATGCTTCGATCTAGGGCTAAAGAAATAATTTTAAATTTCTCAGATCTGGCCTTGACTAATTTTACAAGCTGCTGTTGGACAGGACCCGAAATCTCAAGATAGAACTAAGTTTTCCTGAGAGTTGGCATTGACCGTGGATCACAGTTCCGATCTAGAAGGTGACTTCTTCACAAAAATTATAGAGGTGGAAAAAAGGAAAACGGGGATAATTTTTGTGATAGATTTGGTGGAGGTTTGGGTGAGGAAAGGTATTTTATACTACTGGGTGGTCGGATCTGGACAGAGGCAGACATACTGAGTTGGGATCTGAAAGTGATTTTTTTAAAAAATATAAACGGGATCTGAAATTCACAAGGAAATTTGTGGAATAGATACTAGATGGACAGAACTCCCAATAAAATTGGGGGCTCAAGAATACAAGAGAAAGGGGGTCAAAACCTAGAAACACAGGGTTGCTATGACAGGATCTAAATAGAAGACAGAACTGGAAGGTGGGAATATACGAAAATGGAAAAAGCAAACCAAAGGTAAATGACTGGATTGTTTTTGTGTAGGCTGGGGTGGACATGGATGACTCACCCTCCAAGTTTCGTTGCGATCGGAGCTCCTGATGGAGAGCTAAAAATCACGGAGTAGGGTTCTATCCTGATGTAGATAGAGCTCTGGCGATGAAGACGGCGACACGATGGCAGTGCGATGGCGGCGGCAGAAATAGAATTCAGAGGGGCTAAGGAGAAGATAGAAGGGCATCACACCCAAGATTTAGTAGAAATCTATCTGCAAGAGGGGGAGGAAGAGAGGAGGAGGGCACACCCTTCTTTGGCTCCAACCAAATTCATAATTTTTCGCTTCATTAATTCTTACAAAACACTATACATGGGTTTATATAGAAGGGGAGGAAGGGGGAGGGGGTTGGAATTCGTGGGAGAGAGGGGAGGGGTAGCATCTTCTTCCCCCATGTGGTCAATTGGCCAAAAAATATAAAATATAAAATGTCATTTTAATGGGGGGCACCCCCTTGACTTAAGGGGAGGCATCTTGGACATTTTGGTCCAATTGTCTCCTTTGAATGGTCCAACCATCTAGAAGCCACCTAGGATAGTTGACCAGCCCCACATGGACCCATATGGCTTAGGTGGACCAATGGGAAAGGAGTGAGGGTCCCCTTACGGGATCTACTGACATTTTATATAAAAACCCAAAGAATCCTAGGGAATGACACATTGGCTTACAAAGCCTTAAGAATTGTAAACATACTTTCCCAAGGATATAAAAATAAACTAAAGGACACAAATGTAAAAATAAAATGTTAGTGCTCTTGCTCTGATGTCCCTATCACCACCTGTGGTCTTGATTTCTTTCTCTCCAGATTTGCTCCAAACTACCTCAATTCCTCCTTTGCTCCTCGAGCAATTCTCTCAGCTCTCCATCACGCCCTCGCTCGGGCAATCTCTTATTCAACCTTTTTCTAAGCTCTCGATTTCAAAACTATCTTCTACTCCTCCCTCTCATTGCTTCATTATTAAAAATGAAAAAAAATGCCAAAATTCTAACTTTTCAATCCTCCATCTCTGTTGAGGAGACCTCCTATCTTGTTCATGAGTGTGTCTCGACCCAAGGGCCGCTCATTCAAGGTCCGTTAGCGGACCTCTTTTACTCCTCTGATGAGGAGTCTTCTTCTATGCATTCTCCTCTACCTACTACTTCTTCCTCCTCTTCTTTGGATTCTAGTGATCAGGCTAGTTGTTCTACTTCTTTTAGCAATAAGAGTCTTAGGGTAGTTGCCACTAAGAAAGCTAAGGGTAAGCAGATTCCCCGTAGGTTCTTGTTAAACTTAGACAAGAGGTGTCAAGCATGTTTAGCCATTCCCCAGTTTCTGGAGGATCCGATTCTCTTGCCAAAATTAGAATGTGAGGAAGCTTTTGCTTTAGACGAAGGGTTTGGTGTTTATGAGATCATGAATGATGAAGACCCTATCGAAGAGGGGGAGGAAGAGTATAATGAATATGAGGATGAGGCTGACACTTTTGCCAGTGGTATGAGGATATTCGACGAGCCCTCAGCCTCAGTAGAAGAACCCACCAAAGAAATCAACTTGGGTACTGAAGAAAACCGTAGGATTATCCTCATCAGCAAGAATTTGCCTCCATCTGAAGAAGAGGCACTTATTCAGGTTCTCCAAGAATTCAAGGACACGTTTGCATGGAGTTATGAAGATATGCCGGGACTGGACCCCGCGCTTGTTGAACATCGCTTAACACTTAAGCCAAGGTCCGTCCTAGTTAAGCAGTGGTTAAGATGCTTCCACCCTCATATGGCATTAAAGATGACAGAAGAGGTCGATAAGCTCCATAAGGCTAGATTCATTAGAGTCATCCTCTAACCCAATTGGGTGGCTAACATTGTCCCAATAATGAAGAAGGACAGAAGGGTAAGGATTTGCATAGAATTCTGGACCTTAATCGCGCATGTCCTAAAGATGATTTCCCCCTCCCCCACATTGACGTTTTAATTGATAATACGACAGGGTTCGAGATCCTCTCTTTTATGGACGGCTTCTCTGGCTACAATCAGATTTGCTTGGCTGAAGAAGATCAGGAGAAGACCTCCTTCACTACACCTTGGGGCACTTATGGCTATGTGGTCATGCCGTTTGGACTCAAGAACGCCGGAGCCACCTACCAAAGGGCCATGATGGCTATTTTTCATGATATGATCCATGTTTATATAGAGGCGTATGTTGATGACCTGGTAGTGAAGTCAAGGATGAGGATTGAGCATCCTGGGGTTCTAGCAAAGGTTCTGCAAAGAGCCTGTGAATATCAATTGAAAATGAACCCTAAGAAGTGTGTGTTTGGTGTGTCGCCTGATAAATTGCTTGGATTCATTATCAGTAAGAGGGGTATTGAGATTGATCCCAACAAAGGCGAGGGCTATAAGAGATATGCCTCCTCCCAAGAATTTGAAAGAAGTTTGAGGATTGATCGGGAGGTTACAATTTATTCACCGATTTGTCTCCCAGCACTCACAAAGGTGTAGGCCATTCTACGAGCTTATTAAGCCAGGAGTCAAATTTAATTGGGATGACAAGTGTCAGGCAGCTTTTGATGGATTGAAAGATTATCTATCCAATCCTCCTATCCTGAGGCCGCCAGTTCTAGGAAAACCACTTGTTCTTTATATTTATGTCTTAGATGACTCAGTAGGTGTTGTCCTTCCTCAAGTTGATGAAGAAGGAAAGGAGAGGGCAGCCTACTACTTGTCTAAGCTTCTCAACCCCTGTGAGAAGAGGTACACGGCTATAGAGAAGACCTGTGCAGCTTTAGTTAAGATAGTTCAGAAGTTGAAACATTACTTCTTAGCTCTTGAGGTTCATCTCATTGCTCGCATGAATCCCATCAAATTTCTCCTTGAGAAATCTATTCTTACCGACCGATTAGCACGATGGCAAAGCTTCCTTTCTCAGTTTGACATCATTTACATTCAGCAAAAAGCAATTAAAGGCTATGCCATAGTAGAATATCTTGCACATCACCCTCTCCCTAGATTTGACCCTGCTCACTCAGAGTTTTCAGATGAGAAACTAATATCCGTCAATCAGCCCGATTCGATGTGGACGTTACATTCTGATGGAGCTCTGAATTCTCAAGGTAAGGGGTCGGCATTGTTCTCCTATCACCTAAAGGTATCACCATTCCACTTGCCTCTCCGCTTGCATTTCCTGTTACAAATAATATAGTTGAGTATGAGGCTCCTCTGGTCGGACTTGAGGCCGCTCATCAATTTGGTGTTACTCAATTGTGGATTGTAGGTGATAGTCAGCTTATTCTTCACCAAGTGCTAACCAAATGCCGCACGCTCGATCCCAAGCTCAAACCCTATCAGGAACTTGCTCATACTTATCCTAAGCTCTTTACCAAGCTGATATTTGTCCATGTTCCTCAAAAATAGAATATCTTAGCTGACGCTCTTGCTTCACTTGCCTCCTCCTTGATTTTCCTCCCCGAAAGGGATTTCCATTCTCTCATCATTCAGAAGTGTCTTACTCCTACTATCAAAGATCTTGCATTCCTTAGTATTAAGGAGGAGGTTCTCAAGAAGGTTAATGAATGAGGAATCATTGAGAATAAAGAGATCATATTGCTAGATCTAGAAGAAGAATTGGCTAACAAGGAAAAGCCATGGTACTACGAGATTGCCAAGTATTGCTATGATCAGTCTTATCCAGAAGAGGCCACTACTGAAGAGAAGAAGGCCATTAGAAGAGTTGCCCAAAGATACACTCTGGTTGGAGGAGTGCTCTACAGAAGGGGTCTCACTAGTGTTTTGCTTAGGTGCCTTGACGATGATGAATCTTGGAAGGTCGTGGAAGAGGCGCATTCAGGAGTCTGTGGGGGTCATGTCAATAGCCAGATGTTAGCTAAGAAGATCCTTGGGCTAGGCTTCTATTGACCCACTCTATAAGAGGATTGTTCTATCTATGTTCGAAGGTGTGTTAAGTGCCAACTGTACGTCGATAAAATTCATTCTCCTGCTTCTTCACTCCATCCTATGTCCTCCCCATGGCCTTTCTCCATGTGGGCTTTTGATATTTTCGGACCTCTTGGTGATTCAAACCTCCTCACAAAACAAAAATCATTTATACTCACGGCCACAGAGTACTTCATCAAGTGGGCGGAAAGCGGAAGCTTATGCGGAAATTAAAGTGTCAACCATCTACAAATTCATAATGAAGAACATCATTGCCAGGTTCGGCATACCAAGTACCATCATCACCAACAATGGACCGCAGTTTATCTCTCATGAACTTCAAGATCTCTGCAAAAGGTATAACATTGTATTGCATCATTCATCTCCTTATTATCCACAGGGCAATGGCCAAGCAGAGGCAACAAATAAAACTGTGATTAAAATTATCAAGAAAACGTGTGAAGTTAATAAATTTGCGGATTGGCCAGAGAAGCTCATAGAAGCTCTATGGACCTACCGTACTTCCATTCGCACACCTACTGGGTAAACTCCTTTCGCCCTCACTTATGGAATGGAGGTGGTGGTTCACTATGAGATTCTTATACCTTCCCTCAGAGTACAATTGGACAAGGAGCTCTCTATTGACGAACGTCGTGAATCTCTCCTTACACAATTGGAACTCTTATATGAGAGACGTCTGGCCACTGCCGAACATACAAGGGTTTATCTAAATAGGCTTTTGCATTTTTATCAAAATAAAGTAATTGAGAAAAAGATTTAAAGTTGGTGAAATGGTAATCAAGAGAATCTTTATAATACCTGGTGTACCCCGCTCAAAACTTTAACCAAATTGGGAAGGGTCTTATATAATAAAAGAAGTATATCTTGACAATGCTTATAAATTGATTAATGCTGAAGGGGAAGAATTGACTCACCCTTGGAATGGATTATATCTTAAGAAGTATTACCCCTAAGTCTCCAAAAAAAGAGAGAGAGAAAAAAAATAAAAAAATCAAATTAAAAAAAGAGAGAAAAAAGAAAGATGAAAGAAGGAAAAAATAAACAAACACAAATGAAAAAAAACACAAAAAGGAAAATAACGAAAGAATGGCTGGCATGGTACATGGGCCATGAAGCCCTAAAAATCAAACTCTCTAATTCATTCTTCAATCTTGATAATTTAACCTTAGGTCAATACCAACACATACAACACGCTTAGCTCTTGAACTAAAGCGAACCAAAATTCGAGGAAAGTCAAAGCCAAACTAAAAGTGTAAAGACTTTACCCGTTCTTTTCTCTTCGGTTCATGAGGGGGGAAGTCAGACTCTGGGCAGACCACCAAACCTATCCGCCGCCCTAGTAGGTGGAAGTCAGGGCCCAAAAGGGAACAATATGCCAAAAGCCCTAGTACAATTAGGGTTTTATTCTAAAAAAAAAGCATCAAGTGAAATAAATATTTAAAAAAGCATGACAAGAGGGCAAAGTCCCCGCGGGGAAAACTCTGGTCATAAGCATGCATGAATAATGGCAAAAGGGCAACAAAATTTCTCTAAGCCAAAGATCGAACCCCAACAGGCAATAGGGTAGGGGAGGGAAGCTTCCCTGATCTTTTGAAACCCCTCCTGAACTTCCCTAAACTCTTCTTCCATCCCCCCCTCTGTGGTATGTCTTAAGCTTGAAGAATGGTAAAGACGGACTTAGGAGGATGGGCCGCGTCAGATTATGAGTAAAAGCAAAAACTTTAAGCACATTGACTCTTTGTTAAGTTATTTAAGAAGGATGAGTGAATTTAAATTGGTGAATGTGTAAGGTTTTATGACCTATGTACCATGCAACATCATTTTCAACAAACAAAACAAAAAACAAATAAAAAAATAAAATATAAAACAACAAAACAAACAAAACAAAAAGACAAACAAAACAAAAACACCAAAAAATAAAAATAACAATATATATATATATATATATATATATATATATATTAGAACCCGATCATAGGGGCATTATTTTATTAATCAGCGACGCTTCCTTGGTCGTCATTTTCAAAAAAAAATATAAAACAAAAAAATATGTTTTCAATTAACGCCCGACCAAAGGGAGCCATTTCATTGAATAAAGGCACCTGTCCGGTCGCCAATTTCCACAGAATGCCCTGTTCTTCCTCTTGCCATATCATTTGCTTGCTTGCATCTTGTGTGGGCATCTTTCAATTCCAGCTTGCATCTGCTTGCTTGCATGTCGCATTTTCCTTTATTTTTTTGTTGTTTGCCTTAGTTGTTTAAAGGCTTGGCCCCTTGACCCTATATCAAGGTCAACAAGGACATCCCCTTACTTATCGAGAAAGGGCCAAGCCAGACAGATTAACTAATCTATTTGTTTAATTATAGAATATAGGGACAGAAAAGAATCAGCTGGCAAAAGGACAAAGTGCACACAAAGGACAAATTCAGGTAACAAACATGCATTCCATTTCATATATATATATCTGTGTACAAATGCAGGTGGCGGACTACAAAGGCAATCTCTCTCTAGCTCTCACCTCCACCCTCCTCTCTCTTACTCTCCGCCTCACCCTCGTCCTGGCGATGGGATCGTGGTGGGAGCATGGACCCCTGGGAGGCAGTCGACCTGTCGGCTCGTGCTCGCTCGTCTGTTTCGTTCCTCTGTTGAGTCGAGGAACCTACTATATACCTCGTGCTGGCGAAAGCGCTGGAATGGCCCGCAGCCCGTGCTAGCTCATGACCCCTCTGCAAGCACTCCTATGTGATCCTTAGGTGCTCCTCCGTGACGGCCACCCGCATCCTTAACTCTGCTAGCTCGCTCTGTCGCTCCGCAAGCTCACGCTCCCGCGTAAGCCGCTGCTCCCTCTCTCGAGCATGGTCTCTCCTCTCCACCTCAAAGAGGATCCTCATCTCCATCATGTCGCTGGGCAACTCCTCTCGCCTCCTCAGCGTCTTATCGAGCTCCGTGACCCGCTGGTCACGGATCATAAGCTCTGTGCTCGCCAGGGCCGCCCGAGTCAGGGCCTCCTGCAACTCTGCAACCTGAAACGTCACCATTCCCATGAGTCTTTTTGAATATCTATCTCTGAAAGCAATTTGTGCGTCTATCTATTCTTTGAAACTTACCTGCTCAGCCAGGTCACGCTCCGCCAAGTTGGTCCTGCAAAGAAGCAACCTCCGCACTCTCATCCCTCGTGCTCGAGGAGGTGCCTCCTGTCCCTCCTGCTGCTGCTCCCTGCTAGGCATGCTGCATTTATTGAGATTGTCAGTAGATAAACGTTAATAATTCATGAATAATTCATTGCATATAGTTAAGAACACTCACCAGGGTCTCCAAGTCCGCTCGCGTAGTCGCAAGTTGGGCCTCCACCCTGTGGAGATGGACCTGCATGTCCATCACCACTACATCCCGCGCATCTGCATTTGTCACATATTTGTTGCATATTTCAATAAGCATATAAGTTTTAACATTAGGAATAAAATGCATTCATACATACCCCTGCGACCCTCATCTGGGGTCGGCCAGCGTACGTCTCCCAATAGCGCTGCAAGTATGCTGAGCTATCTGGGGCATGGGAGACGATTGGAGTCCCTTATCGCTTCCAGTCGCGAACTGCTCCAGGAACCGAGGCCGCCAATCGGTAGCAATGGTGCATCCTCGGGTCTTCCGCCTGATCCCGCAAGGCTCCGCTACCTCGACCCACTCCTAGTGCAGGCCGAGTATCCTCATCGCTAGCCTCAGCCGCGACGGCTCGATCTCGTTCAGGCAGAGAACCCAGATGTCACGCCCAAATCAAGGTCGGCCCGCTGTGACCCAAGGCTAATCCTCATCGATCATCCCCTGGTATGGTCTCCATACCACCTGTATGCATATCATGTTATCATCATATAATCATAAAGTAGGAAATAAAAATAAATTACATCATGTTTAAGCACATACCAGTGAAGCGGGGTAGTCGCGAAACTCCCGCCTGAGTACTCGTAGCTCGTAGGCGTGAGGCGCCCCGCTCAAGTACGGTAGCCACCGTCGCGCTAGTGGGTAGGCATCCGCCTCTCCAGGTCGGAAGCTAACTCGGTCCATCGGCATGTAGAGGTGATTCCACACCTGCATCCACAATCATTAGTAACATTCATAAACATTCATCATATCATAAACATTCATCATAAGCATTTAAATAAAAAAGAAAGGAAAAAATGCATACCTGAAGAAAAGGTGAGAATCCACTGACAGTCGTCTCACGACCTGTCCCAATGGATAGGTCAGCTTTCAAATGTGCCAACAGGGTAGCCCCCAAGCGTACCGCCCTACTCCATCCAGATCCTCCAGGATGCCCAGAAATCTACAATTGATATCATCCCCCTTCATCCCCAATAGCAACCTCCCGAGCATCAGGAACATAAACCTCCTCAAATCCATATCTACTCTCTCCCTCTGAGCCGAGTCCTGATAGTAGGTGACCCAGACTCTCGTGGTTAGCCTCTCTGCCAAATCTTCGAAAGACTCTCCCAACCTCTGTCGAGAGTCTCCTAATCCCATGATTCCCTTCAGCTCAGTGCGGTACACTGTCCTGCACGCCCTCGGGGTATCAGCAATTGTCTCCAAACCCAACAGTCTCTCTGCTAGCTCACCGTAGTATGGGAGGGTCACCCCACTCACTGCCTCTCCGTCTACCCTTAGCCCCGTAATCCTCGCTACATCCTCTAGGCTCGGCACCATGTGCCCCCAGGGCATCAAGAATGCCCAACTAGCCCTGTCCCATCTCTCCCTCAACACCTGAATAAGAATCAGATCGGGACGTACCGGTTCGATGTTGAGGAAGGGCCTGAATCCCATCGCCTCCACTCTCGCCCTTTGGAAGTCGGGCAACCCATAGTATGCAGCTCGCACCTGAACCCAGGAAATGCGAGTCCGTATCAACCCCTGCAACAAAACAACAAAAAAATGTGTCAATAATCAACAATAGTTAACCAATTAACTTAAAAAAAGAAAAAAAAGAAAAAAAGAAAGATAAAAATAGATAAAAAAATCATCACTATTTTGATTGGCGACCATACAGTGGCCATTATTTTCTGATTAAGCGCCCATTGCTCGGGCGCCAATTCCCTAGGATTTACGATTCGACGCCCAGACATCAGGCGCTATTTCTTGGGCAATTTTCTGTAATTTTTATTTCCGTTAAAAATGTGCATTTTTCAAAAAAAAAGAAGAAAACTGTTTCAAAACGACGATAGTTTTCTGGTCGCTATTTCTTTAAATTCTTCATTTTTTAATTAAAAAAAGTAACCTGCGACCCCTTCTCGGACGCCATTTCTAAAACTAATTTCTTAAAAATAAATATTTAGGAAATGACGACGCCTACTCGGTCGTCAATTCCAACTACTTTCATAGTGTTTCCCTATCTCCGATGACTATGGATTATGTTTAAAAAAATTGCAGTAGGGTGGACGGCTTACCTTATTGGGTTCAGGCTCCATGAGCCCTCCCCCTAGTGGCCGGCGGCTCCGACCGGGGTTGCTCCTCCTCTCCTTGTTCCTCTTCTTCATCATCTTCTTCTCCATCACCGTCATCATCATCATCCTCTCCGTCTTCGCCAGCTTCTTCTTCGCCTCCGTCTCCGTCATCATCGTTGTCTTCGCCCTCTTCTTCTTCATCACCTTCTTCTTCATCGTCTTCTTCTTCACCTCCGTCTTCTTCCTCGTCCGCCGCCGGAACTTCAGCCGCCGTGGGAGGAACCACCTCCTCTTCCTCGCCGACGTCACCCTCGTCATCGATGTGGACGACGGCGGGTGCCATCACCCGCTGCCGTTTCCCACCGCCAGAGCCGCTAGCGTAGGACATAGAGTTAGGGGGGTGAGATAGGGAGAGTGAGAATGAGAAAGAAGGAGGCTGCTATGGTGGTCGCCATCGGTGGGAGTTGCTGAAAGAGTAGCAGAGAAGGGAGAACGATAGAAAGAAGAAAAGAATGAAATGAGGAAATAAGTTTCAAAGCAAGGGAAGAGGAAGTTTTAACGGGCGAGTCTGTGGCGGCGAATTTGAAAGAATTGACAATTGTGAGAATGCCGTCATTTACTAGAATTTCAATTTTTTTGGAAAATTAGAATAAGCGACCATTCATCAGGGTGTCATTTTATGATTGA
The DNA here is from genome assembly GCA_022559845.1 of Amorphophallus konjac. NCBI lineage: Eukaryota > Viridiplantae > Streptophyta > Magnoliopsida > Alismatales > Araceae > Amorphophallus > Amorphophallus konjac. Next base: position 238,002,108 of record CM040125.1, on the reverse strand, counting down.
ACGATCACTTACAGGGTCGCTATTTTTTTGTATGGGAGTTGGAAATCATGGAGTTGTTAGATAATGATGAAGGGCATTAATGTTTTTATTGCAAATTTTCTTATGATAGACGACCATTCACGTGGGCGTTATTTATGGATTGAGCGCCTATGTAAGGAGGCGTTGTTTAAAGGGATTTTGAATTTTTCAAGCTTTTCATATAAAAGAAGACAAAAGAATCAGCACCCGCGTGCAGGGGCGTTGATATAAGAATGTGCGATTGTTTGAAAGGCACCGATTAAGGAATTTCAATATTTTTGGAAAAAGAGGGATTTTAATTAATTGGCGACGGTATAAAGGGCACAACTTCAGAAATTAGCGACCTCTGTGACGTTCATCGTTTCTCACAGAGCCTCATTTTTTTAGACAGAATTGAAGGGTTTTGGAAGTTTTGATCACTTTAGACACTTTCATTGGCTCAATCAAGGAACAATCTTTTATTTATTGAAAGGAAAGGATCATTACATGCTTAATGAGCCACCTTGGGCCTCAAATTCCTAAGCGCTATTACATAAGTGTTCCATTGTTCTTTATCTTCCTCCACTCGGTCCATGGGCCGGTGTAGCTTGCTGACCTGCCATAAAGCTTGTATTGTCTTGATCTCTTCTTCATCGCCTTTTGAGCATAATTCTCTCTTCTTGATTGGTGAGAGATGAGAAGCTTCTTCAAAGAGATGGCGAGGAAGGCCGAGTTGTGAAAGGCATCGGTGTGCATTGTAGAGCATGAACTCGGTGGCGCCGATCAACCTTAGCTCCACTCCGGAAGAAAGCCTTGCTTGAAGATTCTGAGTCTTGAGAAATCTTGGTGCGCATGTGAAGCCGTTTTGTGGCTTAACCTTGAGATGTCCACGCCAATCCACCTGTTTCTTGAGCTAGGGTTCCTGGTTGATAACTCTATCATTCAACCCTAGCGTACTTGTCATGTAGTGGAGTGGGCTCTTAGAGAAAATCCTAGAGGCTTGTTGGGACTCCTCACATGGATCGAATTTGAAGTGGAGGTCCACCCAACTTGTGAATAGAAGCATAGACCCGTATAGGGGCCTCCCCATAGATGCCGAGGTGAGCCCACTATAGAGATACGCTAAGCCTGCTGGCCCAATTCTCTTGCCTTCCCATATTCCACATATAGCGCTCAATTGATCCTCTTCCAAGAAATCATCCACCGAGGGGAAGAGTAGTGCTCCCGCGAGGCATATCACCATGGCCTTCATGATCATCTCCATCTCTTCTTATTTGTTCTCTTTGCCCAAAGCTTTATACACCCACGCCGCAAGCTTCATCAAATTGATTCCTCTTGTGGCTCTTATTTGGTGAATCATTTTTTGGCTTGGGATTAGGCTTGCTAACATCTCTATCGCGCTTATCGGTTCTCGCATAACTGCCATCTTTTCTTCCTCTCCTTGTTTCAAAGACTTTAATCCTTGTAGCATTTCCGCCTCCTCTACAAGGATGGAAGCTTCGAAGGTAGGGAATAGGAAGGTAGGGGTGTGTGGGTGCCATATTTCTATGAGAGCTCCTATGGCGGCCCAATCAAAGTGGATATCATTGTAATGTTTGGCATGGGTTACTAAGCCTAAGAGGTGCCACTTGGATAGATGGGATCTCATATCAAGGGTGATTTTAGAGAGGAGTAAGGGGAGCCATTGAATTTTGGTGTATCTCCTAGCCCCCGAGATGAGTGGGTAATCCTGAAAAATTAAAAGTAAAAGAAGAGAAGAAGGAGAGAATGCTATTAGAATTTGGATAGAGTTGAAGAGAGAGAGCTAGATAGAACTAAGGTTTTCCTTAGATGCTTACTTGATTTGATGCTATTCTCCCGCTTATGTGACCCTCCACCTCGGTAATCCTTGCAAATCCTGCTTTGGACCTCTTCAATGGTCGTTGCATCAGTTTGTCCATCGTTAACTTTGGGCGAGCTCTCTGTTAAAGGTTGGAAATAACCTGCTCACTACCGCTCTCTGTTGAAGGTTGAAGTAGCTTGTTTACTACCGCGATTGGAAGTTGCTGTGGGTTCTCAGTTCGGTGAATTGAGGAGCTTTGGAGGCACCTTTTATAATAGGGAGGCCTCAGTTTGTCGGTTTAAGTGGAGTTTGAGTTTGATTCGCATTAGGAGTTCTGTTTCCAAGCAGGAAATGGCTTTATGGAGGTTTTACGAATAGCGACTATCGCGCTGGCGCCCATTGTTAATTCAGCGCCTGCCCGCGCTGTCACTCATTTTTAATTAAGAGCCCGCTTGCACAGTCGCCAATTTTTCAGCTATGAGTTATGAAAGATGGCTATGTCATGTATTTAAAGCATCTTAACGAGTTGCATTATATGAACTAATAATCCACTGGATTTATATTCGTCATATCTTGAGGAATCTTGCTCCGTTATATAAATCCAATTCTTGTTGAGCTAATCACCTTTTGAGTACAAGAAACGAACAAGCTTTACGCATGCATCAAGGGGCCCTGAATCCGGCTTCTTCATTTGGTGACATCACTCCTGTATACCTCTTGTATGCATTGTTACTATATGTTATTGTTGTACCCGGACATGGGGAAGGTCAACGGGCATGATGTGAACCAAATTCTGGTAGACGCTGGTGCCGCTATTAACATCATGCCGCTCAAGGCATAAAAACCCGTGCAACAGTTATCTACTCTATTAGAGCATATCAAGGACCTTGTGGTTCTGATGAATCTGGAATTTGAGTTCCCCTTCATCAAAAATAGTGATAATTTTAGGGGAGTCTTGATCGCATGGATAGGCCGTTGGGTTATCAAAGACTTGGAACGACGGTTCCACTTTATGAGTTGGTACGTAAACAAACGAGCTTCGGCTTAGTGTCAGCTCAGAAAATTGGATTCTTGACCTAGTCTAGATGGTTTAGCAATATTATCCTTGATTATTTTCTATTTTAATTTGTTTTAATTTTTCTTTTAGCCCAGCATACATCATGTAAGACTTTGAGCTTAATGTTGAAAAATCCTCATGTTAAGTCAGTAATGAGGGCTACTCGCTCATAATTTGAGTTGACATGAGATATTCCATTCTAAATCAAGTACTATGTTCTCCTTGAAGCCGCTCAGGCTGGTCCATTGAAAGCATCTTTCGACTAGATTCTTATCCCTTTCCTTTTATTTTTCCTACAAATTTACCTTGGTTGTAGCACGTCCACATTAGCTGATAATCGCTCTCCAACGGTGTCTCTCTTTTCATGCCCGCGTGCACATTTTGTTAGCTTAGTTTTTCATCAAGGCAATTATTGCTTTCTCGTAAATCATTCGAGATTGTTTCATTCAGAACTGTGGAAAGATTTTCTAACACTTAGTGTCGAAGGCGTGTTACATCACACCTTGGCATCTACTTTTCAGTCCATTCTTGCATCATTCTGCTTCGTTACACTTTCACCCCGTCTCCATTTTCACTACGCTTCATTTTGTCTCACTCCCCTGCAAAGTAGACGTCAAGGCGGGGCAGCTTTAGACATGTGAAAATTGATACTATGTTGAGTAAATTTCATGTCACGGCATAATACCCCAAAGTGGATTTCATTATTGGCTCAATATAAGGCATTTTCTAATTTTTTACATTTTTCTGTAATTCGTGACTGTCTTCTAGGTGCCATTTAAATGAACGACCGTGTAGAGTGTTGCCATTTACCTTCACCATAGGACGACATGGTACTTTTGGTAGGTCGACTGACTTTAATGAACGACCGCTTGCGCGGGTGCCATTTCCTGGTTTTTTGATTTCCATTAAAAATTAAAATTCAAAGAATTGACATCCTATTGAGCGGGCGCTCATTAATGAACACCTTTTTAAGTAGGCGTTGTTTCTTATTTTCAAAATATGGAAAGTCCGTTATTTATATAATTTATCTAGGAACTGACGGTCATTGCTCAATCACCCTTTTAATTGACGACAGCCTCCAGGTCGCCATTTCCATTCCGTGTCCATGGCGTCTGCAACTTCCTCTGCATGGCGTTCCTTGCCTATTTTGGTTCCAAATTCTTCTAAGGAAGGAGATCCACGCCGTGGATCGATTCCCCTTGTTTTAATCCAATTAGAATAAGATTTTAAACCCTATAAATACTCCTCTCTTTTGCCTGCCGCGGGATCCCTTTTTTTAGAGAGTTGGCAGAGAGCTTTTGATTTTAGAGAGTCTGCAGAGATAGTTTTTCCTTGAGGGTTTTCTCTGTTTATTCTCTAACGTTTGCACGTTCTTTCTCTTGCGGTTACCTCCTGCACTTCCGTGGCGGAAGCTCTCTCCCACAGCTCTCTCTCTTGATTTTCTACTATAGCAACGCAAAAGCCATCACCTTCTATATCATTTTCCCTCAACCCCTTTTATTCTTAGTTATTCTGCTTTTCTTTTAGCTTGCACACTCACATCTCTAGCTACGTTGCTAGAGTACCTAGCACTATATCATCTTAGCATATTTTGCTTAGTTGCATACATATCATCTCCCTCCTTTTGCTCCTTCTTAAGGGGTTTTAAAAACAATCACACAATGTGTGTTCATGCCCTTGTTGCATAGTTTGATTTCCATAGAGCATTGATACGACACTCCCTTTTGTCTAATCCAATCTTCTTTGATAGGATCGGTGCGCTGGATTCAGAGGGGGGTGAATGAATCCCACCCTTAAAAGCTTTTCTCTCAATGAAAACTAGAACACTAACTAGAACAAGATAGACAAACTGGATAACTAATCAGAATCTCTTTTGAACCGAAGAACAAACATCTATCTCGCGCCTAAACAATCAACTAGGGGAAGCGGAAGAAGGTAATCAACCTGCTGCAAGATAGTAATATGAACGCTCAGATAATCTGTGAAAGGTGGTAGAAGACATGGAGCTAACGCACAAGGCAAACCACTGCACATATATTTTTTTAGGTGGTTCGGTCCTCCAGACCTACATCCACCCCACACTCCCAACCGGAGTGAGGCTTCCACTAGCACAAGCTAGAAACTGCAGACTCAGTCTGCGAACAGAATGCTGCCATACAGCTTGACCAGGGGAACAGCCTCCTCTCTTCCTCCACACCGGAGGGACACCCCAAGTGACTCCCAGCCACTTGGAAACCAGAGACCGAAGTCTCTCTTCCTCAAGACCAAGAGGGGACACACCAGTGACTCCCCGTCACCAGCAAACCAGAGGTCACAGACCTCTTTTCCTCCAGACCAGGAGGGACCCGGCCTCTATCCAGAGAATCAGAAGAACAAAGATAACCAAATGAAAAAGGAAAAATAAGAAAGGAAAAATACACAGCGATCAGAAAGCTGTAAAGAAAGATAACATAGATGTGGCTCCCATGGAGCTGACTGGTCTGGATTTGATCCACGGTCCAGTAGACAGATCTTCAGTCGAGACTTCTTTCTTCTTCTCCACGATTTCTCACTATCTCTCTTCTCCTTCTCTTTTCTCTTTCTTTTTCTGACACTCGATCGTGCAGGCTCTCCATGTCTCTTCTTTTCTCTTCTTCTTCTTTTTCTTCTTCTGCTGCTCTCTGCCTCACTTCTTCTTCACTCACAGTCTCGATCAGCCCTCTTCAGTTCTTATCAATCTTCTTCTGAGGAAGACGTCTTCTATATATATAGCAGCAGCTTAGGGCGTGTGCTTTCCACTTCTCCCACCCAATTGATGCTACCACGTGTCAGCATCTCAGCTTCTTGGATCACGTGCCAGGTGCCCACCTCGGGTCACGTGCCCAGACACATTAACCTCGTTCAACAATCCTGTCAGTTAATCAGTCGAAGACAGTATCAGCTTAAGGCAATGTTCAGACTTCATTCAGCAAGCAAAGCAAGCATGGATGGTTGTACAGAGTTGATCGTGTGAGGCAAGACAAGTGTACAGACTTCTTACCACATGATGGAATATGCATATATGATGCAGTGTATAGACTTGCAGAAACATGCTGCAATATGCATATGATGCAGTGTATAGACTTGAATGAATATACTTCGATGAGAACAATGCATGAACGTAGTGTATAGACTTGCTGAATGCCTAGCTATCGTGCGGATGTATAGACTTGTGTTATGCAGCCTAAGTATGTACAGACTTGATGAGGTGCTAAGTGACAGAGCTGGCTGTACAGACTCTGAGAAAACATAAGCAGCGTTGTATAGACTTGAAAAACGCTAGATGCACGATGTATAGACCTTGCCAAAGGAAATGGATGTACAGACTTGACCAAGGCAAAGCAATCGAATGTATGGACTTTCACAAGGTATAGACTTGCCAAAGAACTGGACGATGTACAGACTTGAAGGTTAACAATGGATACACTTTTGCAAGACAATGTATAGACTTCGCCCCTTGACGAATGTACAGACTTGGCTTCGTGCTTGCTATAGGACAATGTCTAGACTTGATGCAACTTCAAAGCACAATGTGTAGACTTTAACAATGTGACGCAATGTACACACTTCATGAGACGATAGATGTACACACTTCAGCTAAGCAAGCTACAGTGAATGTATGGACTTTATGTAGACGATGCATGAGATGCGAACTCTGTACAGACTTGGTGTGCCATGCATGAACAGTGCAATGTAATGGCTTGCGTGAATGCAACAGCGATGTTCAGACTTGGAAGCCGATGTGTAGACTTGCTGAGATGCAAGGCAACACAGACACTGGCTGTATAGACTTGCGTTCACACAGCAGTGTATGGACTTCGAATGCCTGCCTGCATGCGATGTACAGACTTGAGTTATGCAACTGAAGGCTGTATAGACTTGCTATGAAGGTGAGATGCAACGTGAGACGCTCGAATGTACAGACTTGCTAATTGTGTTAAGACACAGCATGAGATGCTATGATCTGGGGGGTCGACCCATCTGGAAGGGGGGTCGACCCACTTGTGTCCAGACTGTGCTAGAATGTAATGATGCATGGATGTTTAGCCTGTACTGATTTCCACAAGCAGAGTGAAGCAACTGATGTATATGTATATAAGTGCTTTATGCAGCAGATAACATGACTGACCATCAAATGCAATGCTTTAGATATGATAAACTGACATAATGTGCATGACAAAGAAATGATGTGTGCACACAGTGTATATAATGGAATGTCATTCACAAGCACACATTCACAAATACATGAACACATATGAATGCACTTAACTGAATCAACAAGGTCTTTCATGCACACATGCATATGGTGACTTATAGTGTTTGCTATCATCAAAACCAATCATCAAGACCACAGGGGCACAACAATCTCCCCCCTTTTGATGATGGCAACACTATGAGTCACACTGACTCAAGTCAAAACATTCTTCCCCTTTGACTTCAGCAAAAAGACATTGGTTTGAGAGAGGAAAAATAAGCAGATATGAAATAATTGAAATAACATTTCTCCCTTTAACTACATGAAAGCACATTCTTCCCCAAAGAGCAATATGACTCAAATCAATTTCTCCCCTTTTGTTTTTGAAAAAAAAATCATGCAGAGGTATGAATGCAGAGATGCAGATGCAGCAAGAAATGCAATACCTCCCCCTAAGAATATGAATGCAGGGTCACAATTGATATGAACATGATTCAGTATGACAAGGAAGCTCCCCCTGAATAGATACCAATTGATATGCATCTATTGCATTTCTCCCAATTGATGTGGTTGAGAGGGAGACCACAGTGCCATTCAAGGGTAAGTTCAGGTCAATGAACCAAGGATAGTGAGGAGAAGAGTTTCAAACACAAGAAGTTCAAAACAAGATTTTCAAGGAGATATCAATCTCATAGATCCAAAACATAATTTTTCAGAGTCTTCCATTATAAGGGCTTATGAATGAATTTTATTGATCAGCATGGTTTAAACATGATGTATGCAAGGTTTATCAATAAAATTCTGTATTGATATCTAAAACCAAGGTTTAATAAAAATGAACTAAGCCCTCATAATTCTATCTTGATTATCCTCCCTTTCTCTTACACAATCAAATTTATTGACTTCTTTCAGAAATACATGCACTAGTATTGAGATCAAGTAATTATGAAGTCATGAGATTTTGTCTAGGGTTATAACAATTTGATTTTTACATCAATATTCAAATATTTCAATTTGTTCAACAAATTTTCATGCTACAAATTTTATGAGCACTCTAGTTCAGTGTACACTTTGTAACTAGAGGATATACCTTGATCAGAGGCCAATATCCCTAAGCACTTAGTGTGACTAACAGTCATGCTTTATATGAACAGAGGTAGCATTTACACATCATGACACACTACAAATCATTTCTTTGATGAGTGAGTTGTATTTCTCAGTGTGCATGTCATTGCTCTGCCTGATTAATAATCATTCTTGAGCAGAGTTAACTATGACACCTCATGACACAGTCCTTTGGACATGTGTTTCTTAGTGACCAAAGGCATTGCTCTGACTTAAATTAACCCTTTAGACAATTTAGACAAATTCATTTGCTTAAAGTCAATAATAATTTCATGTACTTAACCAATTAAAGCCATGTCTTCAATAGTGCAGATTTCAGAAGGTTTTACAAGGCACATCATGAAATAGTTGGTTAAGGTTTATTAAACATGATTCAGATATTTTTTAAGAGAATTACAGACAAACTCCATGAATACATTAAACTTAAACCACATGAGTTATTTCAGACATTCATAAAATCATATAATAGAAGATTCCTAGTTCAAGTAGTTTTAGATTTATGATCGAAATAGTCCCATTGAAATCTTCATGAAAGACTGATAGAATTCTGATACCAAATGATAGAAGAGATTTTAAAGCTCAGTGTTTTCAGAATATGATCAAGGTTTGTCAACAAAATCAATAATGAAGGATATGCAATGAATTCTGACAAGTGTATGCATTTGACAACCTACATGCCGAGCATTGACTCCCCCTGACAATATGCATTCAGTCTATCTTTTTGGCATTTTTCCATGAAATGCAATGCAATTAACTACATGTCTGCAAAGACATGCAAAGACTCAACATTGTTTGCTATGCAAAGATATGCAATTAACTACCCCTAAAAACATGCAATGTTTGCCATGAAAATTGAACATATGTCTTTGTGACTCATGCACATACAGACTGCCCTATCAAAGCAAAATGACCCATGGTACTAGGCGAAGCACTTGGTCTAAAAGACCATCTCACACATAGTAAAAGCCTCCAGACAGATTTCCCTGCCTTTTAGTGGCTTACTATTTAATATACCATAGAGGTCAATCATGATAATTCAACATGCAGTCCTATATGCAATCCAGATTTTCAGTGAGCTATGCAACAGACAAATTTCAAACAACATTCATATGCAGTTCAGATTTTCAGATGTTGCAATTTATTTTCAAAGATTATGCATATCAACAATTATCAAACAACTGCAATTGGCATATGTATGCATTAGATGCAGACAACCCATTAAACTCATATATGCACAGAAGGCTCAGCAAGTGCATGATCAGAAACTAATGTAAATGGCAGATGATGAATGAATATGCAAAAACAGATTTAATGTGCTATGCAGTAAAACTAAAAACAGGAATATGTAAGAAATTTACCTGAAAGGTTCAGGAAGGGGTTTTCATTCTTGAGTGCCTTAGATTAATCCCCTCTTTATTAATCAACTTCCAAGGCACACCTGCAAGTTAGCAAACTATTTTGCACACATAGGCACCCAAGAAGTCTTGGGTCCTGACATGACAGTATCACTTCTAGCAGGTTTTCTCAGCACATTTTTAACTTGATGATCATTAAATTTCATCAGAGGATAATCATCTATCAAATATCCAGATTTGCCATAATGATGGCAAGAAGCAGCAGATTTCTGATTTGATTTATGCACATTCTTATTAGCATGAATTCTATGTGCATATGCATGAACTTTTTTGTTAACAGAATAAAAATTCTGTTTATCAAAACCAGTTTGGGTTTGATATCCTGCCAACCAACAGGTTGTAGCCCTGTGACCTGGCTTTCCACAGTTATAGCATGAAAAACTCACAGATTTTCTGGCATAGAATTTGATAACATAGGGGTTAACATAGTTCTTCTGAGCATGCCAACAATCTCTAGCTCTGTGGCCTAACTTACCACACTCAAGACATGCAAGAGTTTTCCTTTCAAAAATATTTTTGTTGTCATGGAAATTAACGAACTCAGAATGAAATTTCTTCCCCTTAACATGCCAGCAATGAGCTGCAATGTGGCCCATCTTGCCACAATTGGAGCAATGAATTTTCTTATTTTGAAAAACATGATTTCTAGCATGAAGTTCTTTAACATTCAGATTATCCTTTTTCTGATCGGACACATGTTTTCTAGCATGCTTTTTGTCATCTTGTTTCATCACAAAATAGTTACTCATAAAGTGTCCATGCTTACCACAATAATGACAGGAGCCATTTGATTTCTTTAAAACATGACATTTTTGTGATGAGTTCTTAGCATGCAGATTGCTCCTTTGAATTTTTGATGTTTTATTATTTTTATTTTGTTTTTCTATTTTATTAGCCTTGTTCTGAGGTGGAGATGTGGTAGAAGGCTTTTCTTGTTCTGAATATTTAACAAAAACAACTTTCAGGTTGGATCCATCAACCTTCCTCATGACTGGATTGTAACCCAGTCCCTCTTTCTTACAATTAACCTTTGTTCCCAGCATTTTCTGAACAATGGGCTATTTATCTTTTGATGTAGAGGCTACATTTGAAGCATTTACAAATGATTTCATTACTTTGTTCTTAAAATCCTTTTTATTCAGATTATTGTAGCCCAACCCTTCCTTCCTGACATTGACTTTTACACCTAGTAGCTTGTCTAGGTTTTCTTGCCCACTCACAAACTTAGACAAGGAATCTTTTAAGTCTTGGATTTCATTTTCTAGAGAGGAAATGTGTAACTCATAACTGGCAATCTCGTGCTCACTACAATTCATAGCTTCATTCAAAACTTTGTTAGCAGTTTTATATTTCTCAACTTCCTGTTCTAGATTGTTCAGTTTATCAGAATCTTCAATGCAAACAGTTTTTCCTCTTTCTAAGGCTAGAAGTCTCTCAGACATAGCGGAGTTCAGCACTTTTAACTTCTCATTTTCTTTAACCAAAGTATCATTTTGAATTAACTCATCAAGAAGAATCTGGTCATCTTGAGATACTTTTGGATTATTTGGAGTTTCATACTCCCTTTGCAAGTTTTCAATATTTTTCTGCAACTCCATGTTTACAGATTTTATGGCATCAGATTTTTCAATCAGCAATGTGTTCTCCTTTTTAAGTTTCTCTAATTTTTCTTCATTTTCTTTAACAGATTTTCTAAGAGAGTCATTTTCAGATTTTAGTTTGTTTAAATCTGAGTTCACACTTTCGAAATTTTTCAACAATTTTTCATACTGGTCATGATAGTTAACAAGAGTCTGATTATCATTATTTGAACTGAGTTTCTCTTTGAGTTCAGATATCTCATTTACATGATCTTGATTCTCAATTTTCAGCAACGGAATTTGTTTTTTCATCATTTGAAAATCAGACATACAAACATCATGAACATTTTTCAATTCAGTACAATTTTTACATGGAGAAGTTGAACTATCTAACCCAATACCCTTCTTCAATTTTTTATACTATTTTCTTAACCTCTCATGTGACTCTAATAATTCAGCATATGCATTCTCCCAATCATCTAGACAAAAATTCTCGAAGAGATTTACCTCCTCATCATCCTGTTCTTCTTCTTGATTGCTGCTTTGTCCACTTCCTCGAGCCATCATGCAGCTTGTTTGATTTCCTTTCCCGGCTCTCTTCATCATCTCCAATATATCACTTGCAGATCTGCAATCAAGGAAACATGAATGAAAGGCTTTGTCAGTAGCTGCCTTCATCAGATTCCAAGCCTTCTGATTTTCTGCACACATAGATCGATGCTTATTAGTCCATTTGGACTGATCTTTTGGTAGTCTATGTGAACCATGTGAAATTAGTTTCCACAAATCTGGATCAGTAGTCGTAACAAACATAGTCAAGTTTTTAAACCAGGCATTAAAGTCCGTACCACTGAAAATCGGTGGATGAGCCATGAAGACAAATCAACAGGCAATTTTTTTTTTAAAACAGTATGTAGAAGACAATGATGCACCAAAACGCTAGCAGGATCCTCTGCAGATCATTGGATCTGTAAGTCAGAACCCGCTCTGATACCAATTGATAGGATCGGTGCGCTGGATTCAGAGGGGGGGTGAATGAATCCCACCCTTAAAAGCTTTTCACTCAATGAAAACTAGACCACTAACTAGAACAAGATAGACAAACTGGATAACTAATCAGAATCTCTTTTGAACCGAAGAACAAACATCTATCTCGCGCCTAAACAATCAACTAGGGGAAGCGGAAGAAGGTAATCAACCTGCTGCAAGATAGCAATATTAACGCTCAGACAATCTGTGAAAGGTGGTAGAAGACATGGAGCTAACGCACAAGGCAGACCACTGCACATATAATTTTTTAGGTGGTTCGGTCCTCTAGACCTACATCCACCCCTCACTCCCAATCGGAGTGAGGCTTCCACTAGCATAAGCTAGAAACTGCAGACTCATTCTGCGAACAGAATGCTGCCACACAGCTTGACCAGGGGAATAGCCTCCCCTCTTCCTCCACACCGGAGGGACACCCCAAGTGACTCCCAGCCACTTGGAAACCAGAGACCGAAGTCTCTCTTCCTCCAGACCAGGAGGGGACACACCAGTGACTCCCCGTCACCAGCAAACCAAAGGTCACAGACCTCTCTTCCTCTAGACCAGGAGGGACCCGACCTCTATCCAAAGAATCGGAAGAACAAAGATAACCAAATGAAAAAGGAAAAATAAGAAAGGAAAAATACACAACGATCAGAAAGCTGTAAAGAAAGATAACATAGATGTGGCTCCCATGGAGCTGACTGGCCTGGATTTGATCCACGGTCCAGTAGACAGATCTTCAGTCGAGACTTCTTTCTTCTTCTCCACGAACTCTCATTATCTCTCTTCTCCTTCTCTTTTTCTCTTTGTTTTTTTGACACTCGATCGTGCAGGCTCTCTCTGTCTCTTCTTTTCTCTTATTCTTCTTTTTCTTCTTCTGTTGCTCTCTGCCTCACTTCTTCTTCACTCACAGTCTCGATCAGCCCTCTTCAGTTCTTATCAGTCTTCTTCTGAGGAAGACGTCTTCTATATATATAGCAGCAGCTTAGGGCGTGTGCTTTCCACTTCTCCCGCCCAATTGATGCTACCACGTGTCAGCATCTCAGCTTCTTGGATCACATGCCAGGTGCCCACCTCGGGTCACGTGCCCAGACACATTAACCTCGTTCAACAATCCTGTCAGTTAATCAGTCGAAGACAGTATCAGCTTAAGGCAATGTTCAGACTTCATTCAGCAAGCAAACCAAGCATGGATTGCTATACAGAGTTGATCGTGTCAGGCAAGACAAGTGTACAGACTTCTTACCACATGCTGTAATATGCATATATGATGCAGTGTATAGACTTGCAGAAACATGCTGCAATATGCATATGATGCAGTGTATAGACTTGAATGAATATACTTCGATGAGAACAATGCATGAACGTAGTGTATAGACTTGCTGAATGCCTAGCTATCGTGTGGATGTATAGACTTGTGTTATGCAGCCTAAGTATGTACAGACTTGATGAGGTGCTAAGTGACAGAGTTGGCTGTACAGACTCTGAGGAAACACAAGCAGCGTTGTATAGACTTGAAAAATGTTAGATGCACGATGTATAGACCTTGCCAAAGGAAATGGCTGTACAGACTTGACCAAGGCAAAGCAATCGAATGTATGGACTTTCACAAGGTATAGACTTGCCAAAGAACTGGATGATGTATAGACTTGAACAAGGGAAAGTCTGTACAGACTTGAAGGTTCACAACGGATACACTTTGGCAAGACAATGTATAGACTTCGCCCCTTGACGAATGTACAGACTTAGCTTCGTGCTTGCTACAGGACAATGTCTAGACTAGATGCAACTTGAAAGCACAATGTGTAGACTTTAACAATGTGATGCAATGTACACACTTCATGAGACGATGGATGTACACACTTCAGCTAAGCAAGCTACAGTGAATGTACGGACTTTATGTAGATGATGCATGAGACGCGAACTCTGTACAGACTTGGTGTGCCGTGCATGAACAGTGCAATGTAACGGCTTGCGTGAATGCAACAGCGATGTTCAGACTTGGAAGCCGATGTGTAGACTTGCTGAGATGCAAGGCAACACAGACACTGGCTGTATAGACTTGCGTTCACACATCAGTGTATGGACTTCGAATGCCTGCCTGCATGCGATGTACAGACTTGAGTTATACAACTGAAGGCTGTACATACTTGCTATGAAGGTGAGATGTAACATGAGACGCTCGAATGTACAGACTTGCTGATTGTGTTAAGACACAGCATGAGATGCTATGATCTGGGGGGTCGACCCATCTGGAAGGGGGGTCGACCCACTTGTGTCCAGACTGTGCTAGAATGTAATGATGCATGGATGTTTAGCCTGTACTGATTTCCACAAGCAGAGTAAAGCAACTGATGTATATGTATATAAGTGCTTTATGCAGTAGATAACATGACTGAACATCAAATGCAATGCTTTAGATCTGATAAACTGACATAATGTGCATGACAAAGAAATGATGTGTGCACACAGTGTATATAATGGAATGTCATTCACAAGCACACATTCATAAATACATGAACACATATGAATGCACTTAACTGAATCAACAAGGTCTTTCATGCACACATGCATATGGTGACTTATAGTGTTTGCTATCATCAAAATCAATCATCAAGACCACAGGGGAACAACATTCTTGTCTTGTCTTTGCTTGTTTTCTTTCAAGGGTAATCAAGATAAAAATTCCCTTCATCGGCTGACTGGTAGAAGGAGGAAGTTGAACTCACATCTACACCCCGCTTGCACGGTACTTTTCATGATCACTCTTCCTTTTTGAGGTAAGCCCTCTGGCGATCACACTCCTAGGTAGCATCACATGCTCCCTCCCCCACCTTTGTCTTTATCATCTTTATTATCATCATCTAGCATCATTATTTTAATGTTATTTTTTCTTTCTTTTTAAAAATGTCTATGTGACACGTTCACACCCCCTTCTTCTTCCTCTTCTTCATCGTCGTCTTGCCCATCTTCACCTCCGTCTTCTCTATCATCTTCATCTTCATCTTCTACTCCTTCATCTTCTTCATGCTCCACCGCTGGAGCCTCTGCTTCCACAAGAGGAACCACCTCCTCGGCATCGTCCTCCTCGTCGATATAGACGACGGCGGGCGCCATCACACGCTGCCGCTTCCCGCCACCAGAGCCACTCGCATAAGCCATAAGGGGTGAAGGTAGACAGTTAGGAGGAGAGTGAGGGGGAGTATGAGAGGGCCGCGGTGCCCGTCGTGGTTGTCACCGGCGGGTAAGGAGTTGCATAAGAAGTTGGAATAGTAGAGAAGCAAAATGAAAGAAAGGAATGAGAAAAGGGCTTTCAATACAAGGGAAGAAGGTCCAACGAAAGTTTCTTATGGCCGTGAATTCGAAAGAATTGACGCCCCAGAGAGTGCCGTCATTTTTCAATCAGTGACCGTTTAACAAGGCGTCCATTTTTAGAATTTTAGTTTTTTTGGAAAATAGTAAGAATCAACGACCGTTTCTCAGGCGTCATTTCAGGATTGAATGACCCCTCATAGGGTCACCATTTCTTGGGAATCGTTGGAATTTGTGAAAGCTGTCAGGCAATGATGAAGGGCATTAATATTTTTTTTTGAGAATTTCTTTATGATGGATGATCGTGTACACGGGCGTTATTTAATGAATGAGCGGCTGTCTGAAGGGTGCCAATTAAGGAATTTCTATTTTTATGGGGAAAAGGATATAAGTGAATTGGCGATGATATCGAAGGCGCAGAATCAAGAATTAGCGACCTCTGCGGCGGTCGCCGTTTATCACAGAGCCTCAGTTTTTAGACAGAATTGAAGGATTTTGGAAGATTTGATCACTTTAGACACTTTCATTGGCTCAATCAAGGAAAGATCTTTTATTCATTAAAGGAAAATGATCATTACATGCTTAATGGGCCACCTTGGGCCTCAAATTTCTAAGAGCTATTACATAAATCTTCCATTGATCTTTATCCTCTTCAATATGCTCCATGGGCCGGTGTAGCTTGCTGACCCGCCATAAAACTTGTATTGTCTTGATCTCTTCTCCATCACCTTTTGAGCCCAATTCCCTCTTCTTGATTGGCGGGAGATGAGAAGCCTCTTCAAAGAGATGGCAGGGAAGGTCGAGTTGTGAAAGGCACCGGTGGGAGTTGTAGAGCACGAACTTGGTAGCGCCAATTAGCCATAGCTCCACCCCAAAAGAGAGCCGAGCATGGAGGTCTTGTGTCTTGAGGAACCCCGATGCGCATGTGAAGGCATGTTGTGGCATAACTTTGAGATGTCCATGCCAATCCACCCATTGCTTAAGCTTGGGTACCCGGTTGCTAACTCTTTCCTTTAATCCTAGTGTGCCCGTCATGTAGTGGAGTGGGCTCTTAGAGAAAATCCTAGAGGCTTGTTGGGCTTCCTCACATGGATCAAATTTTAAGTGGAGGTCCACCCAACTAGTGAATAAAAGTATAGACCCATATAAGGGCCTCCCCATAGATGCCAAGGCGAGCCCACTATAGAGATAGGCTAAGACCAACGACCCAATCCTCTTTCCCTCCCATATTCCGCAAATGGTGCTCAATTGCTCCTCTTCCAAGAAATCATCCGCCGAAGGGAATAGCAATGCTCCCTCAAGGTAAATCACCATTGCTTTCATGATCACCTCAATATCCTCTTCTTTGGCTTTTCCCAAAGCTTTGTACACCCACGTCGCAAGCTTCATCAAAGTGATCCCTCTTGTAGCCCTTATTTGATCTATCATGTTTTGGCTTGGGATTAGGCTTGCCAACATCTCTAGTGCACTCATTGGCTCTTGCATGATCGCCATCTTTTCTTCCTCTCCTTGTTTCGAGGTCTTCAATCCTAGTAACATCTCCACCTCTTCTAGAAGGACGGTGGCTTCGAAGGTAGGGAATAGGAAGGTAAGGGTGTGTGGGTGCCATATTTCTATGAGAGCTCCCATGGCGGCCCAATCGAACTGTACATCATTATAGTGTTTGGCATGGGTAACTAAGCCTAAGAGATGCCACTTGGAGAGATAGGATCTCATATTAAGGGTGATTTTGGAAAGAAGTATGGGAGCCATTAGATTTTGGGTATCTCCTAGCCCCCGGGATGAGTGGATAGTCCTGAAAATTAGAAAGGGAAAGAAAGAAGAGAAAAGGATAGAATGCCATTAGATTTGGGTAGAATTGAGAGAAAGAGATAGAACTAAGGCCTTTCTTGAATACTTACTTGGTTTGTTGCAATCCTTCTGCTTATATGCCCATCGATCTCTGTAATCCTCATAAATCCGCACCTTGATCTCTTCAACGGGCATTGCATAAGGTTCTCCATGCTCAAACCTTCAAAACTCTATTTTTCCTATGTTTTTCTTGATTTCTGCACCCCAATCTTGATTTGGGACTTCCTTGGAGCCTTTGGACCTTCTATTTGATGCTAGGAGGAGAGGTGCTATATATAAGGAGGAAGTTTCAATTCACAGGACTAGCTCAAGTTCGAGCTTGAAAAGGATCAAAACTTCAGTTTCTGAGCAGGAAACGAGCTTCTGGAATCTCGAAGAATTGGCGACTGCCATAGTACCCGCTAATTCTTTAAATAGCGCCCATCGTAGTGTCGCCATTTCTTAATTGAGCGACCCTTCAAGTGATCGCCAATTATTTGAATAATGTTGTTTCAAAATTCCATATGAATTATGATGGTTGAATATGAATTATGAGAATTATCATTCCAGTGAGCTTACACTTGTCATGTTTACATGAATCCTTTGTCATGTCATTTTCTTCTTGTTGTGCTAATGATCTTTGAGCGCAGAAAAGACAGGCTATGCAGATTTCAAGGTGCTCTGAGTTCTTCTTCGGTGACATCTTTCACCTTCGTATACCTTCCTGTATGCATTTCTACTATATGTTATCTACTCTATTAGAGTATGTCAAGGACCTTGTGGTTCTGATGAACCTGGAATTTGAGTTCCCCTTCATCAAAAACAGTGATAATTCCAGGGGAGTCTTGATCACACGGATAGGCCGTTGAGTCGTCTAAGACTTGGAATGACGGTTTCACTTTCTGAGTTGGTGTGTGGACAAACGGGCTTCGGCTTAGTGTCAACTCAGAGAACTGGATTCTTGACCTAGTCTGGATGGTTTAGTAATATTATCCTTGATTATTTTCTATTTTAGTTTATTTTTTCTTTTAGCCCAGCATGCATCATGTAGGAATTTGAGCTTTAATGTTGAAAAATCTTCATATTAAGTCAATAACGAGGGCTGCTCACTCTTGATTAAAGTTGACATGATATATTCCATTCTAAATCGAGTACTAAGTTCCCCTTGAAGCCGCTCAGGCTGGTTCCCTGAAAGCATCTTTCGACTGGATTCCTATCTCTTTCTTTTATTTTTCTGCAAATCCACCTTGGTTGTAGCACGTCCACATTGGCTGGTAATCGCTCTCCAATAGTGTTTCTTCTTTCGTGCTCTCGTGCACATTTTGTTAGCTTAGTTTTTCATCCAGGCAATTGTTGCTTTCTCGAAATCATCCGAGGTTGTTTCATTCAGAACCATGAAAAGATTTCCTAACACTTAGTGTTGAAGGCGTGTCACATCACACCTTGGCATCTACTTTTCAGTCCATTCCTCACTTCATTCCGCTACGTTACACTTTCACCCCGTTTTCTGTTCCACTACACTTCAATCAGTCTCACTCCCTTGGGAAGTAGACGCCAAGGCGGGGCAGCTGTAGACACACCAAAATTGACACTATGTTGAGTAAATTTTATGTCACAATGTAATGCCCCGAAGTGAACTTCATTACTGGCTTAATAAGAATATTTTTCTATTTTTTTGGATTTATCTGGAATTTGTAACTGCCTCCTGGGCGTCATATCAATGAACGACCATTTTGTGTGTCGTTATTTTAAAGAAGGGGCAACCGTCCGCGCGGGCGCCATTTCCTGGTTTTTCGATTTCCATTGGATTTTAAATCTCAATAGTAACACTCTTTTGAGTGGGCGCTCATTAATGAACGCCTTTTCAAGCAGGCGCTATTTCTTATTTTAAAAATATGGAAAGTCCGTCATTTCTATAATTTATCCAGGAAATAGCGACCGTTGCTCGGTCGCCCTTTTAATTGACGACGGTCTCTTGGTCGCCATTTAGATTCCGTGTCCACTGCGTCTGCAACTTCCTCTACATGGTGTTCCTTGTCCATTTTGGTTCCAAGTTCTTTTGAGGAAGGAGATCCATGTCGTGGATCGATATCCTTGTTTTTAATCCCATTAGAACAAGGAATTTGATCCTATAAATACCCCTTTGATTAATCATGCGCGGTTCTTCTTTTACATCTGAGGGTGAACGAAAAATAGCAGAGAGAGCCACAAATTAGAGAGCTTTTTGCTTTGTTTTTCCTAACGTTTACAGGTGTGCGTGTCGGAAAGAGAACTTTATTCTCTTTTTTTCTTCCTCCTGCGCCTGCAGCCGATCTTCCTCCCGTGCCTGCAGCTGATCTCTCTCCATTGCTCCTTGCTTGCTGTAGTGGTGTAGAAGGGCCACCTTTCATAATCTCAGCTTCCCTTCTCTTAGTTTATTTTATCTTACTGCTCTATATCCTTATTAATTTGCACGTTCATAATCTCCAGCATACTCTCTGTTAGATTATCTTTTAGCATATCTTGCTTATTTTGCATACATATTCCCTCCCTTTTGCTCCTTCTTAAGGGGTTTAAAAACAAACACACAAGGTGCGTTCATGCCCTTATTGCATAAATTGATTTTCATTGAGCATCAATACTACACTTTTTGGTTCTAATCCATTCTTTTCTTGTCTTTGGTTGTCTTCTTTTCAAGGGTAATTAAGATAAAAACCTCCTTCATCGGCCGGCCGGTAGAAGGAGGAAGTTGGACTCACACCACACCCGCTTGCAAGGTATTCTTCGCGATCACCTTTCTTCTTTTCAGGTAACCCCTTTGACGATCACACTCATAGAGTAGCATCACATGCTCCCTCCCCCACCTTTTGTCTTTATCATCTTATCATCATCATCCTCACCTTTATCTTGGTAATTTTTTTATTTCTTTTTAAATGTCTATGTGACACGTTCACACTGGCGAAATTGGCCAGCTCCCTGGCAGTCCCACAAGATGAGACCTTGAACATCATCGTGATCAACCAACGACAAGTCCCTAGCATGTTAGATATGCAACCAGAAGAGCATGAAGTCACCACGACCGAGAAAGCTCATATACCTGATTGGAGAGATATCCTCCTACAATGGTTTGTGCATCAAAAATTATCGAAAAAAAAGGAACAAAGAATGAAGCTAGTCAGAATTAAGGACTCTTACGAGTTTAAAAATGGAACGTTGTTCCGAATTATGGCGGATGCCCGTAAAAAGATCATGCTCCACTGCTTATCTATAGAAGAAGCATGGCAGGTAATGTGCAAAGTACATACTGGAATAGCCGGAGCACATCAAGCCGGGCTGAAGATGAAAATTGAAATCAAGAAGTTGGGCTATTATTGGCCCACTATATTTGATGATTGTTGCAAATTCGCAAAGTCATGCCAAAAGTGTCAAAAGCATGCTGCTATACCCAGAAGGCCTCTAGTGCCACTTCATCCAACAATACCCAACTGGCCCTTTACACAATGGGGAACGGATGTGGTCGGCCCTCTACCAACATCTTCTGCTGGAAGTAAGTACATCATGGTGGCAACAGATTATTGTCCCCGGTGGGCGGAAGCTGTAGCACTCAGGGAAGTGACTGGTGAGCTGGTGGCCAGATTTATCAAATAGAACATTATATTACGGTTTAGTGTTCCCAACCGAATCATATCAGACAATGGCAGTCATTTCAAGAATCAGAAGATTTAGCGTCTGTCTGATAAATACAAAATTGATTGGAGAACATCTACCCCGTACAACCCGCAGGCAAACAGGTTAGCAAAAGCTTTTAACAAAACACTGTGTACTCTCTTGTCCAAGATAGTTAGTTCTTACAAAAGGGATTGGGAGGAAAAGATGTATGAAGCTTTGTGGGCATATCGAACGGTCTACAAGACTCCCACAGGTTGCTCACTGTTCTCTCTTGTATACGGCTCAGAGGCTGTAGTCCCCATCGAGCTGAAAGTACCATCGTTAAGGGTCGGCATTCAACATGGTCTGGTTCTTGACAAACAAACAAATGTCAAAAGAAGGCTAGAAGAACTAGCTGATCTAGAAGGAAAGCGTCTTCGAGCGCAACAGAACATTTAGATATATCAAGTCTGCATGGCGTGCGCCTTCAACAAACTCGTAAAAGGACGAGAATTCAAGAAAGGAGACCTGGTCATGGTGAAGAAAAAGGAGGCAAGGCTTCTAACCCTAAGGGCAAATTTCCTAAAAATTGGTTGGGTCCATATGTGGTCCAGCGTGTATACGAGGGCAGAGCCTACGTCATCGTCAATCATCGGGGAGAGGTACAATCCCGCCACTCAACGACAGACATCTGAAGCTATACCATGCACCACCACCCCCTTTCAATGAAATGGTGAATAATTAAATTAATTATCCAAGCTTGTGCCCCGCAAATCACATCTCCTCCTTCGGGTTCGTGCACCATGCTCCAACCTGCAATTATTTGGTCAAAAACAAAATGGGGCTTGGAATAGAGGTGCCCCGCCAGCCTTGTTTGAGCATCCTGCTAAGCAAGGGTAAAAATGGCTACAACCCGGCTGTGGCGAAAACCCGAAAGGGCGCTGCAAGCGAAAAAGGGTACCCCGTCACGTGAGAACCCGAAAGGGCGCGTGGGCAAAAGCAAGAGGGGGCTGGCTCCGATGAAAACCCAAGAAGGGCGCCTGGGTTAGTAATGTGGTAATCAATATATATACATATAGATATCATCATCACTATTCATTCTCGACCCCTACCATGGAAATTTTCCGCATAACACTCATAACATGTCCCACCAGAAAACCCATAACAAAACCACCGTTGATCCATTGACATCATCGTCAGGATCGATACTTAAACCTACCAGCATAAGGCCTTACGCCTACATTTTTAAAACCCTTCTTTGCTCCGGCATCCACCCCATGCCGATGAACAAAACGACCGTTGATCCATTGACATCATCGTCAGGATCCATGCTTAAACCTACTGGCATAGGCCTTACGCCTACACCGCTAAAACACTTCTTTGCTCCGGCATCCCTTCTATGCCGATGAACAAAACCACCATTGATCCATTGACATCATCGTCAGGATCAATGCTTAAACCTACTGGCATAGGCCTTACGCCTACACCGCTAAAACCCTTCTTTGCTCCGGCATCCACCCCGTGCCGATGAACAAACCAACGTTAATCCATTGACATCATCGTCAGGATCGATGCTTAAACCTACTGGCATAGGCCTTACGCCTACACCGCTAAAACCCTTCTTTACTCCGGCATCTACCCTATGCCGATGAACAAACCACCGTTGATCCGTTGACATCATCGTCAGGATCGATGCTTAAACCTACCAGCATAGTCCTATGCTTACACCGCTAAAACCCTTCTTTTCTCTGACATCCACCCCATGCCGATGAACAAACCATCGTTGATCCATTGACATCATCGTCAAGATCGATGCTTAAACCTACTGGCATAGGCCTTACGCCTACACTGCTAAAACCCTTCTTTGCTCCGGCATCCACCCCATGCCGATGAACAAAACCACCATTGATCCATTGACATCATTGTCAGGATCGATGCTTAAACCTACTGGCATAGGCCTTATGCGTACACCGCTAAAACCCTTCTTTGCTCTAGCATCCACCCCATGCCACTGCTAAAACCCTTCTTTGCTCCGGCATCCACCCCATGCCGATGAACAAAACCACCGTTGATCCGTTGGCATCATTGTCAGGATCGATGCTTAAACCTATCGGCATAGGCCCTACGCCTACACTGTTAAAACCCTTCTTTGCTCCAGCATCCATCCCATGCCGACGAACAAACCACCGTTGATCCATTGACATCATCGTCAGGATCAATGCTTAAACCTACCGGCATAGTCCTTATGCCTACACCGCTAAAACCCTTGTTTGCTCCAGCATCCACCCCATATCGGTGAACAAAACCATCGTTGATCCATTGACATCATCATCAGGATCAATGCTTAAGCCTACCGGCATAGGCCTTACGCCTACACTGCTAAAACCCTTGTTTGCTCCGGCATCCACCCCATGCCGATGAACAAAACCACCATTGATCCATTAACATCATCGTCAGGATCGATGCTTAAACCTATGGGCATAGGCCTTACGCCTACACCGCTAAAACCTTTCTTTGCTCTGGCATCTACCTAGTACCGGTGAACACACTACTATTAAAAAGAAAAAAATTGGGCTTAAAATAGAGGTGCCCCACCAGACTTGTTCTAGCATCCTGCCGAGCAAGGGCAAAAATGGCTACAACCCGACTGTGGCGAAAACCTGAAAGGGCGTTGCAGTCAAAATTGGGTACCCTACCACGTGAAAACCCGCAAGGGCACATCGGTAAAAGCGAGAAGGGGCTGGCTCCGGTGAAAACCCGAAAAGGGCACTTGGGTCAGTAATGTGGTAATCAAAAAAATGATGATGATGAATGACATGTTTTTATGTTCATCTCCTCAAACCATGTCATGGGAGCTCCCGGCATTTCTTGTATGTCCCATGTCGATGAACAAATTACCATCGATTCCTTGACATCATCGTCAAGATCAGTGCTAAAACCTTCCGGGGTAGGCCTTACGCCTATATTGCTAAAACAAATTCTCTTTGCTTCGACACTCACCCCATGTCGATCAACAAACCACCATCGATTCCATGAAATCATCGTCAAGATCGGTGTTAAAACCCTCGGTGTAGGCCTTACGGCTACGCCACCAAAAGCAAAGCAAATACCCATCTACCAGGCCTCATGCCTATGCCTTCCCACCGTTGTGGCATCCCTAGCCACTCGAACAAGCATTCTCTATTATATCCACACCATGGATTTCCGAGGCGCTCGCGGTGCGGTGGAGCGAACCCCTCACCCTTTCACTAAAAGAGTGAGCGCTCTCCTGCGGTTTACGCGTAGTATCCCTCGAAAGGCAACATGGTCCTTGACCCTTGGCCGGCATGACAAGAAGGAAACAAGACAACACAAGAAGGAAGCCCGGAGGCTGCGAGAGAATAAATTTCTGAATTCCATTACGATAAAAGAGAAATTACAAAAGACCTCTCTTTGGAGGAAAAGAGCTACATAAAGTATGGTTATTGACGGTGAAAGATATCTTCGAAGTCTAAAAATCCCATAGAAGGGGCTGCCCCCTGCTCCCGAAGATGAATCTCCTCCTCCTGAGGCTGATCCAGCTCGCTATGCAATGAAGCCACCTGACCCTCCAGCACGGAAGTCTACTTAGCACTTTCAGCATCCACATCTTCTATGAGATGCAGCTCCACCCGCAGAGATACCATCTCCACTTGCAGCTCTTCCAGCCTGCCCTGTAATGATTGAATGGGTGAGGATAGGGTTGCAGCAATAGCACGATGCTCCTGAAGATCCAACTCTACATGTTCTAGAGTCGCCTGGCAGTCAGCTTTCTGCATTTTTAACGTGGCAAGTCTGTCACTTTTAATACGCCCCCGAAAGTCTCGGCGGTTCATAAATTTCAGCAAAAGAATCACCCTCTGAGTCCATAGCTCCATGGGGTATCCCAGTGCCAGAACACCAATAGATAGCTGCTCGGTAATTCCTCGCAGCCTGGTATAAGTCAGAGCCGGCTCGGACAAGACTACCTGTCGTAGCATCCCCAGATGATGCCATACCACCTCGTCCGAAGAAGTAATGCCAAAAGATGTCAATGGCGGAGGATGGAATTCAACTTCACTATCCACATTTTCCCACAAGTCAACATCCGTGGCTGAAGAAGAGGACGGCAAGGCCGGCACAATGGCAGTGCTTGATGCTCCAATAGCTTCATTGAGCCCCGATAGCTTCTCTCCTGACAGGGTGTGTTCTTATAATGTCACCATGCTAAGAAGAGTTGGAGATGTCTCTGACCCTAAATCAATAGCTCGCTCTTCAGGAATTGGAAGCACTTGAATAGATACCAGAACCATCACTGAGGTAAAGGCGATGCTCGGGTTTCAGGCCTTAATTCCAGGGCAAGGGCCGGCCCTGAAGTTTCCCTTGATGTATCCAGCACAATGGGCATTACATCAGATCCAGGCTGAGCTCTGACAGGCACAGGCCGCAATATGGGCATGACCTTTTCAGGGGCTGAAGGCACGATAGAAGGAGGGCATGACGCTTCGACAGGAGAAACACTACCGATTATAGGAACTATGACTTGACTTGAGATGATTGACATCTAAAGAAGGGGAAACAAGCAAAAGAGTATTAGACGGTTTGAAGGACCAGAGACAAAAGTAGTATCTGGAGCATGGAACTCACTTCAACTACAGCAGGTTCCGGAATCGACATCTCGACAACTTGCTGGATATATAGATGGCTCTTCCATTAGTGTTTCAGCTACAGAAGAGGTTGGATATTCCTCTACATCGGTCCCAACAGCCATCTCTGGCAGGGTCTCTGCAGGGGTTCTAACAATGAGCCGAGGGGGACTAAATACGACCAATCCTTCTATTAAGGGGCTGTTTGCGACCTTTTCTTTCTTTGGCGAGTCGATCGACCAACTGACTAACTGGTAGTCAAATGATCAATTAATGACGTGGGCGTGCTAGTCACATGAGTGACGAATTTATGATGCGCTCATTCTGACCCATGTCGGGCGAATGTGAGGTTCGGTTGGGACCAGCAGTCCGCCATACCATAAAGGCTATGGCGTTAATTACATCCCCCACGAGGAGGGAACACCTTTGATTAATTGCCGAGATAATGGGCTGTCGAGGCCGGAATAAAGGATGTAACTTTGTGAGCACGACAAGATCACGTGCGATTTATTTATTATGCAAGGGGGACATGATTTATTAAATTAGAGACCTTGGGTACGTAGCGGAGGACGTAGGCCCGAAGACCACCATTGCGCATAGCGGAAATTTCTGATCGGGCGTAACCCGACCTTCGGTCAACGCCATTTAATATACCCTTGGGTCTATGCAAGCATTCAGGCATGATGATGATAACTATACTGAGCATGGAAATAGAATTATGATGGTAAGCGATACTTAATCACATTCATTGATCCCCGTCAGAAGAGAGGGAAACGATAGCACAAAGGTGATGACGAAAGTAAAGTGTTCACACACACGATATTCAACATGGTAAAGAGGTTATTTGGAGCATAAAGAACCTTTACCTTATTCAATCTACTACTGATTGGGGCTGCCAATCTTGACCACGGAAGGCCCCATGGCGAGCCATGGGTTTAGACAGCAAAGCGATCAGAAACGGCAGTAGGAAACGTAGGTATATGACTTAAAACGGTGTGCTAAAACGTAGGTGAAACCGTTAAACCGGCGCGGCCTTAGTGACTTTTAACCTGGGGCGCAGGGAAAGGGGCGCGCCGGCTAGGGGCGCGTCGGAAATTGGCAATCTAAAGAAATCAGGTTCATGAGTCTAGAACTAATCCGACGCGGGGGGATACCGCGCCGTATTAAGGCACGTCGGTTTAAGGCCACGTCGTTTTAGCTTGTTTTTATGCATCTTCTAAACCCTTTGAGTTCATTAGGTTTTTTTTATTGAAAGTTATGGGATTATTTGGGCCAACTGATTGTTTGGTTGGAGTCCAGGACCCCCTGGAAATGATACATTGAGTCAGTGCGAGGTTCATACTTGAGCACCGAGTTGATTGAGTCCAGAACGGGCGTTTCATTATGGCTTATTCATTCTTAATCTGTCCAAAATTGGATAGCATCTCCCCTGAACCTGAAGAGCTGCAGGGGAGAAGCGGGGTCATGCTCACCTATGGAGCAAGCCCCTAAACCGCCGGTCTGCACAGTGGCAGCCAGCAAAATCCCATCGGATAGGGTGCTCTGAGGACTAGCCTGCGAGGGGCACCAATACTCCGTGCGTGAGAATAAAAGGACGAGGCCATTGATGATGAGAGCATCACCCCGAGGGCTAGCATGCGAGGGGTGGACATCCCACAGATTATGGCACATCCGCTGAAGGGACCGGCCGTTAGGAGAGTGGAGCTCCGAGGGCTAGCCTACGAGGAGCGTACATCCCTTGGCCTTGATCAGACCTCCGATTGTCGGGGCTAAGCTCGTTGGGCTAAGGCCCCTGTCATTGTCTTCTATGGCCCTGAGGAAGCATCTACCATCGAGAGATAGAGCCCCCGGTCGCCTAGCAATTCCACGAGGCGATAAGGGAATGTCCCCCTCCCCGGGTGATTAAAACGATGAGAAAATCTCGGAACAGTTCGAATGATCATGATGCGTAGAGGTAGTAAATGCATAAATGAGACGGGCCCATCGCAGGAGCATATGCTCGAACAGTTAAAAAGTGACATTCAGGGGATGGACCCTGCAATCCCAAAGGAAATCCTCACTTCACGAGTGATAGGGCGGCACGAAGAGAGAGATTAATGGGAGTTAAGCCCATGACAGCACGGCGGAGAGAGGCATGCGCAGAAGCACAGCTCTGTCCATGAAAAAGGGGGGTACGAAGAGCCTTGAATCAAACATGAGAATGATCGAAGGAAAAGCCCCCGGGGAGGGGTGTTTCTGTAGCCGACGATGATTCGGGGCATGATAGAGACTTCGGAGAAATCGGAATCAGAGAAGTACGTAGAGAAGAACTCAGACACACGCATTGGCATAGATAGAAAAGGGGGGCTGAAGATCATTCATTCGACCCGTTGATCTAAGCATTCACACATATATGTATTACCATCCCAGAAACGGGAATGGTTTAGCATTTACATAATAAGAACATGGCACCGGCACCATTGCTCGGTCGTCGTTCGCCAATAGCGGAGGCAGAGGACGTGTAGAGCACAACAACAGGGGAAGGGGAAAAAGAGAAAATCGCATAGAAGGGGGAGGAGAATAGGCTCATATCATCGCCACTCCTCCCCCTCTCGCTTACATCCGATGGGTGGAAAGCCCAGAAGAAGGAATCCACGGAAAGCAGAGGGAAGACCGGCACCGGCGCCCACCTATTCCTGGAACAGGGTATCGTAGAGAAAGGAAGACGGCCGGCGGAAGATCCTCCGAAGAAGCCCTACTCCCTCTCTTCTTCAAAGGAAAGCCCTCTCGAAAAACCCTCCTCTCTTTTCCTTCTTGCTCTCTATATCTTCTGATGTCTCGATATATCTCCCCGCTTTTCTCTTTTTTCTCTTCTTTTTTTTTAATCGAACGTCACACATATATATAACAGGTTGAGGCCCTTCATCCCGCGTGGGCTTTGGCGTGCCGGGAGGAAGCTCCATTCTTTAGCTCGCCGGGATAGGAGGACGCGAGGGTAGGTCTTAAGCGCGCCGGCCAAAGGGGCATTAGGTGGGGGGCGCGCCGGGATAAGGGCGCGCCGTGCTAACGTCCCTTGCGCGCTTCGAGACAGTCGACGAGTCTGGGGATGATTCCGGGGATCACCGTGAACATTATCTCGCCAATGCCCATCGAAAGCTTGACGAGGCATTTTGTCGAAGCCCCTCGGTTGACGTACGGCCATTCTCGAGACTCCAGATAGCTTTAGTTTGGTCGCGCGGGTTTAACGCTGACATGGCCTTCGGCTCTACGATCCATGCCGTTGACTCAGTCTGGCTCGTACCCAAAGCTCCCTAGGGGGTTGGATAACACCAGGGATAGTTCCGCCTACGCTGGGTGATCATTCGGCCACTAACGGGCCCATCTTGGCGGGAAGCCGTACCCGTGCCGGGTGATCGGGGTCTTCTACCGACAGAACCTTCAGCCCCCTTGTTGTGAATGGCCGAGGACGTTCTTCCTCCTCAGGAGAGTCACCGGGTAGACCGTCGTCCTTGGTCGGGTGACGGATGTAGGGTAGCGACATGACGGGGTCGATGCCGGATCATTGGGCAGGCTTGGTCGCACTGCCGGTTGGTTGTGGATTCATCTCGACTCTCCTGAGGTGAAGTCCCCGGTATTCACTTCAAGGTGACTCGGGACCCTGGCAGCTTGAGGAGCCTTTAGTAAGTTGATCTTCATCGGCTTCTGTGCTTCAGTGGGCCGTATCATTAGTCTTTGTGGCTTGGTCGCCGAAGGATCATATTTTGGGTGCCAACAAATGCCCCCAGACGTGGGTGTTGCGCACGAGGCACGTGTGTAGCAGGGCCGACGGATGCATTTCACCCGGCCTGACCTCCTCTTCGGTTGACAGGAGCTCTGGATGGCCCTTACTTCGGCACGGATGTTAATCTGCCGCCGTTTACATCTTAATACGGCGCGGCCTTGGGTGTTAACTCGTTAAACCGGCGCGGCCTTTACATTGGATTGGTTAATCCGGCGCGGTTCTTCCCGGCGGGCCTTTTGCTTATAAGCTTTTTAATCCGGCGTGCTAAATAGCGCGCCGGTTTAACGGTGGGGAGGCCTCCCCTATATATCTCTTTCTCGCTTGTTTTCTTCCTTCATCGCCTTTCATTTACGCATTTCTTTTCTCTCTCCTCCTGTTTCTCTTCCTGCGGCACCGAGAGCGGCGGCTTTTCCTTCGGGTGAGTGGGGGGATGCTGTACATTTGGGTTTCAAAACCCTTTCTTTGGGCCCCGGGATGCTTCTAGCAGGGCTTGCCCTCGGAGCTATTTCCCCGGGTGTTCCTTTTGGCCTCGGTGTAATGCCGATGGCTGCTTTTAGGGGCCATTCCCTGGGTGGACGTGTTCCCACTTTTCTTTGGCAATCCCCCGTGCTAGGGAGACTCTGCTGAAATTTTGTCAGAAATCTACCTTTGATTAGCTATTTCCTGACTTTTGATTATTGTTTGATGTGCTTCTTTGCAGCTATTATGGCATCCAGCTCTTCTTCTCATGCCGTGGTGACGTGGGCGAACGTCAATTCCCTTGATCGGGGGCACGGTCAAGTGGCCGTGGTTGTGGAATCTTCAGATTCGGAGACAGACACTGTGGATACCAGCCATCTCCTCATTCTTGGGGGTGACTCCTTTCATTATGACAGAGAGGGTGTAGCCAGGAGGCGATCCCCTCGGGGCAGGGCGGACCTGCTCTTGAGGTATCATCTATTGTTGCCCCTGGTGCGGAGAGCACCGGGGAAGTTCCTGCCGAGGGTGATGCTCCTGCTGGCGAGGCTCCTGCTCCGACGGCGGAGCGTCCTGAAAGAGCAGAGGGGTCCTCTTCCTCTGAGCAGGTAGATTATGGTGGCGGCTCCAGTGACGAGGAGCTCTCACTGATTGATCTCGAGACCGATGACACCGGGGCGTCCTCGGCCTATGAAAGTGATTATCTGACTTTCAGCCCGGCCCGGTTGTCGTGGGGCGGTCCCGAGCCGTCATTATCGCTTGAGAGTGAAGAGGCCGGTGCCGGGGGAGCTCCTCTTAAAGATTTGAGCTTAGTACCCGCTGAGGTAAGGACCTGCCCAGGGTCGGTGTTTGCTGTTCTTCTTTATCTTCCCTCCAGCCTCGTTTTTTAAATGTATATATATTTCTGATGCAGGCTGAGGTGGCGCTGCCAACCATGACGGTGCAGATACCACTCCCGGCTCTGGGAACGGGCCATGCAATTCTCCCATCCGTCCTGTGGCCTATCGCATTGCGATACCCAAAGGACCTTGCAGCAGCCATGGTTCCAGTCGGACCCGGAGCACTCGTGGAAGTTGATAGTTCGGCGGCAGCCGGAGATTCTTCGCCAATGCAGGCTACACAGCAGTCAATTCTAGAAAAGGGTGGTCCTGCTGAGATAGAAGCCGGAGAGATTATTGAAGAACAGGCGTCTTCGGCTCTCGACGTTCCTATTGGACCCCCATCCCAGGGGGCAGGCAAAGAAATTGTTGTTGTTGAGGCTCCAGCCACCGTATCTGCCAGTGCGGTTGTTCCCCACCGCAGTGGACTGCAGCTCATGCCATCGTCATCTTCCGGGTCGGCCGATGATATCTGGGCTGCTGTGGATAGCAGAGTGGAATTTGAACTGCCCGAGACGTCGCCACTGGGTCTTCAATCTTCAAATGACCTTGTGTGGAAGTTTTTGGGGACTCTTCAACAGACCATAATGGCTAGCTGGGATTTAACTTATGTTCAGCTGAGGGGCTTGACAGAGCATCTTTCCCGATCGCTGTTGGCCTTTGGTTGCCCTATGGATGATTGGACTCCGCGGGTAGTCATGCTCCCGAAGTATGTAAACAGTAGAGAATTTCTAGGCCGGGAAGCAGCTGACCAACTGGCGGCCATATCATTGAAGCGGGCTAAAAGCCGAACGACCTCATTTCTCTGCAAGAGACTGCAGCTAGGATGAGGGATGAAGCCAAGGCCTCTTTACAACATCGAAGCTTCCTGACGGCCTGGATGGCGGCATTACAGGCCGAACTTTCAAGGGTAGAGGCCGAACTTGAAGAAGTAGATCGCCTGGGAGTCCAGAAGGCGGAGGATGCAGAGATGGCTGAGGGACAAGCTGCTTCCCTCAAGGAGAAGCTATCTGAGCTGGAGGCCACCGAGTTCCGATTGCAAGAACTGACCCGCCATCCTTCCCTGGGTATTCCTGCGCTGGAGGACATCTTCCGACGCCCTCTGCCGTAGTCTTTTTTTTCTCTTTATTTGCTCCCTTTTTGACGCACTTCATGTACTCCGGGGGATGGCCCGTGTAACATGTACCTTTTACTTCATAGTAATGGAAAATCTCCATCGTGCTTTTTGAATGAAGACTCCATCTTGTCATTATTCTTTTCTCTTCCATTCGCCCGTTGTTTCTAATCCGAGTGTATGAGTCACTAGGGTAGGAAAGCGCTCACGCCTTCAGCAAAGGGGTGAGGTGTTCGCTCCACCGCGTCGTGACTTTTCTCGAGACTAACAACGGCCTATGCCAGCCGAGAGTCCGGGGGACTCAAGAGGGTATATCAAAACTGGCGGGTAAGCGGTCCTGCCGAGGATGGCAAGACCCGAGAATGGGTAGCGACCGGTCCTGTCGATGATGACGAAGGTCGAAAAAGGGTAGACGGTCTTGACGATGATGACAAGAACCGGACTAGGGTAGCGACCGATCTTGCCGATAGTGACAAGGGTCGAAAAGGGTAGACGGTCTTGCCGATGGTGACAAAAACCAAGTAGAGTAGCGACCGATCTTGCCGATGGTGACAAGGGTCGAAGAGGGTAGACGATCTTGCCGATGGTGACAAAAATCGGGTAGGGTAGCGACCGATCTTGCCGATGGTGACAAGGGTCGAAAAGGGTAGACGGTCTTGCCGATGGTGACAAAAATCGGATAGGGTAGCGACCGATCTTGCCGATGGTGACAAGGGTCGAAAAGGGTAGACGGTCTTGCCGATGGTGACAAAAACCGGATAGGGTAGCGACCGATCTTGCCGATGGGGACAAGGGTCGAAAAGGGTAGACGGTCTTGCCGATGGTGACAAAAAATGTATAGGGTAGCGACCGATCTTACCAATGGTGACAAAGGTCGAAAAGGGTAGACGGTCTTACCGATGGTGACAAAAATCGGATAGGGTAGCGACCGATCTTGCCAATGGTGACAAGGGTCGAAGAGGGTAGATAATAGATGTATATAGGCGGGATATCGGATTAAAATTCCCCGTCGACCTCGTAAGGGGTCTTTCGGACAGAGAATGAATCATCACTATTCATCATTCAATTTTTTATTCACATTACTGACCTAAGCGCCCTTTCGGGTTTTCGCCAAGGCCAGCCCCCTCTTGCTTTTGCCCGCGCGCCCTTTCGGGTTTTCACGCGGCGGGGCACCCGATTTTGCTTGCGACGCCCTTTCGGGTTTTCGCCACAGCTGGGTTATAGCCATTTTTGCACTTGTCCTAATATAGGAACAAGTCTGGCGGGGTATCTCTATTTTTAACCCCATTTTCTTTTCTTTCTTTCTTTTTTTCTTGAATTCGGGATGCAGAAGAACTGGACTGCGAAAATATTGACTGGCCTTGTCGATGATGACAAGGATTGGACCCTGCTCCGGTCTGTCGACACTGGTTAGATATTGAAGCAAAGGATACGGTATATTAACAAGGATGTAAGATCCGAGCTAAGGGTAAAGATCGACCGGTCTCGCCGATGATGACGAGGGTCGAACGTGGGTTTATTCATCAGCATGGGCCACATGCCGAGGCAAAGGTAGGGTTATTAACGGGGACGGAAATTCCAAGTTAAGGCTAGAGATAGACCGATCTCGCCGATGATGACGAGGGTCGACCATGGGTTTATTCATCAACATGGGTCACATGCCGAAGCAAAGATGGGATTATCAACAGGGACGTAAGGTCCAAGTTAAGGGTAGAGATCGACCGATCTCGCCGATGATGACGAGGGTCGAATGTGGGTTTATTAAAGGATTTTCGGTGGGACTTTGATGGTTGTCCCTTTCGGAGTTTCATTGGGTGGAGAATAGGAGAGGAATTTGGAAATCACCACTTTACTGACTCAAGCGCCCTTTTGGGTTTTCGCCGGAGCCAGCCACCTCTTGCTTTTGCCCGCGCGCCCTTTCGGATTTTCACCAGGCGGGGTACCCGATTTTTCCTGCAGCGCCCCTTCGGGTTTTCGCCACAGCTGGGTTATAGCCATTTTTACACTTGTCCTAATATAGGAGCAAGTCTGGCGGGGTATCTCTATTTTTAACCTCATTTTTTTTATTTGTATAGGGTGGCAGGTCGAAGTGTAATGTTCGACGCCTGGTCGACAGTGGATGGCCCGTAGTGGCAACAATGTGAGAATGCCAGCTAGAACACAAAGCCTTTAGCCGACTCGGGTTTATTCGTTAGCGGGAAGATAATGCTAACGCAAGGAAGGGCTTTCGTGCCAATCCGAACATAAGGCTCGTAATGGCGGTGTGGCGTATTCTTTTGGAAGCTTGATCAGGGCGGAATGCCACTAGACCAAGGAGAGGGTAGCTTGATCAGGGCGGAATGCCACTGGACCAAAGGGAAGGGTAGCTCGGTCAGGGCGGAATGCCACTGGACCAAGGAAAGGCAGCTCGGCTAGGGTGGAGTGCCACTAAACCAAGGAGAAGGGTAGCTCGGTTAGGGCGGAGTGCCACTAAACCAAGGAGAAGAGTAGCTTGTTTAGGGCGGAGTGCCACTAAACCATGTAAGGTAGCTTGGTTAGGGCGAAGTACCACTAAACCAAGGAGATGGTAGCTCAGTTAGGGCGGAGTGCCACTAAACCAAGGAGAAGAGTAGCTCGGTTAGGGCAGAGTGCCACTAAACCAAGAAGGAGGGTAGCTCGGTTAGGGCGGAGTGCCACTAAACCAAGGAAAAGGTAGCTCGGTTAGGGCGGAGTGCCACTAAACCAAGGAAAAGGTAGCTCGGTTAGGGCGGAGTGCCACTAAACCAAGGGGAAAAGTAGTTCGGTTAGGGCGGAGTGCCACTAAACCAAGGGGAAAAGTAGTTCGGTTAGGGCGGAGTGCCACTAAACCCAGGAAAGGGTAGCTCGGTTAGGGCGGAGTGCCACTAAACCAAGGAGAAGAGTAGCTCGGTTAGGGCAGAGTGCCACTAAACCAAGTAGAAGAGTAGCTTGTTTAGGGCGGAGTGCCACTAAACCAAGGAGAAGAGTAGCTCAATCAGGGCAGAATGCCACTAGACCAAGGGAAGGTAGCTTGATCAGGGCGAGATGCCACTAAACCAAGAAAAGGGTAGCTTGATCAGGGCGAGATGCCACTAAACCAAGAAAAAGGTAGCTCGTTTAGGGAGGAGTGCCACTAAACCAAGGAGGAGGGTAGCTCGGTTAGGGCGGAGTGCCACTAAACCAAGGTAAGGGTAACTCGGTTAGGGCGGAGTGCCACTAAACCCAGGAGAAGAGTAGCTCGGTTAGGGCGGAGTGCCACTAAACCAAGGAGAGGTAGCTCGGTTAGGGCGGAGTGCCACTAGACCAAGGGAAGGTAGCTCGGTTAGGGCGGAGTGCCACTAAACCAAGGGGAAAAGTAGTTTGGTTAAGGCGGAGTGCCACTAAACCAAGGAGAAGAGTAGCTCGGTTAGGCGGAGTGCCACTAAACCAAGGAGAAGAGTAGCTCGGTTAGGGCGGAGTGCCACTAAACCAAGGAGAAGAGTAGCTCGATCAGGGCAGAATGCCACTAGACCAAGTGAAGGTAGCTTGATCAGGGCGAGATGCCACTAAACCAAGAAAAGGGTAGCTTGATCAGGGTGAGATGCCACTAAACCAAGGAGAAGAGTAGCTCGGTTAGGGTGGAGTGCCACTAAACCAAGGAGAGGTAGCTCGGTTAGGGCGGAGTGCCACTAGACCAAGGGAAGGTAGCTCGGTTAGGGCGGAGTGCCACTAAATCAAGGAGAGGTAGCTCGATCCGGGCGGAGTGCCACTAACCAAGGAGAAAAGTAGCTCGATCCGGGCGGAGTGCCATTAAACCCAGGAAAGGGTAGCTCGTTTAGGGCGGAGTGTCACTAAACCAAGGAGAAGTGTAGCTCGGTTAGGGCGGAGTGCCACTAAACCAAGGAGAAGAGTAGCTTGTTTAGGGTGAAACGCCACTAACCAAAGGGGAGGTAGCTTGATTAGGGCAGAGTGCCACTAACCAAGGAAAAGTTAGCTCCGACCGATCACTCGGGACATGTCGGTTGCGCTGCATGATACAGCTTAATGTGTTTTCCGTTGAGGGGAGAGAACTGAATGACTCCTTTGTGGTCTACAAGGACGTAGGTACCCCCTTCATATACTCGGCCGACGATATACGGCCCGACCCAGTTTTCGACCAGCTTCCCTTTAGGGTTGGAGGCCATCACTTCTTTTCTTTTGACCATTACCAGGTCTCCTTTCTTGAATTCTCGACCCTTGACTAGCTTGTCAAAAGCACATGCCATGCGAGCTTGGTAGAGTTGGATGTTTTGCTATGCCCGGAGGCATTTTCCTTCGAGCTCAGCGAGCTCTTCTAATCTTCTCTCTGCATTGGTTTGTTCACCGCTGACTAGTCCATGCTGGATGACGACTCGCAGCGAAGGAACTTCCAGTTCAATCGGCACCATAGCCTCTGACCCATAGACGAGGGAGAAAGGTGAACAGCCAGTTGGGGTTTTGTAGATAGTACGATAGGCCCAGAGTGCTTCGTACATCCTTTCTTCCCAATCTTTTTTATTAGACTTGACAGTCTTCGCCAGCAATGTGCATAGTGTCTTGTTGAAGGCTTCTGCAAGTCCATTGGCTTGAGGGTTGTAGGGGGACGATGTCCTCCAGTCAATCTTGTATTTGTCGGCCAGCCGATAAACCTTCTGGTTCCTAAAATGGCTGCCATTATCAGAGATGATTCGGTTGGGGATCCCGAACTGGAATATTACGTTCTGCCGGAAGAATCTTGCAACTGGTTCTCCCGTTACATCTCTTAGTGCTACCGCCTCTGCCAATCTAGAGAAGTAGTCTGTAGCCGCTAAGATATATTTGCACCCTGAGGAAGATGCTGGTAGCGGTCCTACCACGTCCGTGCCCCACTGAGCAAATGGCCAGCTTGGAAGGGTCGGATGTAATGGCACTGGAGGTCTCCTTGCCATGTTAGCGTGTTCTTGACACTTCTGACAAGCTTTGGCAAACTTGCAGCAATCATCAAATATAGTGGGCCAATAGTAGCCCAATTTCTTTATCTCAATTTTCATCTTTGGGCTAGCCTAGTGTGCTCCAGCTGATCCCGCATGGACTTCTTGCATCACCTGTCCCGCCTTTGTTGAAGACAAGCAACGGAGTAGGACTTTCCTTCGGGCATCTGCCATTATTCGGAACAGGGTTCCGCTTCTCATCTCGTAAGAGTCCTTGACCCTCAGGAGCTTCATTCTTTGTTCTTTCTCTTTTGGAAGCTGCTGGTGTTGGAACCACCGCAGGAGATGTTCTCGCCAATCGGGCTGCTGAACCCTTTCGACGACTGACACCTCGATTTCTTGTTCGTCGGCTAAGACTTCCGTTACGCTGGGGACTTGCCGACGGTTGATCACTGTTATATTCAGGCTTGTGTCTGACGGGACCGCCAATGAACTGGCCAGCTTAGCGAGGGTGTCTGCCTGAGCATTTTGGTCTCGGTTGATGTGCTTAATTCTGATGAAGTAGAATCTTGACATCAGGCGGGTTACCAGCTGGTGGTAGGGGAGAAGCTCTTACTTTTGCACATCGAACTCTCCTTCCAGTTGTTTTATAACTAGCAGGGAGTCCCCGAATGCTTCCAGCATCTGAATTCCCATGGATAGAGTAATTTGCAACCCGATTATTAGGGCTTCATATTCCGCTTCATTATTTATGCAATGTTTGTTTATGGAGCAGGACGTATGTACCACTTCTCCTTCTGGGGATTTCAAGACTATGCATGCTCCTGCTCTGACCCTGAACGGCTTCCAGGGTTTCATATTCAGGAAGCTCCGGCTCCAATGGGCAGTCCCCGGGTACTGGGTGCTCAGCGAAGAAGTCTGCAATAGCTTGACCCTTGACGGCCTTGCGCAGTACATAGGAGACGTCAAACTCCATAAGGATTACCGCCCATTTGCCCAGGCGACCTTTGAGTGCCGGCTGGGACATAATATATTTCAGGGGATCCTCTTTGGACACCAAGCTGATTTCATGTGACAACATGTAGTGTCGAAGCTTCTTAACTGCGAAGACCAGTGCCAAACAGACCTTCTCAATGTAAGTATATTTTTCTTCGGTCCTGACTAATCTCTGACTGAGGTAATAGAGAGCTTGCTCTTTCCCTTCTTCATTATTCTGGGCCAGCATTGCCCCTAGGGAGTTATGTGTAGCTGCTATATACAATATCAATGGTCGTCCTTTCACCGGTGCGCCCAGCACTGGAGGAGTTTTCAGATAGTCTTTCAGCTTGTCAAAGGCCGTCTGGCAATCTTCATCCCAATAAAAGGGAACCTCTTTCATCATCAACTTGTGAAAATGCTGACATCGCCCTGACAAATTGGAAATGAACCGCTGGATATAAGCTAAGCCGCCCTATAGTGATCTCAGCTCGGAGATGTTCCTTGGCGGAGGTAACTCCTGAATTACTTTGATCTTTGCGGGGTCTATCTCGATTCCCCGATATCGGACGATGAAACCTAGGAATTTTTCGCTCGACACTCCAAACGCACATTTCATGGGGTTCATCTTTAGCTCATGCTGCCTCAGCCTCTGAAAGACAATCCAGAGGTCTTGCAGATAATCTTCTTTTTTTTTGGTCTTGACCACCAGGTCATCTATGTAGCATTCGACCTTGTGGTAGAGCAACTCGTCAAAGATTTTGGTCATTGCGCGCTGATAGGTTGCGCCAGCATTTTTCAGTCCAAACGGTATTCTCTTGTAATGATAAATGCCTTTAGGAGTTCGGAAAGCAGTATGGACTCGATCAGGCTCCGCGATCTAAATCTGATTGTAACCAGAAGACCCATCCATGAATGACAGGGCTTCATGGCCGGTTGTAGCATCAATCATGACCTCGGTTATTGGCACCGGGAAGTCATCTTTGGGGCAGGCTTTATTTAGATCTCGGAAGTCGACACATATTAGGATCTGTCCATTCTTCTTCTTCACGGGGACGATATTCGCCAGCCATGTAGTGTACTGGTTTTCTTCAACAAATCCCACGTCAATGAGCTTGTCGACTTCAGCACAAATTTGGGTGATGAGCTCTGGCCTCATGCGCCGCGGTGGTTGCTTCACTGGCTCGGCCTCAGGGCTGATTGTTAGCTCATGTTGTGAGACAGCGGGGCTTAGACCTGGCATCTCTTTGTAAGTCCAGGCGAAGCAATCCCGGTACTCTAGCAGCAACTGGATGTACGGCTCCCGTTCTTCTGGGGACAGTTGGGCGCTGAGGAAGGTGGGCCTAGGGTCCTCCTCATTTCCCAAGTTGACTTCTATTAGTTCATTGACTGTGGCCTGGCCTCCGTCTTCTATCTCCGGAGGTGCCGGTTGGAGGTCAACGAAGTCTGGAATACCATCTTGAGGGTCGAGTATGAGGTTTCTTGATTTCTTGTGCTAGCGGCTGGGTGGATTGTTCTATTAGCAAATCCATTGCCGTCGCAGCTTCCAAGGATGAGAGAGCAGCCTTGGTGTTTGTGGATGAGGTTGCAGCCATAACGGACTGGTAGCTGTTTACAGTCGGACTCGGACAGCATACTGGTTTTATAGCAGAAGCTGAGGAAGTCTCGCCTTCTGGGACAGCTGTATCATCCGCAGAAGTGGCTTTTTCTTTCCTGGTAGCTGGCTCCCCTTGATTGGAGTTGACCAAGGCTTCCCTGATTGGCAGAAAGGGTGTTGAAGTTGTCATTAGTAGGACCCCTGTGGTGGGAGAGACTCCTACTTCCTGAATGTCTTCGGCTTCGCTGCTGCTAGCCGTATCAAATTCGGCTTGAAAGGCTGCTTCTTCAGGATGAACTTGCTCCCAGCATCGGCAAGGGGCCGAGGTTTCTACTTCTTGATTCCCAG
Organism: Amorphophallus konjac; assembly: GCA_022559845.1. Classification (NCBI taxonomy): domain Eukaryota; kingdom Viridiplantae; phylum Streptophyta; class Magnoliopsida; order Alismatales; family Araceae; genus Amorphophallus; species Amorphophallus konjac. Next base: position 237,962,426 of record CM040125.1, on the reverse strand, counting down.
ACCGAGCCAGTTCAAGATATTCGGCTTCCACCGGATACTCATCAAAGGTTGCCCCCTGAGGGCTATCTTCAGTAGGATAGAAGGTGGAGATAGTATCCACCTTGTACCGCCCACTGTAATAATATCCCTCCAGGGTGAAGCCCAACCCTGGATGCTGAGAGACACGTCTCATTTCCTTATCCAGATTTGCAGGATACCACATCTTCTGGAAAGCTTCTTTGCGCTTTTGGGACTGATCGGGAGGAAGGTGTTGCTTCTGAAACATTCTGGCCATCCGATCAGTTGTGAACGCCAGACCTTGGACAGGAACCCGTGGGTTGGCTAGATCTTCAGGGAGGCTGCAGTCTGTGTCTTCCCGAGTGGGATGCTCCTCAGCTGTATAGAACAAGCTACTGGGCCCATCTTCCTGTGTCACCTCCCAAGCTTTGAAAGGTTCGACAGTGGGGTCGTTGAGGCCAAGGACTGGCTTGGTGAGGCCGGCCGGGACTCCGATGCGATCGCGCTGTCGATTGACCTGCACTTCCTTAGCTTTGGGATATAATACTGGGGGTGTTACCCTACCGACGTCTCCAGAAGCTGTGATGTGGGAGACCACCTTCGGCTTGACATATCCGCGTGGCGGTGGTGGATACCAACCGTCACCCGATCTATTCTTCGAGGCCCCTATGGGGGCTTTAGCTTCAGAAACCTTCCGGGGAGGCCCCATATATAGGTTGGCGTCTGCCAAGTGACATTCAAATACCTCGAACGGGTGGAGATCAGCAAATATCCTCTCCTCCTTCCCTTGGAGGCTGTATTTGATGCATTTGTGGAGCGTGGAGGGCACCACCATATCCTCAAGCAGCCATGGGCGGCCGAGCAGCAACTTGTAGGAGGTGCGAGAGTCAATGACATGAAACTGTACTGTTGTAGTGAAATCTGCCAGGGTCAGCGTAAATTCTGCCACTCTCATAGATACTTCACATTTTTGGTTGAAGCCAGCGATACGCATATCCCTGACTTTCTCGAGATGCACATTAAAGTGGTGCCTCTCGTATATTCTGTATGGCAGGATGTTGACTGCTGCACCAGGATCAACCAGTATTCTGTTCAGCTCCCTTCCATTCAGGTGCCCTTTCATATATAGTGGCCTGTTGTGGCTGGCAGTAGGTAGTAGCATGTCTTCCGGAGAGAAGGTCATACTGGCTTCTGGTATAGCCTCGGCTATGCAGGCTTCAAAATGAGCAGGCGTCTGCAGAGCAGTGATGATCGCCTGTCGAGTTTCTTCACTCAAAGAGAGAATTTCCCAGATCGTAAATCGAGCGGGGAGCTTTTTGAGCAACTTCATTATTCGGCTCCCATCCCGGACATTAGAGAGCTTCATCTCTTCAGCCCATCTGGGCTTGGGGAGGTTTTGATTTGTGGGTCCATACGGACCTGCTTCATCTTCCTCGAACTCGGCATCCTCTTGGCTGGCACCGGCTGTCGGGTCTTCTTTATTAGTTGCTGTAGGGCAAGCTCCATCTGCATTTGCATCCTCAGTAGATTGTGCTGGCTGGGGGTGAATGGCCCCGGGTGTAGGGTTAGCCTCTTGACAGGGCCGTTTCCCCTTTGACATTTTCATAAATTCAAGGAATGAAGGGACTGCCTTGCCCCCACTTTTGTTGTATAGGCCTGACGGAGGGGGGATTTGAACTCCCTTAACCTCCGGCGGAGGTGTCTTGTAGGGTTGCTCCCCTCTGAACATGATGTTGTGGTTGGGTGGTGGCTGGCGCCCCCATCTTCTGCCCGACCGAGTGGCATGTGCAGCAGTTGCGGCCTCGGCTTTGCCTCCCCCAGCATGGGATGTGAAGCAAATTTCTTCTTCTTCCTCTTCTCCGGGTAGGTTGAAGAGTGCTGATAGGGTATTGCAGGAGACAACCTGTGCTTTATTGGCCCCAGCAGCCTTTCTTTTCTTCTTCTTTTGCTTTCTCTTCTTTTTGGTTTCTGCGGGTGCCTGCCCCCAGAACAGGCTGCCCTCTTCAGGGGGTGCTACTTCAGCTTCCTCCACCTGTTTGAGTGAGAGTTGTTCCATCTTTTGCCATGGGACGTGGTCCCGTACCAGCAGAGGTTTCAATTCGGGCCGCACATATTCATCTAGCCCTTCAATCAGGTGCTATAGTCGAAGGACCCCAGGATTGGTTTCCTTGATTACTGGTAGCGGAGTCTATCTCCTCCTGTTAGGTGTATGTATTCTGATGGCTGTAGGTGGAGTGACCCATACGGGTGCTACCACTGGCGGAGCAGGCCGGGGTGTAACGCCACGGATATGTGCCCCCTCTTTCGGGCGAGGTGCCCTCTTCTTCTTGTACTTTACAGGGATCTGCTGCCACCCCTGCTGTTCTTTCACGGGCTCCAGGAAATAGATTTCGTAGGCGCTCTGTGTGCTTGCTTCAGAGATCTCCTCAGGTAATGCCTGGTAGAGGGAGACCATGTTGACTGCTGCTCTCCTGGGAGGAGCTTCATGTGGCTGAGGAGGGTCTACTTTGTACTCTCCCAGCTCTATTTCATTCTTCTTTACCATTCCTTCGATGATGTCTTTGAAAACATAACAGTCTTCGATTGGATGTCCCAACATCTGGTGGTAGGGGCAGAATCTTGGACTGTCTTTTATTTTCAGGTCCTCCGGTCTTCTTGGCTCAGGCAGGGTGACCATGCCGTATTCTGTTACCCAGTCGAACAGGACTCGGGTCTTGTCCTTTGGAAAGGAGTAGGCTTTCTTCATCTTGTCCCTCAGCGAAGGACCTTCTTTGTCATCCGGAGCTTTTGCAAGCTGCAGGGGAGCCGCCTTCTTGCCTTTCTCTATCTGCTGTTCGAACGCCTTGATATCAAGCGCATTCGCTTCTTTAGGTGTGGGGCACCGTTCCGCAGCCTTGCCTTTCTGGGCTGTGCTGGCAGCTGACGCCGGGACAGGCTTGGCTAGGAAAGCCTCCACTTCGGCCACCACATTATTCAGCCGGTCGAACGACCGTATTTCCATTCCAATCATCTTCTCCAGGACCTCCCTCCTGAGGTTTTGTTTGCATATTTGTACCGCATCCTCCTGATGCGGGGGCCGCTTGCATCTCATTCCGAGGTTCCTCCACCTCTTGATGTAATCAAGGGCTGTCTCATCTGCCCTTTGTTTTGTTGAGTAGAGTTCGGCCACTATGACCTCCCTCTCTGTGACATGGAATCTTTCTCTGAACTTTCTCTGCATATCCGACCAATCACTGATTGACCCGGCCGAGAGGCTAGAGTACCATTCAAATGCGAGCCCTGTCAGCGAGGACCCGAAGACCTTTAGCAAATATGACTCGTCGGTGGCCAGATCACCCATAACGGCCATGTAATATGCAATATGCTCTTTAGGGGACGCTTTCCCGTTGAATTTGTCAAACTTAGGCGGCTTGTTGACCCCCGGGGGAAGTCGTTTAGCCGCATGGTGTTATGGGTAGGGCACCCGATAGGCATCAAATGCGACATAGTCACCTTCACTTTTCTCTGCGAGCTTCAGCTTGATCATCCTCTCCACCATCATCCGGTTCACGATCGTGGGGTCAACCGGTTCTGGATAGAAGTGTGCCGGCTGCAAGTATGGGGTGACCAGGGTGGTCGCCTGTGGAGGACGCAGCAGCAGGGGTGTCGGGTGCATCTGAGAGAGCACCGGAGGTAGCAGTGGTTGAGGCTGTGGCGGCCGCTATTGTGCCGTCGCCATGCTTGGCTCTGACGGCTGGGGTAGTGTATAGAGCGGTGGAGGGTCGTCGCGACGAGCCGCCCCCCGGGATGACTCACCCTAGACTTCGGGTGGTTTAGAGGCCGATGAGTGTTCAGTTTTTTCCATCAGCTGCTTCTTCAGAGAGTCTATCTCTCGTTGATATTTTTGTAGTAGCATCAGAACTGATGGGTCTATGGTGGTGGGGATACCCTCTGTTGTCTCCCCAGACGTACCCTCAGGCAGGATGTCGAGGAGGACGTCATCTTCTTCTTCCGCCGTCACCACATTAGCGGTCAAGACGGGGGCCTTGTCATCCCAGTGGGGATAGACCTAGGACTGTTTCCCTTTAACCATCATCAGAAGCTCTCTTGCTGCTTCTGTTCTGCGGGTAGTCGGCCCCGGCCGTGCGGCCAATTGAGCCAATTCTTGCGGGTCTTCATGAAGCTCCCCATATTGGTTATATATACCAGCCATGTTGCAGGTGAAAACCTGCATCCTTCTCTTTTGTCGATAGACCCTCCTTCTAGCATGCTGCGGGAAGGTCAGTCTTTCAAACACAGAGATCCTTCTCCTTTCTTCCCGCTCGGGGAAAACTTCATCGGCTTCGATCTCGAAGCCGTCATTATATCCGTTGTCGTCGACTGACGACACCATCATTCTATCTCCCATATCTCCTTCATCTGCCACTGACGGGCAGTAATCTTCCTCAGTGGTGACTGTCTGCATCAGTCGCTGCTGTCCTAGTGAGGGGTTGCCTAAGCCTCGGAAATAATTTCTGACCAAGCAGGTCATCTCTTCTCGACCCCGCTCTTGAGGTAGGACGGGGGGCGATTGTCGACCTCCAGCAAGAGGGATATAGGCCAGCCGAGCTCTGTCGGCCGGCTGTTGGAATCTTCATCCCGCAGCAGGGATGTTGGCTTGACGGGCCGCAGCCCGGAAACTTCTATGGCGCGGAGGATCCGCAACCACCTCTTCTTCCTTCTTCGGGGGCAAGCCCCTTTCTCTTCTCACTTCCGCCTCATTGTTCACAAGACGACGGCAGATGGGTGTTAGCTGGTGGGCAGGTCGGATTCGCTTGGGAACCCACACCTGTTTAAACTTCCTCGGCCTGGGTGCCGGGCTTCCTTGGCCACAGTGGCTGGCTTCTTCTAATTCTGCCCTCCTTCCTGCGAGGGTCTGATAGGCATTGTGGACAGGAATGTTGGGGATGACTCGGTCCGGGGTCACCCATGCAGTGCGTCCGTCGAGGAAGACGCGCATACCCCCGACTAGCATAGATTTCCCGGACTGAGATAGAGTTCCGGCGATTACAGCGGCATTCTTGCGGGCCTGGCGACGTTGGCGTCCTTCAGGGTGTTTGTTGATGACATTGGGGTGGGTCCCACGTATGACGTGGTGCACCAGACAGCTAGCGGCCGGGGTCGGACTTTCAGACAAGTCTTTGCAGCAGGGAACCTCTAGAGGCTCCATTTTTTCCACAGCTTCCTTGACAGGTTCTGGGGCTTCGACCTCCAGCATATCTACAAAGGCTAACCCCAAAAAGTTGGGGAAGCCCACAGCGGCAGGGAAGCTGCCGAATTTCATGGGTACCGCCAGGTACCCTTGCGCGTGTCCAGCGACAATCGAAAGATCGAAGTCAACGCCAGCTATCCTGTTGATCGTCATTGATCTGCCTGCAAAGACAAACGAAGCAATAATTAGTAGCCTTTGAGAGGGCTTCGAAGCCCGAATATCCCGACAAAGAGATGAAAGGTGACACTGGTCCCACCGGGCGTACCAGACTTGTTTGCGACCTTTTCTTTCTTTCGCGGGTCGATCGACCAACTGACTAACTGGTAGTCAAATGATCAATTAACGACACGGGCGTGCCAGTTACATGAGTGACGAATTTGTGATGCGCTCATTCTGACCCATGTCGGGCGAATATGAGGATCGGTCGGGACCAGCAGTCCGCCATACCATAAAGGCTATGGCATTAATTACATCCCCCACGAGGAGGGAACACCTTTGATTAATTGCCGAGATAATGGGCTGTCGAGGCCAGAATAAAGGATGCAACGTTGTGAGCACGACAAGATCACGTGCGATTTATTTATTATGCAAGGGGGACATGATTTATTAAATTAGAGACCTTGGGTACGTGGCGGAGGACGTAGGCCCGAAGACCACCATTGCGCATAGCGGAAATTTCTGATCGGGCGTAACCGGACCTTCGGTCAACGCCATTTAATATACCTGAGGGTCTATGCAAGCATTCAGGCATGATGATGATAACTATACTGAGCATGGAAACAGAATTATGATGGTAAGTGATACCTAATCACATTCATTGATCCCCGTCAGAAGAGAGGGAAACGATAGCACAAAGGTGATGATGAAAGTAAAGTGTTCACACACACGATATTCAACATGGTAAAGAGGTTATTCGGAGCATAAACAACCTTTACCTTATTCAATATACTGCTGATTGGGGCTGCCAATCTTGACCACGGAAGGCCCCATGGCGAGCCATGGGTTTAGACAGCAAAGCGATCAGAAACGGCAGCAGGAAACGTAGGTATATGACTTAAACGGCGCGCTAAAACGTAGGTGAAACCGTTAAACCGGCGCGGCCTTAGTGACTTTTAACCCGGCACGCAGGGAAAGGGGCGCGGCGGCTAGGGGCGCGGCGGACATTGGCAAGCTAAAGAAATCAGGTTCTTGAGTCTAGAACTAATCCGGCGCGGGGGGGTACCGCACCGTATTAAGGCACGCCGGTTTAAGGCCACGCCGTTTTAGCTTGTTTTTATGCATCTTCTAAACCCTTTGAGTTCATTAGGTTTTTTTTATTGAAAGTTATGGGATTATTTGGGCCAACTGATCGTTTGGTTGGGGTCCAGGACCCCCTGGAAATGATACATTGAGTCAGTGCGAGGTTCATACTTGAGCACCGAGTTGATTGAGTCCAGAACGGGCGTTTCATTATGGCTTATTCATTCTTAATCTGTCCAAAATTGGACAGCATCTCCCCTGAACCTGAAGAGTTGCAGGGGAGAAGCGGGGTCATGCTCACCTATGGAGCAAGCCCCTAAACCGCCGGTCTGCACAGTGGCAGCCAGCAAAATCCCATCGGATAGGGTGCCCCGAGGACTAGCCTGCGAGGGGCACCAATACTCCATGGGTGAGAATAAAAGGATGAGGACATTGATGACGAGAGCATCACCCCGAGGGCTAGCCTGCGAGGGGTGGACATCCCACAGATTATGGCACATCCGCTGAAGGGACCAGCTGTTAGGAGAGTGGAGCTCCGAGGGCTAGCCTACGAGGAGCGTACATCCCTTGGCCTTGATCGGACCTCCGATTGTCGGGGCTAAGCTCGTTGGGCTAAGGCCCCTGTCATTGTCTGCTATGGCCCCGAGGAAGCATCTACCATCAAGAGATAGAGCCCCCGGTCGCTTAGCAATTCCACGAAGCGATAAGGGAATGTCCCCCTCCCCGGGTGATTAAAACGATGAGAAAATCTCGGAACAGTTCGAATGATCATGATGCGTAGAGGTAGTAAATGCATAAATGAGACGGGCCCATCACAGGAGCATATGCTCGAACAGTTAAAAAGTGACATTCAGGGGATGGACCCTGCAATCCCAAAGGAAATCCTCACTTCACGAGCGATAGGGCGGCACGAAGAGAGAGATTAATGGGAGTTAATCCCTTGACAGCACGGCGGAGAGAGGCATGCACAGAAGCACAGCTCTGTCCATGAAAAGGGGGGGTACGAAGACCCTTGAATCAAACATGAGAATGATCGAAGGAAAAGCCCCCGGGGAGGGGTGTTTCTGTAGGCCACGATGATTTGGGGCATGATAGAGACTTCGGAGAAACCGGAATCAAAGAACTACGCAGAGAAGAACTCAGACACACGCATTGGCATAGATAGAAAAGGGAGGCTGAAGATCATTCATTCGACCCGTTGATCTAAGCGTTCACACATATATGTATTACCATCCCAGAAACGGGAATGGTTTAGCATTTACATAATAAGAACATGGCACCGACACCATTGCTCGGTCGTCGTTCGCCAATAGCGGAGGCAGAGGACGTGCAGAGCACAACAACAGGGGAAGGGGGAAAAGAGAAAATCGCATAGAAGGGGGAGGAGAATAGGCTCATATCATCGCCACTCCTCCCCCTCTCGCTTACATCCGATGGGTGGAAAGCCCAGAAGAAGGAATCCACAGAAAGCAGAGGGAAGACCGGCACCGGCGCCCACCTGTTCCTGGAACAGGGTATCGTAGAGAAAGGAAGACGGCCGGCGGAAGATCCTCCGAAGAAGCCCTGCTCCCTCTCTTCTTCAAAGGAAAGCCCTCTCGAAAAACCCTCCTCTCTTTTCCTTCCTGCTCTCTATATCTTCTGATGTCTCGATATATCTCCCCCCTTTTCTCTTTTTTTCTCTTCTTTTTTTTAATCGAACCTCACACATATATAATAGGTTGGAGGCCCTTCATCCGGCGTGGGCTTTGGCGCGCAGGGAGGAAGCTCCATTCTTTAGCGCGCCGGGATAGGAGGACGCGAGGGTAGGTCTTAAGCGCGCCGGCCAAAGGGGCATTAGGTGGGGGGCGCGCCGGGATAAGGGCACCCCGTGCTAATGTCCCTTGCGTGCTTCGAGACAGTCGACGAGTCCGGGGATGATTCCGGGGATCACTGTGAACATTATCTCGCCAATGCCCATCGAAAGCTTGATGAGGCATTTTGTCGAAGCCCCTCGGTTGATGTACGGCCATTCTCGAGACTCCAGATAGCTTTAGTTTGGTCGCGTGGGTTTAACGCTGACATGGCCTTCGGCTCTACGATCCATGCCGTTGGCTCGGTCTGGCTCGTACCCAAAGCTCCCTAGGGGGTTGGATAACACCAAGGATAGTTCCGCCTGTGCTGGGTGATCATTCGGCCACTAACGGGCCCATCTTGGCAGGAAGCCGTACCCGTGCCGGGTGATCGGGGTCTTCTGCCGACAGAACCTTCGGCCCCCTTGTTGTGAATAGCCGAGGATGTTCTTCCTTCTCAGGAGAGTCACCGGGTAGACCGTCGTCCTTGGTCGGGTGACGGATGTAGGGTAGCGGCATGACGGGGTCGATGCCGGATCATTGGGCAGGCTTGGTCGCACTGTCGGTTGGTTGTGGATTCATCTCGACTCTCCTGAGGTGAAGTCCCCGGTATTCACTTCAAGGTGACTCGGGGCCCTGGCAGCTTGAGGAGCCTTTAGTACGTTGATCTTCATCGGCTTCTGTGCTTCAGTGGGCCATATCATTAGTCTTTGCGGCTTGGTCGCCGAAGGATCATATTTTGGGTGCCAACAGGGGCAGGAAGTTGAGGTCCCACCTCCATCAGCGCCGGTAGTTCCCTCATCACTTGAACAACCATAGTCCACTTGGTCTGCGGACAGGGACGGGGAACTTTCATAAGAGCTCTCCACTTCAACACTAGGCTTTAGAGTTGCTTCTGCCTCTTGGCGGATAGTTGAGCGAGTGGGCATACGTCGTACTGGGGCTACCGCCTTTTTATGTGACGCTCGGCGTCCTCTTAATGATATAGAAGGACCAGAAGAAGAAACTCTTGTTTCAGGCAAAATCTCTGGAAACCCTGGAGCATGTCACAAAGGGTATAATGAGATAGGGTGACAAACCCTGGAATATGAAGTATCAAAGGCAATTATGTTTGATCTACCTGCTGGCTCACTAACTAGGGTAGGGGAAGGGAGGCTCCCTCTCTCAGGGCTGCCAACAAATATTTCTGCTCCGACATCAATAGCTACACCAACATCCACCTTAGCAGACGGAACCGGTATATGTTCCAGTGCTGCTACAAGATGAAGAAAAAAAGCACAAATTAAGCCTAAGGAAGCTCTTCAAAGAAATGTCACTGTAATAATAACGGTGCAAAAATACCCTCATCTCTAGCCGGTGAAGCTTGGCAGGTAGCAAATTCTTTGAATGATGGTAGGTAAGGCAGGGCCACCTCGGAGGCTGGAATTACAGAAGCTGCCTGCTCTACTGCAACTTGGCGGGCCTTTTTAGCCCGTGTTTATCGGAGAAGTTGCTTTTCTCTTCCGACCACCGCTAGGCAGAGGAGTAGTAGTGGGAGCTGATGCAATGGTATCAAAATAAGAAGGCTTCTAAGCCTGCATAATTAGCTTGCGATAATCTCCTTGCTGCCGTATGTATGGCCTATCTAAAAGGAGAGAAGAGAAGAGGATACAAGCAAAAGCATAAAAAAAATCAATACAAAAGCACGGGTCCCTGTCAAAGCATGATGACACACCTGCTGGTCCGTTGTATAAGGGAGAAAGGGGCAAATAGTACAAAGCCACCTCCTTGTCCCGGGAAGCAACTTCTTGAAGTAGCTAGCATATATCCTCAATCTTTTCTCAGCGGTCGGCTAACTAAGCCAGATCCGGATGGTCTCAACAGGCTAGATAGTGGTGCAAGCCCATGTGATCTAAACCCCAGCCATCCGCGTAATTGAAGGATACGAACAGTTTATGGGCTAGAATAGCCTCGATAGGAGTATTGAGTTCCAAGCCATGAATTTTCAAAAGGACAAATCGCCAAAATGTTTGGCGATAATACGTGGCGATTTTGTCCTCCCTTCGTACAAAAGTCTGATACGGACAGTGACGATCCTGCTTAGAACGCCAAGAGATTACTAGGGGTATGGGTTCTTCAATTGGAAAAGGGAATTGTTACAGCTCAAGGTGGGAATTTCCCACTTGGCTCAAATCCTTCAAAGACTTCAAGAGGTCATCCTCTTTCACCTCTGGTAGCACTAACATCAGTTGTTTAGATTCCTTCTTCATGGCCTTGAGTGCCTCGAGATACTCACCTACCGCCTTAAGGCGCTGCGACAGAAGGCTCTTCAGATGAGATTCGTCTATATCAAATACAAGCCTGGGCTGACGGCTCAAGAAAGCACGTTCCGCCGTGTCCCAGCAACCAGCCTTCATGTTCTTGTAGAAGCTGGTACGGGCATTCCACCATTTAATATACTCAGGGGTAACTCGAGGAATACGCCCCTACATCGGAACTCTGAATGTGCTAGCCTCATGGTGATGAAAAAAGTCCCACCAGGAACGACCTTCTTCAACAACCACTGTCCCTTTCTTGGCCAGGCTATCAAGATGGAATCGTGCGGATGAAGGTGGGATATGTTCGTCATATCTGAAGTTACGACCAAAACGGAAAGGGTAATATGGCTCTAGAAAAATATTACTACCCTTCCTGAATACTTGAACACTCGAGCGAATGGCCCGCGCCCACTCAACCAGTTCAGGTTCTAGGATAAAGCGGGTTGCAAGCGCACCTGAAACAGGATGTGAATATACTTCAGTAGCATCCATCTTGCATTCACGCTGGCGATTAACCAGAGGAACAAAATGGGCAGGTAAGCTCCAAAAGTGAATGGTGCTTGCGAAATCTACCAGGACCTTTGTCAACTGACCCCGAATAGAGAAAAGTTGCTGCATAGTGGTCTCCGGCTCTACACTGGCGAATTCCAGCATCCTTGGGTACAACGTCAAGTGTTCTTGGGGCAAACTTTGGAAATAATGTGCACACCCAAGCATTGAACAAATGAATTGGTCCTACAGCCCTCAGATTCCGCAGTATCCGACATCGACGCAGCTCCCCCAGTGTCCTATAAATCAAGTAGAGTGTCGCTGGACATAATGACAATTTTATACCCCATGCCATCTGGCATGCCGGAAGAATCACCCTAGGGCATATAAATGTTTCATCTATTTGAGGAAGAGCAAAATAACAAAGCCAAGACGTCAGGAAGGCCGCATAATGTGTCATGGCATCAATCCCTGCCAGGCTCAGCCCACTCCGATATACCTGGCGAAGAGAAGACGGCAAGCTCGATTTTAAACGGGCTCGCTTCGCCTGCTGTGTGGCAACTAGTACTAAAGATGGATAGTCAGTATACTTCAAGTTGTCCCTAAAGAAATATTGAATCCACAACCCCATTCGGACTTTCTTACGGTCTCCTTTCTTTCGACTCTGAGACGAGGAAGCCTTCGATGAAGCATCATAATGAGACAAGCATAGCGTCCTGTACACCTTCATCAGGTATCAATACGATAAACCAATGAAGTATCGACCTTCACCATTGGACTCATCCTTCAAGAATTCGACAAGGCAAACCTCTTCATACGGCTCACCGTCAATGGGCAGGCCGCTAAGTTGCAAAAGACTCCACAAATCTAGCGAGGTCTCACCCTCAGCTGTGTAAAAAATGTTGAATTCACTGTTGAAAACCTCAATCATGCCTTAACACAAACCTTTCGAAATGGGGTATCGGAACCGAGAGGCGTACACGCTGTGAAAAATTCCCGCTCTAATTAAGAGCTGAGCATATTCCTTCAGGACATAGTTTGTGAACTCCATTGCCCCGGCACGGAAAGAGTGCGCATCAACAACCTTCAAGTCTGTAAACCAGCCGATAGCAAGCTGATATTTGAAGTAAACTGCCAGACAAGTCACAATGAAGGGTTTCTCCCGATACCCCTACTTTTATGGAGCTAAGAAGAGACCGTACCCTGGTGTCTCTTTCTATACACGCCCTGCAGCATAATCCCATCTAGCCGGGGTGAACTCAGGAGCCCGAGTCAGCATGTTCTGTGCAGGCATCAGCTAAGCAACCCCAGGACTACTTTCCATTGACGCGGCTCCCCTGGAAGATAAATGGCTTCATGGCGATGAATTACCCCTTTCAGGTTGTCCCGCTCCACAATAATAGATTGTTCGACTGTTCGAGCTAGCAACACATCCCTTCTTTCAGCAATGATGAGGTGATAAGTGAAAGAGAGGGGGTGCTTATCCTTCGGGTAGTCTTGGCGAAATTCCTCGTTGCGGTGATAACTGAAATTCCCAGCTGTGATTAGAAGGCGTGGAGGATCCATAGTGTTAGTCTTGGAATCTGAAGATTCGTGAAGCACTGCTATCTTGTCACGACCAATGTCCAGCTCATGAACATTCTCCCAGGTCACTTTTGGGACAATTGAAGTAGTTGCGGGAGCTTGAGAAGACGAACCCAAAGGAGCTGAAGCAGACGCCATCCGACCTATTAAATGTGTGCAAATAAGAAGACAGGTCAACAACAAAGATCTGATAAAGATATAAACCAAAGAAATTCTGCAAAAAAATTCGGTAGAGTCTCCCCTTATATGGGGATCTGCCAAAAATAAATAGGAAGCACATCACAACCATACGGTGAGATGACTCCTAAACAAAGACCATGGGATAACTCTCAGGCCCATTCCATTTTAGCCACCGAGGAGATGGAAGACTCGACCTTAAGGAGAGCTCGCCGCCGTCCGCAAACAAGAAAGAGGCAAGATGAGCTCGCCGCCGTGAGCGAAGAACGGGAAGGAGAAGGGCCGCCGCACGTTCGAAATGAGGAGAATGAGGGTTTTCCCTCTCTCCTAGGATTTTTAAAAGCCATTTTCAAAATGTTGGTTTAGTACAAGAATCTCAAGAAATTATGCAACGGACCCAGATTGATTGGTCAAATAGAAGCCCTAAACGAGGTAATTAGATAGGGGTTGGTTAGAACAAATTGTTCCTTTTAGTACCATTTTCTTACACTCCAAATTTTGTGATATTAGGTGAAGGGGATCAGAAGTTAGAAGACCACGAAGTGGCAGTTTCGGTTCAGGACGAGCATAACTAGGGTCAAGTTCCAGCCTAAAATAGAAAGTCTAAAGCCCATATCAGAGGTAGGTTATCTCATGAATGGCTTAAACTTGATGTTAGGAATAAAAGTCCTCTGATTTCATTCATTTTCATGTACTGTACAAAGAGAATTTTATGTTCCATTGGGACTATGCATTTAGTGTAATCTCCATGCATGAATCTTAGCCCTAATTAATTTAAAAAGAAAATCTCTTGTTCATTATACACAAACCCATGCATATTATTGGCCTATTCTCATTCAACCATGTTTTATAGTATATTCTTGTTGATTCTCATGCATAACATGCCATAGATTAGTGTTTGTTTTACTATTTTCTCGGTTTTCTGTCACACAGATAGAAACGGTCTATAGGTGACCGCCAGAGATAGCTAAGCGGCCCCTCGATAGACCGCTAGACTCCTGAAAATGGTCCGCACTAGGCCATGTTTTGGTTCTGAGAACTAGCCCGAGCCTAATTGAATTTTCCCTAAATAGAACTCTATAATTATGGTATTTTCACTCAAAAATTTTATGTATTTCCTGTGAAACACCATGTTTTAGCATGAGCATGATTTTAGACATTATTTTCATTACCATGTAATTTCATGCCTAAATGTTATAGTTTTGTAATTAGATATTTTCTCTTATGTTTATGAAACGTGATTCATGGTGGTATTAGAACATTGTTTTGATCGCTATTTTCACACGATCCACTCTATCTCTTGAGTCATTTTCTTAAGTACATGGCATATACTCCGGTATGTGACCATTAGTTACACTTTGCACTTATAGGCACACTTTCTTGGACTTATGAACCTCTCCGTTGGATATTCCTTCTATCGGACTAGGGAATTATGTTTCAAGGCCTCCGTAAGACTCTGCGAGCCTGGTATTCCCACTAGGACGCAGAGCTAGTTGTACCATCAAAGCCAATTGTCTAGAAAGTACTTTTCTGGTGTTTTATGTGTTTTGGACCTTAGCGGCCCTATGGACGACCACTAAAAGATACCAAGAGGCCATTCACTAGATCGCAAAGCTCCAGAAAGTTTTCCTGTGTCGACACTTCTTTTTCATGCCTCGACTCTATTCATGAAACGGTCTAGACTCTGACCGCTTTTTGCATGAAATGGTCTAGTAAACGACTGCTTTATCTCTGAACCTGTCTAACCCGAGCTTTGACCTTTGGGGTTGGTTTTATTGAGTTCCTAGATGGTATTCGGATTATCTGGAGTCTCAACATATTTTTAACAAATCAATATTAAGACATGTAACTTAATGAATGTACCGTTATGCTGTCGGAATGTCGTCGGAGTATAATTTTCTTTTAATTCTTCTTTCATATTTCGTGTCAATTTTCTTACGTTCTATACCTTAGTTACTTGGTCGTGAAACTTATTATTTGGAATTGAATTATTGGCCAAAATTATTGTTATATCTCGTGGAAGTAGCTGGATTTATAACTTGAAGATGTAAGACCGGGCATGGATTGTGTCCAAGGGCTCCATACTAGCCCCCACAGCAGATGGTCGGAAACGTGCTATAAACCATGGGGTACGATGATACTGGCGTCGCATTGCGCTGGGAGTACTTTCTCTTATAAATGAGTGAAATTCACGAGGCTTCTTATGGAGATTACATGCTTGTTAATGACTTTCTAGTACATAGCCTTTACAAGGTTGTGTAAAGTACTTTCTAGTTACATGCTCGTACATTCTTGTTCATGAAGGGCTAAATTTACATCTACATGATTAATCTTGCTTGTTCATGGTCTATACTCGCTCACATCTACTTGCTCAGTTATTTCATGATTCTTGGTTATCTTGGTTTATATCGCTTGTTTATCACGTTCTTATTTTGATCCTAGAGCTAAGACATTAATCACTTAAATATTACCTTCATGTTGATGCGAAGATACCTACTGGGCAAGTGTGTTCACACCTATTTTCTCAATTTTCCAGGAAGTATAGGTGAATCGGATTCGGAATATACAAGTAGCGGTTCCGAGAGTGATTGAAGGTCAAATGGATGGAGAAAAGACCTAGTTGTCAAGTGTCTAGTCGAGTGCTATTCTAATTTTCTATTTTCTTGAGTCTATGATGTAAGTATGTTAAAGTCATGAATCTAATGTACTTCGTGGTTACTAGTATGGAATAAAGTTAGAATTTTGAAAAAAAAATATACTTGTGCAATTACTTTTATGGTATTGTCTTGCGCTCTGATTTCTTGCTTGCGAGAGGCTTACCATGTCAGTTGTTCACGTTTCGATATTCCTTCCGCTGTATTAAAAGCTCGGGACGTGACAGTTAAAGTGGTATCAGAGCATAGGCCTAGAAGTCTTAGGAAAGATGTCATGTCATAGGTTAAGTCTAAGGTTTGAGGACCCATGTCTATGAAACAAGGAAAGAAAATTCCCCACCATGAGAGAAATTGGGTAGAACCTGGGATGCGCTACACTACAAGAAAAATGGGAAATTCCGACGTCCATTTTCCGTCGCAAATACGTTAGAGATACATTGCATTGTGGATTTTTGACATATTTTCAATGAGTTTGCGGCCGAATGTGGACGTCGGAAATCTTACGTCGTAAATTTCTGACGTATTCCAATAGCGTCGCCAATGCGTCCGAAATTACCGACAAAACTACATCATCAAAATTATGGTGGCTATTTATGTCGGTAATTAATAATACAAAAATTAATTAATCATTGTGATGGAAAATAATTTAGTTGAAAATAGGTCTAAAGTTTTTGACGTATTTCCGCCAGATATATTACGTCGTCGTAAACATATTGATTACATTACTTCCGACGAAAGGTATTTTGGTGGGAAATACGTTGTTAATTTTTGACGTATTTCTTTTGGATAAATAATACGTTAAAAACCTGTGGGTCAAATTAGTTCCGACGAACTATTATTGTGTCGAAAATATGTCGTTAATGCTCGACGAATTTGAGACGGATAATTAATATGTCGGAACTAGATTGAATCAAATTACTTCCGACGAAACTACCTTGGGTCGAAAAGACGTCGTTAGTGTTCGACGTATTTGAGACAGATAATTAATACGTCGAAACTAATGTGTATCAAATTTGTTCCAACGAACATTTAGTTGGTCGAAAATACGTCTGAACCTTTCGACCGATTTGCGTTGGAAAATAAATACGTTAGGAAATAAGTGCGTAAAATTGGTTCCGACGAATTATTAGTTGGTCGAAATTCCGTCGAAAACTTTCTCAACATTTTTTTATATATTTTAAAATTTTAAAAACCTATTTAAAGATACAATTATACACCACAATCGAAACAACTCAACATAAAACAAGCAATAAATAACATATACAACACATAATAGGATAAAATCCTATTGTAAATTAGAATAAAGAACATCCACAACACATAAATCTTTGAATAAAAAAAGTTACAGTTACATTAATTGAAATGCATCAATTTTCATAATATCATTAAAAAAATCAAGAGATATCTGCTGCATCATCCTCATTCATCATTCGTAGCATCTACACATCACCGGCTGCAGGAGGATCCAACATCACAAAAAATTACTAATAAATAGATTTTAATAAATAAAATTATTAATAAATCTAGTTAAATATCTTTATTATTTTCTAAGACCAAAAGTAGATAACATGAAGATGATTTCTATTCACTCTCAAAGGTGAATTCCTTGAACTAAGTAGTAATGGTATTGTTGTGCCCTGTGATTTTGATGATGTCTAACACTATGAATCATATTATGATAATGGTTTTTTATATCATGAATTTGATGTGTGCTGGCTAATGTCGATATGTTTTCTAATGTCTTGAACGGCATTTTCATATGAAGGCTTGAAGAGTTGTAATGTCAATGCTAAGAATGCTTGAACTGTTATGTCAGTATGCTTGAAGAATGTCTGTTTGAAGAACTGTAATATTTGAAGAATTCATGTAAGCATAAGCATGGCAATGTCACAGCAATCCTAGAAGCAACTCTACAGAAGAAGCCTCCAATCGCTGAAGAAACAAGCTGATATATCACCATAAGATAGACTCTATACCCGCTGAAGAATAAGGTTGAAAAATATCCCTTAAGGCTAACAAATGTGCATTACGGGTGACAGATACTACCTTAAGGGTAACAAATAGATGGACTAGGTGAATAATAGGCAATAGTGGTGAGAAATAGCAGTGCAAAGGTGAATAACAGGCAGCAGGTGTCAAACAGCTGAAAACCAAGAACCTCAAGCCGACTCGGAAGGGCTTACAAGTCGACATCTGACAGAAGAATTCACAGAATAAAAGAAGGCTTTTTAGCTACGGATTAATGGTGAAAATGGGTGGACAAAGCAGACAAATGGTTGTATAGTAGTGTGAAATGGTTGTTTAATGGTGTAAAGTGGCTCATGGCTCTGACATTTGAAGAATGATCAAACTGGTTGAAGAGAATGATTCCCTCTGTGCTTCAGAGGAAGAGAGGACTGGTTCTCTGGTTATGGGTAGATGGGTGTTACTCATGGTTCCTTCTAATTTGATCAGAAGAAGAGAGGAGAGTGTTCTTCTAGGTCAAGCTGTAAGTCAGTGTTTGTTTGCAGACTGAGTCTGTGGTTATTACTGTTGCAAGGGGAAGCCACACTCAAGATTGAGTGTGGGGTGGATGCAGATCTGCGTGGCAGATCAAATCACCTAAAAATTCTGTGTGCCGTGATTTGCATTGGTGTGATTGGCCCTTATCATCTTCCTCCATTCACAGGTTTGCGTATGAACTAATCTCCCCTATACGCTAAGTGGTTGTATTGCAGTCTATTAGATCTATCTGATCTGAGTGGATTCTGTGAGATAGCATTCTCTTAGTTAGTGCATTCTTGTCACTTTCATTTATATTGTTCTCACAGATATCATCTGAGCTCGTGGTTTGATAGCTGAGTGTTAAATTGTCTTAGGCTTAAAAATTGAGGTTAAAATTTTTATAGGACCTATTCACCCCCCCTCTAGATCCTGCTGCGCACACAAATTCATATACTTGCTTCCGACTTTGCCTATAGAGCACACAACATTGGTATCACAGATACTCCGCTATTATAACTCTAAGGTCTACGAAATTAAAAATTAAATTAAATACTCACATGAGAGGGTTGTAGTGTGCTCGAGGGTGCTCCCTAAGACAAAATCCCCGCCTGGGCTAGGAGGGTAGCAACCACCCGAGTAAAGCGTGCCTCCATGCGTTCCTTGACTAGGTCTACCGCATGTTCGATGATGGATGTAATCTGGCTCGTACAAGTGCCGATGGAGGGAGTAGAGAAGGAACTACTACCGGGGTAGGACGAAGCTGAGCCCAGAGAAGATGCTAGAATCGGGTTGGTGTCCAAGCTCTGTCCAAAACTGTATACTCGTCATTTCTTCTGTGGGCCGGCTACTGCTACCCATACCTTAGGATCTAGTTGCGACCGCTGTGTCTCCTTGTCCCCATACTTTTCAGTCATATGCCTGTCATATTACTTCTGCAAATTGAATAAAAAATATTGTAAATGTCATATTAATCAATCATATTTAAAAATAGAAATAGAAAAGAAATGTGTATGTATATAATCTTACCACTACCATGCGAGCTCTCTCACTCACATACTGATATATCCCCTTTTTTTGGTGAACTGTAGCAAATAAATCACAGTACCAGACCATACCACCCCTCTTCTTTTCCTGTTATACATGTTATAGAGAATAAATAAGGACATATAAGAACTGATTATAACAAAATTAAGATGATTACTTGCCAATCTCTCCTTCTGGGTCGCGAAGGAAACTGATCCAGAAGTATGGAGATGCACGTCTGGATGTAACGCACGTGCGGCTTTGGCTTTTGCGAATTTGGCCATCAAATTAGGCTCGGCCCATCTATCACAGAGGTCCTCCCAGTGCTCCCTCCTCATCCATGTGGGGCCGTGTGCCTTACAAAGGCCACGGTCCTCGCTCCCCCCGGCTAGAGCCTTGGCACGTTCCCGACAACCATGTAAATGATGCTTATAATTTACAGTTGTTGTGGCCTCCCATAAACGTCGAGCTCGTCCGGCGTCAGCTCGCCTCACAAAATGATATCCTTGCTGTCAAGAATTCAAATTTTATAAGTTAGTGGATTGAAATTGTGGAGTTGGGAAATATGTCATTTAAAAGATTAAATCGTATACCAGGAACTCGTCATACAATCGATCGCGGATATCTTGAGGAAACTTTTAAAATGACTTATAGGCTGGTCACATGTCGCTCAATAATGTTGGTAAGAAAACAAGAAGCCTCACTGGGCTCTACTTTATCCCTGGAATTACAAATGTTAAAATGATAGCCAACAATTATATATATAGTTGATGGATTGATAATGAACATAATTCATGAGTTTAAATATTTACCCAGAGATCCAACATGGCTTATGTCCCTCTTGCAACACCACCTGCTCGCCCTCGTGATGGCTAACAGCATCGTCTGCCTGTTGTGTGCCCGGGTGGGCGGACGAGCCAACTTTCGCAGGTGGTGTGCCCGACGTACCTGTTACAAGTAAAATAGAAGTAGTTAATCAGAATTTAGCTCATTATTAAATAAAAATTTCAACAAGTAAACATATACAATTCTTATTATTTAACTAAGAATTTAAATAAACATAGCAGTAGAATGTGATGGAAGTGGTGTACTCTGTAGGCCTGATGTAGAGGCACTCAAACCTGTAAACAAAAAATATCGTGAGCAAAACAAAGTGCATATTCACTACTCATTTATCTAAGAATCTAAATAAACATACCCGCTGTTGTTGGCGTGGGCGGTGCACTCTGTGTACCTGGTGCGGAGACATAAAATATCGTGAGCAAAACAAAGTGCATATTCACTACTTATTTATCTAAGTGATGTGTGGAAGGATAGGATATAGAGGGGTGCTTAATATATCCCCCGATTAAAACCTATGCCCAAATTAAAATAAAAAATCTGGCGCTACCCAATTTTAAAACATAATGAATAATATGTTAACAAGAGTTTGCATAGAACATACGTCGAACACTTAAGCACTGAAGCTAATGTCTCTGTTGACACCTATTTTTCACCCTTAAGAGGGTATATGTCACCCATAGCAGCCTGTTTGTCAGCCTTCTGTGTGCATTTGTCGTCCTTAGCTTCTTCTGCTGGCGGGTAAACACAAGTGGACTTCTCCTTCATACAGCTTCAACACTTCACACATATTCAGTGCTACAACCTATTTTTCACCCGTAGAGAGCTATTTGTTAGCCTTACCTCCCTATTTGTCACCACTAATAAGTCATTTGTCTGCCTTATCTTTTTACCTTCCCTTGTATGAATCTTAATAGATTTGTTCATCATTTCTAAAGAATTCAGACTTTAACTACATAGACTTGGGTTGACCACTGTCTTAGCTCCTTTGATTGTGCGTTGACTACATTACCACGTTGACTTTTATTCATTTCTTGAGAAAATAACTGGCTTTCAGCCTGTTCTATATGCAACTGTCAACCTGTTCTTCATGCAATTTAGAAGTAAACTACACACACAAAATCATTATAGCTCTATGGATGATTCTACATCAACGAAACACATTGACTATCCACATGAAGAGTATACATGAATCTAAATTTTGACAGCATCAAAACATAGAGCCGAAACACTAAGGATTTAAATAAACATATGCATAGCAGTTGGTGGGGGCGGTGCACTCTGTGTACATGGTGCATATATTTAAATCCTCGTGAGCAAAACAAAGTGCTAAGTCACTACTCATTCATGAACGATCTTAATAAACATACCCGTAGCAGGTGGTGGGGTCAGTGTACTCTGTGTACCTGGTGCAGAGACATAAACTATCATTACCAAAACGAAGTGCATATTCACTACTCATTTATCTAAGAATTTAAATAAATATACCCGCAGCAGGTGGTGGGGACGGTGTATGATGTGTACCTAGTGCAGAGAAATAAAATATCATTAACAAAACAAAGTGCATATATTCACTACTCATTTATCTAAGAATTTAAATAAACATACCGGTAGAACCCCTCCCGGAACCACCTCTCCTCGAAGATCCGGTACCTCGAACCATCTAATTATTGACAACAAGAATAGCAGTGCATATTAGTCCACAACTAATTACGAGGAGAGGTGGCAATTAATAATGATAAGAAGTGCATATATGTTAAATTTCTTACAAAATATTCAATCATTATCTATTTCATCTTCAGATGTTAAGGATATATCAAACTCAGCCTCATCTTCATCATCTTCCTGGTTCTCACTAGATTCATACTCTTCCTCCTCAGAGGACTCCTCCTGCCCAACAATTGCTTCATTTAGCTCAATTGGATTGACTTCTTTCACTTCGTCCTTTATAGACAACCGAAGTGGCTCGTCAGATTCTATCAGATGAAGATTAGAAGCAACCAACTCTGCAGTGTCACCCTCGTATGATTGAAAAAATTCGGCACTAGAATCCTCTAAGACAGCTTCAATCAGATCTAACTCATCATTAGGCACAAGCCTTGGTTTTACCCTACAAACTGCCCACCAATCTTTATTCTTGGACGATAAATAACTTGAATAATACACTTGCTGGGCTTGTGCTGCCAAAATGAACGGCTTATAGGTATTCAATTTTGATCTATGTTTGACATTGACAAGCCCATATATTGCGTCATTTCTAACTGAATGAGGATCAAACCAATGACACTTATAAAGGAATATTTGCTTGTCTTGTCCGAGATACTGTAATTCTATGACCTCCTCAAGAATACCATAGTAATCAAGATCATTTTCATTGTATGTACTACCTTTCATGCATACGCCGCTATTCATCGTAGACTTATTTCGTCCATAATCTCTGGTGTGAAATCTATAACCATTCACAGAAAATTCTGGATAGGCATGCGCGACCTTCGAAGGTCCATAACTTATCACCCGGACTCTTTCATCAGTAACATAACCTTCTTCAACCTATGAATATAAACCACGTTACTTTTCTTTTGATACGTGCATACACCTCAAGCTTTGTGGAATTGGTAGATTGACACTTACTTGACCTTTAAGCCATCTGGCAAAAGATCTCTCTCGTTCATTTTGAACCTCCATGTCATTGAGGTGTGGACATTGAGTAATTAATTCTGAATCAAATTGCCTGCAATGATGAATGTAACATCACCGTAAATGGGAGGAAAAATGTCAAGATGCTTATAAATTTCCGGGAGCTACGGAGTTGACGACTCACTCAACATAAGGTTCAATCTCAGCAAAGTTCAGGAGAACATATATCTCTGCGGCCAACAACTCTCTGTCCTCTAATATGTGATTCGAACAACGTCCGAATGCACGTCTTGGATACTTAAATAGGGACAACCGGTCGGACGGACCCACCTCTCCTCCATCATCATTACGTGGAGGTTGATTGCGGCGATTTTGATTTTCGGGTTCGAAGTACATCGAACAGAAGTTTAAAATTTCTTCAACAATATATGCCCCGGTAATCGAACCCTCTACTTTAGCCTTGTTGCGAACCTTCATTTTCAGGTCATGCATACACCTATGACAACAAATCATATGACAATGACATACAGTGACAATGACAGACACATCTAAGTACTGTCAAATAATCAGTAAATACATACTGATTACCTCTCAAATGGATACATCCATCAAAATTGTACCGGTCCTCCAACTTTGGCCTCGTATGGCAAATGGATAATCAGGTGCTCCATGGAATCGAAGAACGCGGAGGGAAATATCTTCTCTAACTTGCATACCGTCGAGACCACATTTTGTTCCATAGTTTGCACGTCCCCAAGTTTGAGTTCTAATGCACATAGAATCCTGAAAAATTGACTCAACTCAGTCAATGCTCCCCATATAGGCTTTGGCAATATGTCACGGAATGTAATGGGCAGAAGTCTCTCCATGAACACATGGCAGTCATGACTTTTCAATCCCTATATTTTTCCCTCATTGACATTCACACAACGGGCTATGTTAGACACATATCCATCAGGGATTCTTAATTGCTTCAGCCAATAGCACAGTTCATTGATCTGTGTGTCTTTCAACACGTAAGCTACTTTAGGTTACACAACTTTGTCCCGTACCGGCCACAATTCCAACTCTGGTCGTTTGCGAAGTATCTTTGTAGACACGCCAAAATTGACGTTTTGTTGATCAAATCTCATGTTATTATGTAAACGCCCCAAGTGGACTTCAATATTCCTATAAAATGAAGTTTTTCTATTTTTGAGAATTTTATGCATTTTTTCTGCATCCTTCGTGATTCACGACCTGACGAAGGGCGTTACTTTAGAAAGTAACGACCTGTGCTGGGGCGTTTCAAAAGAAAGGACGACCATGGGTGAGGGCGTCAATTCCTGGTATTATCCGTTAATTTTTGGAATTATCTATTTTCAAAATAAAAAGCATTTTGCTGTGTAACGTCCTACCTCAGGGCGTGTTTTTAAGAAACATCGTTATCTTAGGAGTGTTCCATTAATGTCTAAACCAAGAAAGTTTTGTTTCCAAAATTTAAATCCAGGAAGAAACGCCCTTTCCTAGGTCGTGTTTCAAGAAACGTCTCTGTGAAGGTCGTCAATTCATGATTTGACGCCCTGTCCTAAGTCGTGTTTCACTCCAGAGTCCTTCCTTTTTCCATCTTTCCCTCACAGTTCCCTACCATCCTTGGGACTCTTGCTCGATCTTGATCCTTCCCTGGATGCCTCATTACCCATTCTTATCATTTCCTTGTTTGATCACATCCGATGGAAGCTATAAAAGAGAATATCATTCGATCGTGTGAAAGGTTAATGACTCAGAAGGTTAAGCATTCTAAGCACTCAAGAGGTTAAGCGTCACAAGCAGAGCCTTCTTCATTTTCTGCATCCTTCGTTGGGCTTCATCCGGTGCTTCATCCATCTACGACCGTCATATTCATCCGGTTTCCCTTTACTGTCGTCAGGGACAGCAGGGTTTCTCAGTTTTTCTTCATCTGTTTGTTCTGCTTTATTTATACCATTCCATTCATCATATTCATTCATCCTTCGTATTTATTCCCACCGTGTTGCAATTTTTTTTATCATCATACTCCCCCTCCCTTAAGTCTTATTAAGGGGTTTTAAAACAACAAAAAAAAGAGGTGCGCATGTTGATGTCTTTTCATCATTTTATGTTAGTTTTGGATTGATACTATTGCACTTTGGCTGATCCCTCCATCTTTTGTTTGTTTTTCATTGTCTTTTTTTTACAAGGTAATCAACCAAGAAAACCCACTTCACCGGCCGGCCGATTGAAGTTGGAGGAAGAAATCCACATCCTTCCCGCATCCCAATTTTCACCAGGTACACGCGATCTCCTTTTCTTCTTATTGAGGTAACCCCTCTAGCGATCACATCATCTCCACTTTAGCACCTCGTGCTATTTTTATTGCATGCTTTTTGCATTATTAATTCATCTCCTTTTGTCATATTTTTAATCTCCTCTCAAAAAAGTAGCGGATTTTAATCCGATCTACAAATTGGCGATCACGGTGGGACTTCCACTATTTTCTTTATTGATTACCATCTCCATTGGCACCCTCGTGTACCCTTTCCCCTTGACACCCTCGTGTGTCCTTTCCCCTTAGGCACCCTCGCGTGCCCTTTCCCCTCGGTGCCCTCGGTACCCTTTCCCTTGTGCCCCTCGGGCACCCTCCATTGTGCACCCTGCACACTCCCCGGATCAGTCAATTGCTGCTTATTAACGCCTTCAACAAGGGCGTCTTTTGATTTAACGCCCCTCACAGGGACGTGT
Source organism: Amorphophallus konjac (assembly GCA_022559845.1). Taxonomy (NCBI): domain Eukaryota; kingdom Viridiplantae; phylum Streptophyta; class Magnoliopsida; order Alismatales; family Araceae; genus Amorphophallus; species Amorphophallus konjac. The sequence goes on along the minus strand of CM040125.1, from coordinate 237,937,207 downwards.
TTTGTTGATTAACGCCCCCTTCCAGGGTGTGTGTTTATTGCACCTGCTGGCGTTCTGTTTGCTCATTTTATCGTCTGCTATTTAACGCCCCTCTCAGGGACGTGTTTCATTGAGTAGCGCCCACTTCCAGGGCATCTTTTACCATAAACTGTTGTTTGCTACATGCTTATCATATTGCCTGTGGATTAACGCCCTTCTCAGAGGCGTTTCATTTATTATCAGCGCCTACCATCAGGGCGTTTCTCTGAGTTTTGACGCCCTCCTGTGGAGGCGTCCTTTCTTTATAATGCCTCACCCAAAGGCGTGTTTTCCTACCGTCTGTGAGCCCCTCACAGAGTTTAACGACAGCCACGCTGCCGTGTTTTCATTTGTCACGACCTACCGCAGGGCGTGTCTTTCCTCCTGCTGTGAAAATGACCTTTCCCAGGGCGTTTCTTTACTGTTCTTTTTCACAGATTAGCTCTTATTCATTGCTTGGCATTTGTCTTGATATTACATTGCTGCTTGGATTGTCTTGATTTGTTGGCTTGGTTGAGAGACCTCCTCTCTCTACCCTAGGATCCACACACCCTTCTTGAAATCGGGACGACCCTCCATTGAGCATTCCGTCTCTTTGGACCGAAAATCCCTTTTCCAAGACCTCCATAAGTCCCCGCACCCGTGGATTCCCTCACGGACGCCGAGCTGGTTGTACCCTTGAAGTACCTGGAGTTTAGAGAACCTATGCGTTGTTAAAGAGAGAGAAAAACTTAGTTGACCCGGAGGTTACACTTGGATCAAACTAGGTCTCATTTGGCAAAAGAGGGAACTTTCACAAATAATCCATCCTAATTCAAACATCAAACATTAAAATCTTGCGTTTCTTGCCAACCTTGTTTGCATAAACATAGTTGGGTGATTTGATTGCCTTGTTTGGATTAAGTATTTTGTGATAGTTCCTTCATTAAACACTCTCTCTCTTAAGAATGAAACTCCGTTCAGGTAAAACCATCAACATGTCAGGCAACGGGTATACTTATGATGATGAGAATGAGAACATATTTGGTCAATATGAGGACCCTCTCCAGGATTCTGTTTATTATGAGGGGAACTACCTTCCTCCTCACCCCCATTACTCACAAGTTCATGTGGTTGATACCACTATTCATGAGACGGACCCTCCGTCTCAAGTTCCATCTTCCAACACTTCAGGGAACCCTTCCCCATCCATTAATGTCACGGATTTAATCCAAGCTCTCTCCCAGTTGGATGACTCCCAGCGGCAAGCCATTCAGGCCGCTTTAAAAGGGAAGTCGGTTCTTTCTTCTTCTTCTAATCCCCCTCCGGCCGTGAGTGGCCATCAGATTGTTAATGACCAGGCGGTCTTGCATCCCCCCTCCTCTCGTCCACAAACGCCTACTGCGGCCATGCCGGCCCAGCAGGCGAGCTATTCAGCGGTTAGGCATCAATCCTTCCAACCTCCTCGGATTCTACGAACGCCTATACCGCCTTCTTTTGCTCTGAATCAGGCCCCGGTCGAGCCCGATACCAACACTCTCTTGCTTCAGAAGCTGGCCAGCATGGAGGAACAGCTCAAGAAGGTTACAGCAACTAAGAATGCTCCGGAAATTTCTCTTCCTACGTTGCCGGTGTTCCATTTACCACCTTCTGAAATGCCGAATTTCTGGCGATATAATGGGACGGGCAACCCATTCATTCATTTAAAGGATTTCCGATATGAGACTTCCTTTTGGCAGGACAATAAGGCCTCCCTGGCCTACTTATTCAGGAGGTCTCTTGGGGGGCCAGCCCTCGAATGGTTTTATTCTCTGGAGCCAGCTGATGCCGGCGATTTTGATGTTATTCAAAGAAAATTCCTGCAAAAGTACAGAGACCGGGTGGGACCTTCCCTTTCCGTTACAGATTTAGTTGCCGAGAAAATGAAGCCCGAGGAGGACTTCATTGTATTTGCTGATAGGTGGCGGTCTATGGCCGAGAAATTAAAGGACACATTGTCGGAACAGGAGCAAGTGAAAATGGTCATTTCTAATGCAACCTCCCAATTCCGGCACATTTTGGCCATGAATCGGCTAACAACTATGGAAGAGCTCTATGAAAGAGCTCGTTATATACAAACGCAAATGAAGGACTCGCCCATCATGGGCATGTTTGAGCCGAAGCCTCGGCTATTTAAAAAGAATACAAATGTCAACAGCGGGCCCACGACTGAAGGCACTGTCACAAATGAGCAGGTTGGCGTAGTTGGCAACCCCCATAATCAGGCTAACCCACGTCCACCACCACCTCCACGACAGAACCCTCATTTTAACCCTACTCCACCACCCCAATTCGCGTCTCAACGCTCCTTTGCTCCACCGCAAAACCAAGCCCCCCGCATAGATCCTCCAGCTCCACCACAATACCATCAAGTGCCCCCACCAGCCAACTACGGCCAACAACAACAACGGAAACCGCCACTTGGCCCCAAAAGGGACCACTATCCCCCACTTCCTGAAAGTCTCTCCGATATTTTTAATGCCCTGATGGCCGCCAACTTGCTCGCATTACCGAAGGAAAGAACCGTATGGCTCGCTAATGTTGACACATCCCGTTATTGTGCCTTTCACCGCGCCCCTGGTCACAACCTGGATCGTTGCTTCCACTTCAGAGATTACATCTACGATCTAAATGACCAGGGTGACATCAATTGGGATGAGATGAGACAATTCATAGCCGCTATGAAAGAAAGAAGGGCTTCTCGGCAACAACAAAATCAGCAAAATCAGCAGCCAGCTCCGCAACAAGTTCAGCCGCAGCAAGCTCCAGCACCCCAGCAGGATATGGGGATCGTCCGTAATCCATTGCCGGAGCACGCTCCTAATCAACATGTAAACCCTGTCACGTCTCTCTACGAGGTGGAGAGAGGGCAGGGATGGCACGAAGAAAACGTCTCTGTCGGGGCATTTCACCATGATCCAACTCAAAATCAAACTCCGCGCCTTTTGCGCACACCTCCTTCTTCTTCTATTCTCCTATCGGGACGTCCCCTTCTGCGCCCCGTCAATCCTTCTACCTCCACCAATTCCACGGCCTTGCCGGCTCGCTCTCTTCTTACCCGCCTACCACCTCCACAATCTACCATTCCACCTTCCACCACCAATCCCACACACGCGCCATCCAGGCCACTCCTACTCCGCTCACCGCCAGCACCCGCTACCTCCTCCACCACTCCTACACCGGCAAGAGTTCCTCCGTCATCAGTTCCACCACCTTTTGTGCCACGATCTCTCCTTATTCCACCACCTGCCAATGCTCCTCGCATTCGGATATCCCTCTCCTCTCCCACGCCTCCTGTGAGGGCACCTTCGTCAAATACTCCTCCCATGCCTCCCGCGGGGGCATCTTTGTTAAACACCACAACCACGTCTCCTATGGGGGCGCCCCTTTCATTGAATTCCCCTTTGATATCCCCTAGCAAGGTTTCTGCTACCAACATTCCTTCTTCTTCTTCCAACCCTCCTCCTAATATTGCCCCGACAGAGGCGCGTCAAGGTGTAGCGCCGCTCCGCAGTGGACGGATATTCCACCGTATTTTCCCACAGAGAGAGCTAGAGCCCGTGCAGGGGCCACAAGAGCAAGAGCAGGAACAAGATTCAGTGCCGGGAACTCAGTATGATTTATTAAAGCACTTGGATCGCACTCCAGCCAGAATATCCATTCTTGAATTAATCAAGAGATCCACCACTCATCAGCTGGCCCTGAAGGAATACGTGCAGAAGGTCATGGTCAACGAAGACATGCCGGCTGAACAGATAATTACAGTCTTGACCCCTGCCAGCAGTCAACCGGCAATCACATTCCATGAACATGAGTTAGCACCTCTACCAGCAAGAAAATATGCCCTATGTATTACGGTTGATATCAACAAAGTGGCCGTTAAGCAGTGTTTGGTAGACACCGGTGCATCTATCAATGTGTTGCCTCCGAGCACTCTGAAGTTATGCGGTATCCCTGAGAGCCAGATTCGGCCATCTACCATTACTGTCACAGCATATGACAATACAAAGAAACCCCCTCTGGGTATGATTACTCTCAAAGTCAGCTTGGGTCCAGCCACCATTACAGCAGATTTTCATATTCTGGATATGGATCCGACCTTTAATGGCATCCTGGGTCGCCCTTATATTCAACAGCTTGACGCAGTGCCCTTTACAAATCATCAGTGCCTCAAGTTTCCGCACAAGGGCCGCATTATCAAGGTGACCAGTGTGCCGATCTTGCCAGAGGAAGACATTCATGTAGCTTCATCAGTTCCTTCCATATGGCCTGCCAACAAGCCGTTATTATCTGTGCTGGACATTCCCCGTCCACGGCCGATGCTATCTGAGACTGTTACCACAGTTGCTATGACACCCCTGCCTTCTAAGGGGAAGAAAAAGAAAAATATGATGAATACCCCCGGCTGGAACATTCTGATAAGAATGGGGTATCAAGATGGCAAGGGCCTGGGCGCCAAACTCCAGGGCAGGATTAGGCCCATTAAGCCTCAAAAGGTGATTGCACGAGGCGGCTTAGGCTACAAAGCACCGGGCAAGAATGAAGGAGAGCCGTGGGCTGTTATGACGTCCACCTTCAAACCAGACCGCCAGCCGCTCACCTGGACTTTAAAGACACATTTTGTCACCGGTGGCATTCAGAACAATGAGCAGACTACCGTCATTACTTCATTGCTTGATTGTCAAGATGTGCACGCCAGACAGTTTGCTCGTCACATTGCCCCACTAGCTACCTACAAAGCCCTGGAGTCTTTAAGGCCAGATAAAAGAAGAAAAAATGGGTGATTCGGAATGTGACTGGTACAGGTGGTTTGACATGAATGACATCACGATCTCTCTGAGCCGCCTGTTCATGTCGACAGATCCAGAGTGGCCGCCGCTGATTCAAGAACTGATTGAAATGCCAGCAGTAATCACAGATAAAAGGCAGATGTTAAGTGACTACACAGATACGGGGGAGCCAGATGTCCCCTTTGAAGAAGGATTTTCCGTAGATAGGCTGTGGGCCGGCCTTTTATCCCTCACTTCTGTGCATCCATCTGTGTTGGCTTCTCTCTATTCCCGTTGGTTTGGTCACGTGCCGCGACCACCACCGATTACCATCAACTTGTCTCCCGATTCAATTCAGATTTCCCTCCCGATTGCTCCTTCGCTCCTCGAGCGATTTTCTAAAATCTCCATCTCGCCCCCACGTGGGCCATCTTTGATTAAATCTTTCTCCAATCTTGCAATCTCCACTCCGCCTGCTATTCTCCCTTCACATTGCTTTTTACTTGAAAAAGAAAATAAAAATGAAGGAAAAGCTAAAAACGAAAAAAAAACGCCAAATCTCCAACATTCCAATCCTCCATTTCTATTGAGGAGACCTCCTATTTTTCTCCCGAGAGCGTCCCAACCCAGGGGCCGCTCTTCCAAGATTCTTTGGTAAGACTCTTCTCCCCCTCTGGTGAGGGGCACTCCTCTGTATCACCTCCTATATCCGCTTTTTCATCTCCTTCCCCTGGTCAAGCTAGTTGTTCCTATTCTTCCTCCTTTCCTTCTAATAATAAAAATCAAGGGATAGTTCCACATAAGAAGGCCAAGGGTAAGCAGATTCCCCGAAGATTTTTGTTGGAGTTGGCTGTCAGATGCCAAGCTTGTTTAGCAATCCCTGAGTTTGTGGAAGAACCGATCATCCTGCCAGAATTGGAATATGAGGATTCTGTTGCTGCTTATGAGGGTTTGGGCGTTTATGAAATCATGAATGATGAAGACCCTATTGAAGAGGGGGAAGAAAATTATGAAGACTATGAGGACGAGGCTGATGCTTTTGCTAGTGGTATGAGAAGATTCGACGAACCATCAGCCTCCGTAGAAGAACCTACCAAAGAAATTAATTTAGGTACTGAGGAAGACCCTAGGATTATCCTCATCAGTAAGAATTTACCGCCCTCCGAAGAGGAGGCGCTAATTTTAGTTCTTCAAGAATACAAGGACACGTTCGCATGGAGTTATGAAGATATGCCGGGATTAGACCCTGCGCTCGTTGAAGACCGCCTTACACTCAAGCCAGGGTCTGTACCGGTCAAACAACGGTTGAGGCGTTTCCACCCTAATATGGCTTTGAAGATGAAAGAAGAGGTCGATAAACTCCATAAGGCTCGATTTGTTAGAGTCATCCTCTACCCCAATTGGGTGGCTAACATTGTCCCGGTTATGAAGAAAGATGGAAAAGTTCGAATTTGTATAGATTTCCGGGACCTCAACCGGGCGTGTCCTAAAGATGACTTCCCCCTCCCTCATATTGATGTTCTGATTATTAACACGGCAGGATTTGAAACTCTTTCGTTTATGGATGGCTTTTCAGGTTACAATCAAATTCGTCTGTCTGAAGAGGATCAAGAGAAAACCTCATTCACTACACCATGGGGTACATATTGTTATGTGGTCATGCCCTTTGGACTTAAGAATGCTGGAGCCACCTACCAGAGGGCTATGATGGCGATTTTTCATGACATGATTCATATTTACATTGAGGTATATGTGGATGACCTGGTAGTGAAATCAAGGACAAGGATTGAGCATCCTGGGGTTCTGGCAAAGGTTTTGCAGAGATCGCGAGAATATCAATTAAAAATGAACCCCAAGAAGTGCGTATTTGGCGTTTCTTCAGGAAAGTTGCTTGGATTCATTGTCAGTAAGAGGGGAATTGAAGTCGATCCCAACAAGGTAAAGGCCATCAGAGATATGCCTCCTCCCAAGAATTTGAAGGAAGTTCGAGGATTAATAGGGAGATTGCAATTCATTCGCCGCTTCGTCTCCCAGCATTCACAAAGATGCAGGCCGTTTTACGAGCTTACCAAGCCGGGAGTCAAGTTTAATTGGGATGACAAGTGTCAGGCAGCCTTTGACGGATTGAAGGATTATTTGGCCAATCCCCCTGTCCTGAGGCCGCCAATTCCAGGCAAACCACTTATTCTGTATGTTTCAGTCCTGGATGACTCTGTAGGTGCTGTTTTAGCTCAAGTGGATGAAGAAGGTAAGGAGAGGGTAGCATACTACTTGTCTAAACTTCTTAACCCCTGTGAGCAGAAGTACTCAGCCATGGAGAAGACTTGTGCAGCTTTGGTTTGGGTAGTTCAGAAATTAAAACACTATTTCCTAGCTCACGAGGTTCACCTCATTGCACGCATGAATCCAATCAAATTCCTCCTTGAAAAATCTGTCCTCACTGATCGATTAGCACGCTGGCAAAGCTTCCTCTCCCAGTTTGATATCACTTACATTCAACAAAAAGCTATCAAAGGTTATGCCATCGCCAAACATCTTGCTCATCACCCTCTACCTCATTTTGATCCTGTCAATTCTGAGTTCCCATATGAAGAATTAATGTCCATTAATCAACCCCTTGATCCTATGTGGACGTTACATTTTGATGGAGCTCTTAATTCTCAAGGAAGAGGGATCGGCATGGTTCTTTTAACACCTGAAGGGGTCACCATTCCATTTGCTGCTCGGCTCACTTTTCCCGTCACCAATAACATAGCCGAGTATGAAGCTCTTTTGGCCGGTCTACAAACCGCTCATCGATATGGTGTCACTCACTTGCGGATTGTCGGTGATAGTCAACTCATTCTGCGCCAGGTGTTGGTCAAGTGCCGCACTATCAATCCTAAGCTTAAACCCTACCAGGAACTCGCTTCAGCTTACGCCAAACTCTTCACTAAATTGATCTTCGTTCATGTGCCTCGCAGTCAGAACATTCTAGCTGACGCTCTTGCTTCTTTAGCTTCTGCTTTGGTCTTTCCCCCTGAGTGTGATTTCCATGTCCCTCTGATTCATCAGCGTGACACTCCAGCTATTAAGGACCGTGCTTTCCTTGATATTAGGGATCAGGTGCTCGAGAAGGCCAAGCAGAAAGAAACTCTTAAAGGCAAAGAGGTCATGCTCTTGGACTGGGAAGAAGAATTGGCTGATGAAGAAAAGCCTTGGTATTATGAGATTGCCAGATACTGTAATGATCAGTCTTATCCCGAGGAAGCCACAGCAGAAGAAAAGAAAGCAATTAGAAGAGTGGCTCAACGTTATACCTTGGTTGGAGGTGTGCTCTACAGAAGAAGGCTCACCGGTGTTTTATTAAGATGCCTCAATGATGATGAATCTTGGAAAGTCGTGGAAGAGGCGCATTCTGGTGTGTGTGGTGGTCATGTGAACAGCCAGATGCTAGCTAAGAAAATCCTTAGGCTAGGTTTCTATTGGCCAACTCTAGAAGAGGATTGCTCTATCTACGTTCGTAGGTGTGTTAAGTGCCAACTGCACGCCGACAAGATTCATTCTCCTACTTCTTCACTCCATCCTACGTCCTCCCCATGGCCTTTTTCCATGTGGGCTTTTGACATCATTGGACCTCTTGGTGACTCGAACCTCCTGACCAAGCAAAAATCATTCATTCTCACGGCAACGGAGTACTTCACCAAGTGGGCGGAAGCGGAAGCTTACGTGGAAATTAAAGCATCAACCGTTTGCAAATTTATCATGAAGAACATCATCACGAGGTTCGGCATCCCGAGCACCATCGTCACCGACAATGGACCTCAATTTATCTCTCAAGATCTCAAGGATCTCTGCAACAGGTATAACATTGCATTGCATCATTCTTCTCCCTATTATCCGCAGGACAATGGACAAGCAGAAGCAACTAACAAAACTTTGATCAAGATCGTTAAGAAGACGTGTGAGGCTAATAAATTTTCGGACTGGCCAGACAAGCTGGTTGAAGCTCTTTGGGCCTATCGCACTTCCATTCGCACTCCCACTGGGCAAACCCCTTTCGCCCTCACTTATGGGATGGAGGCAGTAGTCCCTTATGAGATTCTTATTCCCTCTCTGCGAGTACAATTGGATGAGGAACTTTCTATTGATGAACGTCATGATTCACTCCTTGCCCAATTGGAACTCCTAGATGAGAAGCGTCTGGTCGCCGCTGAGCATGCGTGCGTTTATCAAAATAGGCTCTCACGTTTTTACCAAAAGAAAGTAATTGAGAGAAAATTTAAAGTCGGTGAAATGGTAATCAAGAGAATTTTTGTTAAGCCGGGTGGCCCCCGTTCAAAACTCCAACCAAATTGGGAGGGACCGTTCGTTATAAAAGAAGTTTTTCCTGGCAATGCTTATAAATTAACTAATGCTGAAGGTGAAGAGTTAACTCACCCTTGGAACAGTTTATATCTTAAGAAATACTACCCCTGATTTTCCAAAATCCAAAAATTTTTTTTCCCAAAATCCAACAAAAAAAAAGAAAATTTTCCAAAATCCCACAAAACAAAAAAAATGATGAATATTTTCCAAATCCAAAAAAATTAGAATGTTTGCCAAAATCCAAATCCAAATCCAAAAAACAACAAAAAAGAAAAGAGAGAAATTTCAAACAAACAAAAAGGCTTTTGTCATGGCACGCAAAAGATCAAGGCCTGAAAGATCAAAATTCAGAATTCATTTATCAGTCTTGGTAACCTAAAAATGGGGTTGACACCCGCACACACTACACGCTTTATTCTTGAACTCAAGCAGTGCAAAATCTGATAGAAAGTCAAAAACCTGACTAAAAGTGAAAGACAATACCCGTTCTTTTCTTCTTCGGCCCATAAGGGGGAAGGGGAGACTTCGAGGCAGAGGCGCCAAGCCTATCCGCCGCCCTAGTAGGTGGAAGTCAAGGCCCAAAAGGGAGCAAATGTCACAAAAGCCCAAGTACAATTAGGTTTATTTTTTTTTATCAATACAAATCAATTCCAAAGTGAAAGTCAAGTTATGAAAAGAAAAGCATGTCAAGAGGGCAAAGTCCCCGCAAGGAAAACCTTGGGCGTATGCATGCATTATAAATGGGCAAAAAGGTAACAATTTCCTACGCCAAAGACCGAACCCCAACAGGCATAGGGTAGGGGAGGTAACTTTACTTTGAGCATCCCAAAACCCCTTATGGGCTTCCCTTATATTTTCTTCCATCCTTTCTATGTGGTAAAGTCACGAACTGGCAGGGTGGTCAAGACGAACTTAAGAAATTGCACTGTGCGAAATCTCGAATATAAGTCAACTTTGAGCACGTCGACTCCCTTTTAATTATTCAAGAAAGAGTAATGAATCTTAGATGGTGACCGTGTAGGGCCCGCGATCTGGATAGCCTTGTCAATCTTTTTTGAAAATTCATATAATTCACGCCTCTCACTAAGGCATTTTTAATTTAACTCACGCCCTTCTGAGGGTCGTCTTTATCAAAGTAACGCCCTTGTTCAGGTCGTGTTTTCACCAAATTCCAAAATCCTTTTAAAATGCACGCCGTCTGAGAGGGCGTCTTTCACCCGAGTCACGACCTAATCTAAGGCGCGTTTTTCAGGAAAATAACAAAAAAAATATAAATGCCTTCTTCATTCGTATGCCTGCATTTTGCCTGTGCATATTTTGATTTATTGTTTGCATGTGTGTGCTTGCATGATGCATCTCCCCTTTATTGGTTATTTCACTTTACCTTATTTGATTAAAGGCTTGGCCCCTTGACCCATTATTAAGGTCAGAATATTGCCACCCCTTGCTCATTGGGCAAGGGGCCAAGTCGAACAGATGAATTAACCTGTTTTATTCAAGTGAAAACCGCAGCTGCAGATACAGGGCAAAAGCAAAATAAACATGAAGAACGTGGAGAGAAGAAAAGTACACAAACACAAGCCCACAACCACACAAAGTGCTCAGGTAACAAAAGAAATCTCAATCTCATATATATATATACATCATGAATGTCTAAGTACAGGTGTGAGGGTGGAGGAGTACAAGTAAGTCTCTCAGCTCTCGCCTCCACCCTCCTCTACTCTCCTACTCTCAACCTCCTCCTCGCCATCCCGAGCTGGTGCTGGTGGAGGAGGCATGGGCCCCCGTGAAGAAGCCGGAACTCGAGCTTGGCCCCCTGCCTCACTCCTCTCTCGAAGAGAAGAACCCACCACGAAGGTAGAGCTGGTGAAGGAGTACCCCGCAGCCCGTGCTCGCTCACGGCCTCGCTGCAACCGCTCCTCGGACACTCGCAGCCGCTCCTGGGAAAGGATCAACTGGGTCCTCGAGTCCGCCAGCTCACGCTCCCGTGCCGCCAACTGCTCCTGGAACCGGGCACGCTCCGCCTGCTGAAGATCAAGGAACTGGGCACGCTCCGTCTGGTGCTCCTCTCGCTCTCGGGCACGCTCCCGCCTCTCCAGCTCCAGGGCAACCCGCAGCTCCGCCACGTCCTGGGGAAGCTCCTCCCGACGCCTCGCAGAGCGCTCCAACTCTGTGATCCGCTGCTCGCGGATCGCCAACTCAGTACACGCCGCTCACAGCTGTGCACTCTGAAAACAGGCAAACCAATCATCAAATTTCACAATTCAATGAAGCAAATAAACAACACATGGTTAAAGGTAAATCACTCACCTGCGAGGACGTCGCCTGCTGTCCCTCACAGACACAAGCAATAGCTGCTCGGAGCTCCTCGGTCTGCAAAACATTTTTTATCAGTGCACAATGCTATATTTAATTAATAATTGAATTGACTGAGTCTGAGTTCAGAATTTACCCGTCTGGCGAGGTCGCGCTCTGCTGCCTCAGCCCGTGCAACCGCTCCAGCTAGCTGCTCTGATAGCGCGGTCACCTCCGCGCTAGGTCCCCTCGAGCTAGAGGCCTCCCCTGGATCTCTCCTCACTACTCCCTGCTGAGCACGCTGCATTCATTGAGATCGTCAGTGGCTAATCATCAATAATTCAACAAAAAGATTCATTTGCATATAGAAGTAATTTAAACACTCACCAGGGTCTCTAGGTCGGCCCGTGTGGTGGCTAGCTGGTCCTCCAGGCTGTATAGATGGGCCTGGGCGTCTATCGCCGCTATGTCCCTCGCATCCTGCATCCATTGCATGTTAGTCACATGATAGTCACATAAGCATTTGCATTCAATTTTAGAAATAAGTGCATTCATACATACCCCTAAGACCCTCATCTGGGGTCGGCCGGCGTGTACCTCCCAGTAGCGCCGGAGGTACTCGGAGCTGTCAGTCGCTCGGGAAGTGACTCTGGTCCCGCCTCGCTGCCAGTCAGCGTACTGCTCCTCGAAACGTACCCTCCAGTCGGTCGTCTTGGTGCGACCGCGGGTCTTCTTTCCTATGCCTCGAGGCTCACCGACCTCGATCCATTCCTGGTGCAAGCCCAGGGTCCTCATCACCAACCGGAGCCGTAACGGCTCAATCTCGCTCAAGCAGTGTAGCCACAGCTCACGCCCGAAGTGAGGTCGCCCCGATACGACCCAAGGCTGGCCCTCATCTGTCATCCCCTCGTATGGCCTCCACTGCACCTGCATTCATACATAGCATTATCATTTCATCATAATCAATTCAAAAGAAAGGCATTTCATTCATTCATACATACCAGCGAGGGAGGGAAGTCGCGGAACTCTCTCCGTAGAACCCACAACTCGTAGTCAAGTGGGGCACCGAAGACGACTGGTAACCAGCGTCGCGCTAGAGGAAAGGATCCCTCAGCTCCGGGCCGTGGGTCGACGCGCCCCATCGGCATGTATAGGTGACTCCACACCTGCATCCATGCATTGCATTAGTAAAGCATTCATTTGCATAAAAGAAAAGAAAAAAAAGAAGATAACTACCTGAAGAAAAGGTGAGAAGCCACTGACGGTCGTCTCACGTCCTGTACCCGTGGACAGGTCTGCCAGCAGGTGTGCCAGCAGCGCCGCACCCCAGGCGTAGGTGCCAACTGTCTCCAGGTCCTCGAGGATCGCCAAGAAGCGGCAGTTGATGACGTCGGCTTTCGTCCCCAGCAATAATCTCCCGAGCAGCAGCAGCAGGAACCTCCTCAGGTCTCGATCCGCTCTCTCATGGTCAGTCGGGTCCTGGCAGCATACCGCTCTCACCCCGTCCGTCAGCCTCTGTACAAACTCACCTAAGGTCTCCCCCGACCTATGCCTGGCATCTCCTAAACCCATCACCGTAGTCAGGTCGGTACGGAAGATGGTCCTGCACTCACTAGGTACCTCATAGACCATATCCAGCCCTAGTAACCTCTGGGCCATCTCTGTGTAGTCAGGATAGGTGAACCCACTCACAGCCTCACCATCCACCCTCAACCCCGTAATCCTGGTCACATCCTCTAGGGTAGGGACCATGTGCCCCCAGGGCATCAAGAAGGACCGGCTCACCCTATCCCAACGCTCCCGTAAAACCTGGATAAGTGCTAGGTCGGGTCTAAATGGCTCAATGGATAGGAAAGCCCCGAACCCCATAGCATCTACCCTAACCCTCTGGAAGTCGGGGAGACCCTGGTATGCTGCCCAGACCATGACCCATGAGATACGGGTCCTCATCAGCCCCTGCACGCATTAAAAGAGAAGAATTTTGCTTAATTGTTTGGTTAATCATGTGTGATTACGCTATGTTTTGCCTGGGCATTGATTTTAATATTTTGGAAGTCACGACCCTCCTCAGGTCGTTTCTTGGTAAATTCACGCCCCTAAAGGGGGCGTTTTTCTAAATGTGGTTTGAAGTAACGTCCTGGGTGAGGGCGTTTTCCATCTCTGAAACGCCTCTGGGTAGGGCGTGAACTTGTGGTTAATTTCTAAAATCCTAAAATGTTTTTCAAATCACGCCCTCGGCTGGGACGTTTTCCATTTAGGACCGTTCAGTTTTAAAAGAGAATTAATGAAGAGACGCCCTCTGGTTTGGGCGTTTCCTGTTAAATAACGCCCTGGTGAGGGGCGTGGCTTTCATGATTTTCAGATAATTTAAATAAAAATGACAGCATGCGAAAAAATTAATGAAAACGTTTAATGGGCATGGAATTAATGGAAAATCATAATTTTTGAAGAAACGACATGCTGCAGGGCGTTTGTCATGAAGGTTAATTATTTTTCAGAAAATAAAAGGAATTTACGCCCTTGGTCAGGGCGTTTTGTTTTGAATAACGCCCCCATGAGAGGCGTTTCTTTTCTGAGTTGCAGGTTTCATGTCCGAGGGCTATGGAATATCAAGAAAAATAAAATGAAATGAAAATAAAATAAAAAAATGGTTTTGGGGAGGGGGAACTTACCTTTTTGTGCTTCTGGGGTTGTGGCCGAGGCAGCGGCCGTCTGGGCCGCTGGAGTTGGCCCCGGGGAGCGACCGCCGCCGTGGGCGGTTGTCCGTCGTCTTCTTCTTCCTCTCCCTCTTCTTCATTTTCTTCTTCTTCTTCTTCTCCACCTTCGTCTTCTTCTCCTTCTTCTGTTGGTGCTCCGTCAGCCTCGCCGCCGGCAACCACCGCCGGTTCTTCAACCGCCACGATGGCGAGCTCCTCCACGGCGGGTTCTTCTTGGGCGTGGGCAGCGTCAAGGTTGACGACCTCTGGGGCACTCACCCTCTGGCGTTTGGCCATGGTTAGGGCTAAGGTAGAGGGAGATTGAGAGAGTGAGAGAAGAGAACGAGAGAGAGAGCTTTGGGGGGGTTTCGGTTAGGGTTTGCAGAAGGGGGAAATGGGGGACGGAAGGAGGAAGAAGAAGGGGCCTCATGACTTTTGGGTTTCGAAAAGAAGACACGCCCTAAGGGAAGGTGTTTCTAATGGAATTCACGACGAAGCTCTGGGCATCTCTTGAAGGTAAACGACAATGATTAAGCCGTTAATTTGTTTTGCACGGGGAACGATAACCGTCGTCAGACGCATTGAATGGGCGTTGATTGATGTAATGAAAGTCATCATTGCTGGCTTAGAGTAACGCCTCAGTCGAGGGCGTGTTATTTTTAAGAAGTGACTAAGGAAACGGCATTACTTTTGATGAGTCAACGATTATATTCTTTGGGGTTTGAATCTATTCACGCCTTTCCTGAAGTCGTTATTTAAGTCACGCCCACTGGTGCAGGCGTTAACTGTGGAAGATGGGCCAATTGAGACGCCTTGAGATAAGGCGTGTATTGTTAAATTCACGGCATTCTTTGAGGCGTTATTTACAACAAAAAAATAGGTTCTGGTTGATTTTGTTCATAATCACAGTAATAGTGGCTCAATCAGAAAGCAATCTTCATTATTTTGAAAAAAAAAGGATTACAATGCCTAATGAGCCACTTTGGGCCTTAATTTCCTCAATGCTATCACATAATTTTTCCTCTTTTCCTTGTCTTCATCCAAGTCTTCTACAGGTTGATGAAGCTTGCTTAGCCTCCACAAAGCTCGAATGGTGATTGTCTCCTCTCCATCTTCATTGCTGCCTAGATCCCTTGATTTGATTGGAGGAAGATGGGAGATGTCTTCTAGCACTTGCCTTGGAAGCCCGAGCTGAGGAAGGCACCGGTGTGCATTGTATAAGACGAGCTCGGATGCGCCAATAAGTCGAAGGTCCATGCCGATAGAGAATCTTGCGCGAAGTTCCTGCATTTTGAGTATTCCCGGAGTGCAAGTAAAGAGGTTTTTGGGCATTACCTTAAGGTGTTCTCTCCACTCCGCCCTTTTCTTGATTTGAGGAATGTGGTTCGTCACCCTATTGCTTATTCCCAACGAGCCGGTGATATAGGAGAGTGGGCTCTTTGAGAAGATCCTTGAGGGTTGTTGGGCTTCATAGCATGGATCGAATTTGAAGTGGAGGTCCACCCAACTTGAGAAAGCTAGCATGCAGCCATAGATGGGCCTTCCCATGGCCGTCGATGTAAGCCCGCTATAGACATACGCTAGGATCGCCGGTCCAACTCTTTCTTCTTCCCATAAGCTCACCACTGCACTTATTTGGGACTCCTCTAGGAAGTCCTCCGTGGATGGAAACAGTAGTGCTCCTGCTAAGCACACCACGAAGGCTTTGGTCACTCTTTCTATCTCCTCTTCTTCTTTAGCTTGATCTGCTCTCTTGTACACCCACGAGGCGAGTTTCAAGAGGTTAACTCCTTTAGTGACCTTGATTTGGTTCACTATATTTGGGCTAGGTATTAACGAGGTTAGCAACTCATGAGAGGAGATTGGCCTTGGCATGATGGCCATCTTTTCTTCTTCTCCGTGTTTCATCCTTTTCAAGCCTAGGATCATCTCTACTTCTTCCAATAAAATGGTGGCTTCAAAAGTGGAAAATAAGAAAGTATGGGTGGAAGGATGCCATGTCTCAATAAATGCTCCCATGGCACCCCAATCAAGATGGATTTGGTCATAATGCTTGGCATGGGTTATCAATCCTAAGAGATGCCATCTAGCTACAAAGGCCCTCATGTCAGAAGAGAATTTGGAAAGGATGAGGGGTAACCACTTGACTCTTATATATCTTCTAGCCCCTGGAAGAATTGGGTACTCCTGTGAGAAGAGAGGAAGAGAATAAAAACAAAAAAAGAGGTACATGAGCATATGAAGTATTGGACAGAGGAGTTCAGTAACAAAGAAATAAGTGAGCAGTTCGACAGAACAATGAAGGGTTATATGCACAGTAAAGGAAATTAAAGCTTACCTGATTCAAAGCAATTCGATTGCTTATGTGCCCTTGTATTTCAGTAATTCTGGGAGTAGAAATCCTAGGTTTCTTCATCATCCTATCCATCGCTCTACTTTACAGAAGTAGCTCGTACAGAGGCCTGCAGACGAAGAAGAACAGAAGCAAAAGAAGAAGGAAAAGAAGCAATTCGGCTGCAAGAGAGATTTCGATTGGTTTGTGAAAGAAAGCCTTCCTTTTTATAAGGATTTGAAGAGTCCTAAGAAGTCCTGAAGATAGAAGTTTGATTGGCTTAAGGACTGTGCTGTGCTGTTAGGAAACGGAAGTTCGTGCTGAATTAACGACGTTGGTTAGGGCGTCGATTCTTAAATTGACGACCTGACTGACGGCGTGTTATATTTAACGCCCTAACATGGGGCGTCTTCTTCTAAGCTTTCGTTATTGGTTACGCCTTTGAGTAGGGCGTGTTTTAAATGTTTAACGACCTATTGTCCAGGCGTCTTTCATGATGTTAACGCCCTATGCTTAGGCGTGTTTTAATTTCCCTTCCCATGCTTTGATGCTTTAATGAACTTAAGTGCTGTTATTTTTGTGAAATTGGTTATGATTAAGCACTTATGATCATGTCATGTTCTGAATTAATGGATGAAGGCTAATAAGTTTCAAGTGCAGAAGTTCGCAGGCTTCGAGGCATTTGGACCACCCGTGGGAGCAACATCGTGTCATCCTTGTATCTGTTTCCTGTAAGCATTGTTACTATATGATATCTACACTATTATAATATGTCAAGGACCTTGTGGTTCTGATGAACCTGAAATTTGAGTTCCCCTTCATCAAAAAAAAAACAATGACGATTTCAGGAAATTCTTGATCACACGGATAGGCCGTTAAGTTGTTAAAGGTTTGGGACGATGGTTCCACTTTCTGAGTTGATGCGCGGACAAACGGGCCTCGGCTTAGTGTTAGCTCAGAGATATGGATTCTTGACTAGATCTAAATGGCTTAATAATATTATCCTTGATTATTTTCTATTTTTAGTTTGTTTTAATCTTTTCTTTTAGCCCAGCATGCATCATGTAGGACTTTGAGTTTCATGCTGAAAATCTTCATATTATGGCAATAATGAAGTTCACTCGCTCTTGATTGAGTTGACATGAGATATTCCACTTCAAATCAACTACTTCATTCTATTTGAAGCCGTTCAGGCTGATTCCTTGAAAGTATCCCTTTTGTTGGATCTCTATCCCAATTCTCTTTACTTTTCTGCAAAATTTACCTTGGTTGTAGCACGTCCACGTTGGCTGGTAATCGCTCTCCAATGGTCTTTCCCTATCGTGCCCACGCGCACATCCCTTTATTTACTTAGTTTAATCTCCTTTTATCCAACAAATCGATGTTTCCTTGGAACCACTCAGAGTGGTTTCACTCAGAATCTTGGAAAGATTTCAAATGCTTAA
Organism: Amorphophallus konjac; assembly: GCA_022559845.1. Classification (NCBI taxonomy): domain Eukaryota; kingdom Viridiplantae; phylum Streptophyta; class Magnoliopsida; order Alismatales; family Araceae; genus Amorphophallus; species Amorphophallus konjac. The sequence continues at coordinate 237,919,287 of CM040125.1, read as the reverse complement.
TGTCCTGAGGCGTGTCACATCACACCTTGGCGTCTCCTTATCAGTTCATTCCACTTCATTTCTTTCATTACACTTCATTCCATTTCCGTCTCACTCCCTTGCAAAGCAGATGCCAAGGCGGGGCAGCTGTAGACACGCCAAAATTGACGTTTTGTTGATCAAATCTCATGTTATTATGTAAACGTCCCAAGTGGACTTCAATATTCCTATAAAATGAAGTTTTTCTATTTTTGAGAATTTTATGCATTTTTTCTGCATCCTTTGTGATTCACGACCTGACGAAGGGCGTTACTTTAGAAAGTAACGACCTGTGCTGGGGCGTTTCAAAAGAAAGGACGACCATGGGTGAGGGCGTCAATTCCTGGTATTATCCGTTAATTTTTGGAATTATCTATTTTCAAAATAAAAAGTATTTTGCTGTGTAACGTCCTACCTCAGGGCGTGTTTTTAAGAAACGCCGTTATCTTAGGCGTGTTCCATTAATGTCTAAACCAAGAAAGTTTTGTTTCCAAAATTTAAATCCAGGAAGAAACGCCCTTTCCTAGGTCGTGTTTCAAGAAACGTCTCTGTGAATGTCGTCAATTCATGATTTGACGCCCTGTCCTAAGTCGTGTTTCACTCCAGAGTCCTTCCTTTTTCCATCTTTCCCTCACAGTTCCCTACCATCCTTGGGACTCTTGCTCGATCTTGATCCTTCCCTGGATGCCTCATTACCCATTCTTATCATTTCCTTGTTTGATCACATCCGATGGAAGCTATAAAAGAGAATATCATTCGATCGTGTGAAAGGTTAATGACTCAGAAGGTTAAGCATTCTAAGCACTCAAGAGGTTAAGCGTCACGAGCAGAGCCTTCTTCATTTTCTGCATCCTTCATTGGGCTTCATCCGGTGCTTCATCCATCTATGTCCATCATATTCATCCGGTTTCCCTTTACTGTCGTCAGGGACAGCAGGGTTTCTCAGTTTTTCTTCATCTGTTTGTTCTGCTTTATTTATACCATTCCATTCATCATATTCATTCATCCTTCGTATTTATTCCCACCGTGTTGCAATTTTTTTTATCATCATACTCCCCCTCCCTTAAGTCTTATTAAGGGGTTTTAAAACAACAAAAAAAAGAGGTGCGCATGTTGATGTCTTTTCATCATTTTATGTTAGTTTTGGATTGATACTATTGCACTTTGGCTGATCCCTCCATCTTTTGTTTATTTTTCATTATCTTTTTTTTTACAAGGTAATCATCCAAGAAAACCCACTTCACCGGCCGACCGATTGAAGTTGGAGGAAGAAATCCACATCCTTCCCGCATCCCAATTTTCACCAGGTACATGCGATCTCCTTTTCTTCTTATTGAGGTAACCCCTCTAGCGATCACATCATCTCCACTTTAGCACCTCGTGCTATTTTTATTGCATGCTTTTTGCATTATTAATTTATCTCCTTTTGTCATATTTTTAATCTCCTCTCAAAAAAGGAGTGGATTTTAATCCGATCTACAATCTTCAAGTCCGCTCGCGCCTTGGCATTATCCTTTGTTTTGGCTTTCACGTTCATGATGGTGTTGAACAAATTATTAAAGACATTCTTCTCAACATGCATGATGTCCAGGTTGTGCCGTATCAAAAGGGCTGACCAGTAAGGCAATTCTCAGAAGATACTTTTCTTCACCCAATTGTGTTCCTCTCCAAATCCACGAAGATGTCGTGTACTATCCGACAATTGCACTATATCTGGTAAGTTTTGCACCTCTAATGCCATTTGTCAACCAGACACCCGTTCCAAGTCTGCTTCACCCATTTCAACTGTGTTCTTAATGAATGAGTCATTTTACCTTCGAAAAGGATGGTCATTTGGTAGAAACCGTCGATGACAATCGAACCAGCATGATTTCTTACCATATTTCAGGACAAAGGATTTGGTATCAGCCATACACTAAGGACATCCCAACCTCCCGTGTGTGCTCCAGCCAGATAGCATTCCATATGTAGGGAAGTCACTTATTGTCCACATCAATGCAACATTCATAGTGAAATTTTGTTTTCTGTATGCATCATAAGTAACAACTCCATCATTCCATAATCTTTTCAACTTATCAATCAGTGTCCTGAGATATATGTCCAAATTTTTTCCTGGAGTTTTTGGACTTGGAATCACCAAAGTTAAGAAAAGGTTCTCTCGCTTCATGCACATGCCCGGTGGGAGGTTATACGGTGTCATGAACACTGGCCAACATGAGTAAGACGCCACTGAACCTCCAAATGGGTTGAAGCCGTCTGTGTATAAACCTAACCTAACATTGCGTGGCTCGTGAGCAAAAGTAATATACGTACGATTGAAATGATCCCAGGCTTCACCGTCGGCGGGATGACTGATTATATCATCTACACAACCTACTCTCTCTGTGTGCCATATCATATGCCGAGCTGTCTTTGACGACATATACATCCGTTGTAATCTAGGCGTGAGAGGGAAGTATCGCAGTGACTTGTAAGGCACATCCTTATGCTTTGAATTATCCCCTCTCTTAGGTTGAAATCTATCATGCTGACAAATATCACATGATCTTTTATCTACATTATCTTCATAATATAGCATACAGTGATTAGGGCATGCATCTATTTTTTGGTATTCAAGCCCTAACTCATTGACCATCTTCTTTGCACGGTAAAAATTTTCGGGCAGCTTCTCATCTCGAGGCAGCATACTCTTGATAAGGAGGAGCATACGGTCAAAACAAATCTCACTAAGGTGAAATTCGGATTTCAAATTCAACAACTGTGAGACAATAGACAACCGAGTGTGATTTTCACAACCATCTCACAGCGGCTCATCAGCATCCCGAAGTAATTGATAAAATCTTTTAACCGACTTGTTTGGTGGTTCTTCGTTGTACACGTGTTCCCCTTGTACATTAAAGTTAGGGACAGCAGCATCGAGTACCTTGTCTACATAGGTACTTGTGCTTGCAACATTGCCAGGCTCATACAACAAGAACTCCTCACCATGACACACCCCATTCATATAACTTTTCGTGAACCATTTCCTGTATAAATGAGCTTGCACATCCCACAGCGAATGAAATCTCTTATTTTTACAACGTAAACAAGGACATCGAATGTTACCACACTGGTCCACTGTTGTTGGATGCCCCAATACAAATTGAATAAAACTATCAACTCTATCCTTCAACTCCTCTAACACCACTCCGTCAACTACTCTGCGATTCATCCATGAACAATCAATTCTAGCCATATTTACCTAAAATATTAAAAAAATCATATCAATATGTCTTATCACTACATCTAAGAAAATATCGTGTACATCTCCTTTAAATATTGACTATTTTCCACACTTGTACATCCTGTTTGGTCACATATACATCCATATCCACATCCACTTTCACTTCCATATTCACACATCATGGTTGACATCGACATCATCTTTTGGAAAAAAATCATTAACATACTCGCATTCACATACACATTTTCTTACATATCGGCATCCACACCTGTCTACCAATTTAATTCACATCCAAGCATACTAATCACATATATCATAACAATAGTCTTGAAGGGGCAAAAATGAAAAAAGGGTCATATCCACATTTACGCACACACATTTATACCCACATCCCTCTTCCCACCCTCGCAATACTATTGTGGCTTGGAATTTCATCTAATGTTGTAAGAGTACAGCAGGTGATAAGGAGAAAAGTTTCATCTTGTAGATCAGGCATGAAGGTTAAAATTCTCAAAGGAGCAGTTGGTTTACTTAAAAGTAATCTCTATGCAACTCTTGAGTACATATTACTTGGGGGATAATATGTACTCAAGAAGTGGGGCCAACGGGAGAGGGAGAGAGGGGAATACCTGCGGTGGGGGGGTGTCCGTCGGAAAGAATTTGACCACCGCCGCTGTCGGAGCTCACCTGCGGCCGCCCTCGCCACTTCGCCGCCCCCGGGTAAGAGATTGAGAGGCGGGTGCGATTGTGAGAGAAGAAAGGGATGCAGTGGTTGAAGGAGGAGTAAGGAGGAAGGACTAAGGAGGTCAGGAGAGGGGTCGTCTACCTGTTCTTGTCTCTTTTTATTTGACGCCATATTTTCATTTGGCGCCATGTTTTCATTCATTCATTCATGATTTTTTGTCATTCATTCATTTCTTCCTATAAAAGGATAAAATCTCCCTTAGTAAAAAATATCATTAGATCTACAAAAATTATTATTTAATACTTTGAGATATGTAATTTAGAAATTTTCATCTTTTTTTATGGCCGATAAGTCGATTCCTATAAAAAGAAGAGAGAGCGTGTTGAAAAGCCTTGCTACCTTGAAAGCAGGGTTTGTGGTCTCCACCGACCCGCCCGTCCCGGTCACTACCCGGGACGGGTCGGGTCGGTGCATATTCGCTCTGTGTCGGTCCATCTTGTAAAATGTTCTAATAAAAAAAGACTCTTTATATATATAATACGTATAAAATAATACAACAAAGTAAAAAAAAACTCTTTATATATATAATATATATAAATAAAATATTAAAATAATGAAGCGTCTCTGTCACGACCCATGACCCGGGCGTCCCGCCCCCACTTGGGTGGGGTCGGGGCGTGGGCGGGTCGAGACATCCCGGAGCGGGACGTCAAACCCTGCTTGACCGATAAGTCGATTCCTATAAAGAAAGAGACGGCGTGTTGAAAAGTCTAGCTACCATGAAAGGCCCACATCGGGGTGCGAAAAGGTACTCAGAGGCGTATCGGTCACATGCTGACCATTTCCTTATTGTTCCGTGCCCCCGCCAAACTCATGTGTTTTGAATTTACCGTCACGAAAATTATTCATTTTCGGGAGCTAGGGCTCCTCACGGGGAATGCCACGTGGAAGCACTCAGGTGCAATAATCAAATATCATTGTATCTTTTATCGGTTTTACTCACGATAGGCCGTGCCAATCACTTGTGTCTGACAATGTGTTCAGGTTCCAAGACTGGAATGGTCTGGACTAACCGAAGGTGTGCTTCTTTTGTTCACTAAGCAGACGATGGTGGGCATCGAGTCGGGACTGGCGACCCGCCGTGCCATTAAGGTCGATTGATAGGATGCGATATACGATCTAGAGGGGGGTGAATAGATCAGCCACCCAATTAAAATAAACAACAACAGCTCCAAGTGCGGAATTAAATCAAGCTGCTGTCAAATGACAGACAGAAGAATAATACTATCGATGAACGTTGACCCAACAGATCTAACTCAAGACGGTCCTGAACATTCATCTACTACAGATCGAAGAAAAGACCTGAATGCACACAGTCTTCAAAGCAATCACACAGAAGTCAGAGATTTTTAAGGTGGTTCGATCTCAAACCCGAGATCTACGTCCACCCCACACTCCAAACCAGAATGTGGCTTCCACTGTTGATACACAGCTTCGCTGATCCACAGCTTTGGGGTCACAACCCTACAGATAGCTGGGCATTACAGCTTATGCTGTCTAGAGGAATCCTCCTCTGCAAACTGCTGGGGACTTACAGTTTTACCTGACCAGAGGAATCCACCTCTGCAAACTGCTGAGCTTCACAGCTTGCTCTGCTGACACACAGCTTGGGAACGAGTTTCTAAAACGAAGATGGAAAAACAAAGCAAAGAAACGAAAGAACCTAAATGGGAATGTAGCTCAACACTGAGCAATTTCAGCTCCGGTTCCGAACCAGGAGACTGAAGAACAAACACTTTAAGTATTCCTTTAAACACTTCTCTCTTGACTCTTTCCTTCTTCTCTCTTTTCTTTTGATCGTGCAAGCTCTCTCTGCTTCTGCTCTTTCAAAGTAAGTTCGCAATTTTGATCACACTGCTCCTAAGGAAGAAGCTTCTTATTTATAGAGCAGTAAGAGGATAGGGCGTGTGGTCACCATGATTCCCGCCCAGATATCTAGGTCACGTGTCAGCATCACAGCATCGTTGCTTTCCACGTGTCACGATCCTGGCACTTTCTTTCATTCTTGAATCACGTGCCCTTCTTAAATTCCTCGAACAGTAGTCCTGTCAGGTTAGACTTATTATCAGTTTGAATTAATCTGAAGAAAAAGAAACAAAGATGCACCGAGTTAGTTCGAGATTTGAACTAAGCATGTACAAACTTGATGCATATAATGCAGTATGCATATAGGAAAGTATGCACAATGAAGATGAATGCACGGACATGCCACCGAGATGTGTACAGACTTTTGGTGTGCGTGGGACAAGAGGATGCACCGACTTGCTGTCCCTAGAGTTTAAGCCTGAATGCATAAAGCACAGACCTAATGAAATGATGCACGAACGTAAATGCTCATATCAACAAAAGTTGTACAGACTTGTGTCCTTGCATCAACAAGAGTTGCACGGACTTGGTAACGAAGTATGCACTGACTTTGTGTATACATGAAGCAAAAAAGATGCACTGACTATGTATATGCATGACTCAAAAAGATGCACTGACTATGGATGTAGAATGAGCACGGACTATATTGACTTAGCTGCGATCTGAGCTAATAGATGAATAATGCTTGCACTGACTTGGTCGAGTGTAGCAACATGGGTTGTACAGACTTGATAGCGTGTAGTGAAATATTGCACCGGCTTTCAAAGTATAAACATCATATGCACGGACTTCTTATGCGACAGATGCAATGAAGTAAGCAAAGTATGCACAGACTTTGTATACTGAAAGATGAAACTATGCATTAAACCATGTATGTAGAGATTAAATGCAGAACATTTATTTATTCTAATCTCACATGATTCATAGTGGTTGCTATCATCGAAACTATACAACATCATCAAGGCACAAGGGGCACAACATCGATCACGGCGATAAGAGTGGAAAATGTTTGATTAATGGCCAAGCAATGGGCCTACATGGACGATAAGTCGATTCCTATAAAAGGAAGAGACAGCGTGTTAAAAAGTCTAGCTACCTTGAAAGGCCCACATCGGGGTGTGAAAAGGTACTCAGAGGCGTATAGGTCACATGTTGACCATTTTGTTATTGCTCCGTGCCCCCGTCAAACTCATGTGTTTTGAATTTATCGTCATGAAAATTATTCATTTTTTGAGAGCTAGGGCTCCTCGCGGGGAATGCCACGTGGAAGCACTCAGGTGCCATAATCAAATATCATTGTATCTTTTATCAATTTTACTCACGATAGGGCGTGCCAATCAATTGTGTGTGACAATGTGTTCAGGTTCCAAGACTGGAATGGTCTGGACTAATCGAAGGTGCACTCCTTCTGATCACTAAGCAGACGATGGTGGGCATCTAGTCGGGAATGGCGACCCGCCGTGCCATACATTGAAGATCACGGCGATAAGAGGGGAAAACGTTTGATTAATCACCAAGTAATGGGCCTGCATGGCCGATAAGTCGATTCCTATAAAAGGAAGAGACAACGTGTTGAAAAGCCTAGCTACCTTGAAAGGCCCACATCGGGGTGCAAAAAGGTACTCAGAGGCGTATAGGTCACATGTTGACTATTCCTTATTGCTCCGTGCCCCCATCAAACTCATGTGTTTTGAATTTACCGTCACGAAAATTATTCATTTTCGGGAGCTAGGGCTCCTCGCGGGGAATGCCACGTGGAGGCACTCAGGTGCCATAATCAATGTCGGCCTCGAGTCAGGTGCACATCATTTGGGGCAGGTGTGGCCATCCCTGCCGAACCGGTCGTCCCGGCCACGGCTCGAGACTTTATTGGACATTGCGTACCGATACGAAAAACTATAATATATATATATAATGGAATAAACAAATTGAAATGACATGTTGTATCATTTTGTTTATTGTTCTGCCATTTGAACGGGTTTCTCCGGGTTCGAATCTTAGCTTCAGCTTAAGGTTTCCTTAAGTTTTTTTAATATAACTTATTTAAAAATGTAAATGAAAACACGACAGAACGTTGTTTCAAACGCGACACCTAACGATTAATAGCGATACACTGACGTCCAGTTATTTGTTACTCCAGTTGAGCATTTGTCACCCACACTCACCTAATTGTCACCACTAAAGTCCACAAGACGTCGCCCTTACTCTTACACTACCTTAAAAGCCGCGCGTCAGCCTTGTCTCTATTGAGCCCTATTTGTCACCGTTAGAAGGGTATTTTTCACCCTCACTAACGCATTTGTCACCCATGTAGACACATTTATCGCCCTTAAGCTCCAAACTACCACGTGGAAAACGGGACACGTCGGCCACGCGTGGGTGTTGTTCTCGTATTGCCGCAGATCCAACGCCGCAGCTCACATCTGTGAGCGACGTCACGCGGTTCGGGGAAGCAGAGAGGACGCGGAGCGCGCGGGCTCCTTCTTTTTTATTTGCTGCAACATAGAAATAAGAGAAAAGAAAATGGGCCACCACGGGAGATTGCTCTGGCGGGGCGAGCGGGACAAATGTAATATAGCAAGATATGGGGGTTAAACGGCCATAGCGGGAAGTGACTCGCCGCGACCTCGGGGGGACGGGAATGGTGCAGAAATTAAATAGCAAGAATTGAAACGGCCATTGGGGAAGTGACTCGCCGCGGCCTCGAGAATATGAGTAGATAAGAATATAACAGAATATAAGGAGAATATAAAGAGCGGGAATTTAAACGGCCATTGGGGAAGTGACTCGCCGCGGCCTCGAGAACATGAATAGATAAGAATATAATATATAAGAACGGGAATTTAAACGACCATTGGAGAAGTGACTCGCCGTGGCCTCGAGAATATGAATAGATAAGAATATAACATATAAGAACGGGAATTTAAACGGCCATTGGGGAAGTGACTCGCCGCGGCCTCGAGAATATGAGCAGAATACAACATAATATAAAGAGAGTATAAAAACGGGAATTTAAACGGCCATTGGGGAAGTGACTCGCCGCGGCCTCGAGAACAAGATGTGATCGCCAGGGCTCGAAAGACCCCAAAATAAAGAAAGTGATCGCCCCTACCTCAAGAGCGGGAGATGGCGGGTTGCTTCTTCCTCCCCCTTCGGCCGGCCGACGGAGAGGGCTTTCCTTGGGTACCCTTGCAAAACAACGACAAACAAGTAACGAGTGGATTAGAAAGATGAAGGTGTAGTATTCAAATCCTTGCGATAAAAATAACGAAATGATGGCAAGATACACACCTGGTTGGTGTTGTCTTTTAAACCCCTCTCGGACTCGAGTAGGAGGAAAATGAGATGATGGATGCAAGAAGTATATAAGAAGAGGCGCCCCTATGAAGGGGGATAGATGATGCGAGATGATGAATGCAAAAGAACTAAGAAGAAAAGGAAAGGATTGGCTTATTGGATGTGCCGATGGTGAAATCCGGCGGAGCTCCGGCAGCGTAGGGATGGCGTGGAAGCGCGGTGGATGGAGATGACCTTCCTCTCGCGAGCGTGGGCACCTGAGAAGCCGGCAGAACCTCCACCTACAAAAGACCCCATGGGTTAGAAAATGACTCTGGTAGCCTCTGGGCTCCGGCAGCCTATCGGATCTCTTCCAAGCTCTCTAGAACTGAGGGGTGGGCCTCTATTTATAGGGCTCCGGAGGGTGGAGGCGTCCAGGACCCTGGACACCTCCATCAAGGCCTAACTAATATTTTATTCTATTTTTATTAATTTTTTCAGAATATTTTTGTGGAGGCGTCCAGGGCCCCGGACGCCCCTAACAGGTCCACCGAACACCACCGACGGCCGCACGCGGTTTGACACAACGCGTGGTTTTGTGAGCGGCGCCTCGTGATTTAGAAATGGGCGCGTCCATAGGGCTGGACGTCTCCATAATTTGGCTTTTTTCACACACGACAAACGGTCGTTCGGTGGGCGGCGCCCGTGAGGGAGTTGATGGAGGCATCCAAGGGCCTGGACGCCTCCATTAATATATTATTTTTTTTATTTATTTTGTCTTTTTATGCCAAAGCTGGCATTATATATTTTTTATGCTTGTTTTTATGGAGGCGTCCAGGGGCCTGGACGCCTCCATTAATGTATAATTTTTATTTTGTTTTGTCTTTTTATGCCAACTGGCATATATATATATATATATATTTATATTTGTTTTTATGGAGGCGTCCAGGGGCCTGGACGCCTCCATTAATATATTATTTTTTATTTGTGTTGTGGGTTTTGAAAAATAAAATTAAAAGAATGGGGGCGTTCAGGGGCCTAGACGCCCCCATTAAGACCCACCCGGGTCCTCAGTTCAAGCGTTGGCGGCCGCCCGGCAGACACCCTTCTTGGTTCCAGAACCTCCTGATGGTCTGACTGGTGTTGATGCCGTCCCAATGCCGTGACGAGACGATTCCGGATGCCGAAAAGGGGGGAAGAAGACTCAAGAAAAGGAAGCACTCGAGCGATTCAAAATGCGTAAGCCGTTGCGGGGCGTTGTATAGTAATATGAGACTTTCTCGGGAGACGTCAGGAATGGCGTGTCTACAGCTGCCCCGCCTTGGCATCTGCTTTGCAAGGGAGCGAAACGTAGTGGAATGGTATCGAAGTGGAGTGAAATGAAGTGGGAGCGGAGTGATAAGTTGATGCCAAGGTGTGATGAGACACGCTTCTGACGTACTGTTTGGAATTTTTCCTGAAGTTTCAATGAGGCGACCTTGGAGGAAGTCTTTCAAGTCTTGACGGCTGCTTGGACGGAGATCAAATAAAGGAGGGTGAAATGTGCACTCAGGCACGAAAAATAAAGGAGACCAACTTCTCGGTGTGGAAGTACCTGGGTCATAAACCTGCAGGTTTCACCTTTGGGAGCGGTTACCAGCCAATGTGGAAGTGCTGCAGCCAAGGTGGGTCAAACAAGGTAAAAAGGAATATCTGAGGGTCTGTCCAAACAAGGGTCTCCTTTTGGAAGAGCAACGTAGGGCCGTTTCAAGGAAACTCAGTATTTCATTCGGAGTGGAATATCTCATATTTGTAGGAATTGAAGCACAACGGCCTTCGCAATCGAATCACTTGAATGATCTTCCGCAATAAATCAAAATCCTATATGAATGCATGCTGGGTTAAAATAAAAATTTAAAACAAACTCAAATAGAAAATAGCCAAGGATAATAATGTAAACTTGTTAAGAACGGGTCAGGATACCGATCCGGTGAGCCGACACTGGGCTGGGGCCCGTTTATCCGCGCACCAACTCACAGAATGGAACCGTCGTCCCCATGCTACCACAAGTTAACGGCCTATCCGTACATCCCAAATTCTTCCGGGATCATCACTGTTTTTGTTGAAGGGGAACTCAAATCCCAGATTTGTTCGGGTCGCAAGGTCCTTGACATGTTCTAGTAGCGTAGGTATCGTATACTATGATGCATGACATGGTGGGACCAACCATTGAAAGGTGGGACAGGAGACAGGACAAAGACGTCCGTTAGTAAAACCTGCACAGACTAGCAAAGGTTAGCAACATCAGAAAGTAGCAGAATCACAGCAGAATCGCACCACAGTATAAAGGAGATCCAGATAAAATCTTGACAATGACCACTGATGTGACACGTTCCGTCCTGTAGCGATCTTCCCTTCCTATAAGAACTCCCCTTAGGCTAGTTCATTCAAATGCACCAAGGTGGGTTTTGGAAGCTCAGGAGAGGAAAGAGAGGAGAATAAGGGATTTTCAGGATGGAAGGAGAGTCTTCCCGCGTTATGAAGAGGAGCAGGCCTAGCAGCGAGATCAGGCGACTCTCCGACCTCGAGGGTCATTTGAGTGGGACGATCATGTCGCATATGGTAAGCTGATTCATTTCAAATTTCTCCACGTGAACCTTCTTCTTACTACCTTCCTTTCTTCTTCTTTCTTTTCTCTTCCAGCCATATCCACTCTTCCCAGGCCCGAGGAAGTTTTCCAAACTGCCATGGCTTTCAAAGCTAACTTCCAACATCTCCATCGGCATGAGGGCCATACTCTCGAAGTGGCATCTGCAGGGGCTCCTTATTCACGCCAAACACTATGAGAAGATTCGTATGGACTGGACGGCTATGGGCGCACTAGTGGAGATCTGGCATCCCCAGACCCACACTTTTATCTTCCCGACCTTCGAGGTGACCATCCTCCTCGAGGAGGTGGAACTTCTGCTCGGATTGAAGAAATTCAAGAGTGACGGGAAGGTGAAGGCTATGCGGATGCTGACACGGGGGACTTCTGAAAGCGTCCTTGGAAGCTTCATGCCGCCCGACGCAGCCAGAAAGGTCCGTACTCAAAAGGGGATCGATCTCCAAAAGCTTGCGGAGTGGTTCATGGACGCCCTGAGAGGGTCACCAGATGATGACTATTTGGAGGGAATCATGAAGGGGTTCACCATTTGTCTGGCGGGTGCTCTCTTGTTTCCTTATACTGACAACATGGTGGAGGAAGACCAACTGAGTGCTATCTACGGGATCTGGCGTGGAAAGAGGGTGGGACCCGCTGTCCTCGCCTACCTGTATAGTGGCCTTACTACCTCGAGCATGGGTAAGCCTCCTTTTGGTTGCGCACTTGTCCTGAGTTGCTGGATGGATTTGCATTTCAAGTTTGATCACCGTGAGGGAATGCCAACCGCTTCGAAGCTCTTCCAACAAATCCCTCTTCATCACATAGCTGGCGTGTTAGGGTTCGGTGGTATTGTAGTGAACCGCGTTCCGTGGCTGAAGAAACGTGAAGACTGGCGGTCTCACTTCCGCACCGTGACACAAGGCTTCTTTACTTGCGCACCGGCATGTTTATTTTCGCTTGATCTCCTCATGAGGCCTTCCCCCAAAGTTGATCTTCAACTGATCGGCGCGACCGAGTTTGTCCTTTATAACGCGCATCGATGCTGCCTCCAAGTCGGCATTCCACGCCATTCGTTCCCACTATCGACTGGCATCGTTCCTTTGAAGAAGAGAGAGTTGGGTACTGAAGCAGATGCGAAGGAAGCGAAGGCCGTCAAATCTCCCTGGAAGACAAGTGTTGTGGGAAAGGTCTTAGCGCACGTGGGGGAAGAATGTGAGCTGTGGAGGGCTTATGTAACCGAACTGGGGAAGTTAAGGCCTAAGGCGCCTAAGCCCCTGATGTAGTTCAGTCTACTTTTCTGATAGAATAAAATCTGGCATGGATGTTTTGGACCAGTTCCGTTAATTATTATTATCTTTTTTGTGGTTTTTCTTTTTCTTTGTGTTTTTTTCTTTTGTTTGGATTATATACATACTCTTATCTTTTTTACTTTATTTATATTTTTTTTTGAAATTTTTATTATGGGGGCGTCCAGGGGCCTGGACGCCCCAAATGTTTATTTATTATTATTTTTGGTTTTTTTGGTTTGGGGGCGTCCAGCGGCCAGGACACCCCTAATTTTTTATTTATAATTTTTTTGGTTTTTGTTTTGGGGGCGTCCAGGGTCCTGGACGCCCCAAATTTTTATTTATTATTTTTTTTGTTTTGCGGGCGTCCAGGCGCCTGGACGCCCCTAATTTTTGAATTTTGAAAAAAATAAAAAAAAGGTGGGGGCGTCCAGGCGCCTGGACGCCCCAATCAGAGTGGTTTCTATATATATGGGGGCCTCACCCCCTGCTCACTTGTACTGTTCATTCTGACGACCCCGTCACCCCAGATGACCCATTCTTAGTCCCAATGGAGCGAGGAGGATCGAGCCAGGGTCCAGAGAAGCGGAAACGACGGGCTCGTCGTCCGAGGAGGATGAGGGATGATGTCGAGGAGGCCGCAGCACAGGAGATTGCTGCGGAGGAGGGGATGGAGGTGCCTCTTCTGGCCGCGGAGGCCACTGCGGGCGTTGGCGACGTGGGAGAGGACGATCACGACCTGGTAAGCCCTTCGGAACTCTCACTCTGTGGTTCAATAGGCTAAACGGACGGGCGAGAGGCTGTGAGAGAAGGCCGGGGAGTGAGGGAAAGGAGGCGTCCAGGGCGCTGGACGCCTCCACATTTTCTTTTTCTTTTTGTTTATTTGTTTATTTACGTAAATAATAAAATAGGATTAAAAATAAGGAGGCGTCCAGGACCTGGGATGCCTCCATAAATATATATATTATTAATATATTTTTTTGTTTTGGCTTTTTCTATAAAGAAAATAAGGAAAATAGAGAGGAGGCGTCCAATGTACTGGACGCCTCCATAAAAATCCTAAAATGTTTTAAAGATAAGATAACATAAAATAAATAAGTAGAATATATAGTGTTATTGCTTAATATTATTCATGATGCTGATGTATTTTTTATTGGTTTTGTGGTGTGCAGGGTGTGATGAAAGGACGGATCAGCTGGTCCCTAGTGGTGGCAGCATACCGTGGGCTGCCGGACTTCCAGAGGGCGCGTGTGGACGCCATGGGCTTTGGAGCTTTCCTTAGGATCGAGCCCTTCCGGCTCGACCTTCCTCTTATCCAGGCATTGAGGGAGCGGTGGCACACGCCGAGCCGGGCGTTTCTGATGCCCTGGGGGCACATGGTGCCGACACTAGAGGACGTGGCTCGGATCACTGGGTTACGAGTTGACGGAGAGGCGGTCAGCGGGGTCACCTACCCCGACTACCGAGAGAGTGCCCTGGACCTGCTGTGGTTAGAGACGAGCGTGACTGACAGGGACAGCAGGGTAGTCGGCCGAGTGTAGATCATGGAGGCGCTCGGATTCGTCGACCCGCGCCAGCGGGTCAGCGAGACTGGAGCGGAGTTTCTGGCACGACTGGAGGGAGATGCCCGTGCAGCTTTCACCCAGGACCCGAGCGAGCGGGAGCTGGTGGATCTAGACCTCCGGAGGTTTCTTTTCTTCTTCCTGGGCCGCCTTCTGCTGGGGACGAAGGGGGATGGCATCCACTGCCGCTTCCTCGGGATTCTGGCGGACCTTGACAGAGTGGGGCACTACGCGTGGGGGGCGGCTCTGCTTGCCCATTTGATTGCTGATCTCTCCCAGACTTCGGAGAAGGAGACGACAGTCAGTGGCTTCGCACCTTTTCTCCAGGTAAACATTTTATTTATGCATTCCCACAGTTAAATATGTAATTATTGTACTAATGATGTATGATGGATGCAGGTGTGGAGCTATTACTATTTCCCGATGGGGAGGGCTAAGCATGGGAACAGGAGGGCCGTGCCTCTGGCGCGACGGTGGAGGCCGGTCGTGGTTGCAGCACCCCACGGCTACAAGCTGGCGTCACTTCGTTGGGAGCTGAGCGAGTATCCCGAGGCCATGGTATGATGCGTATGGTTTTTTGTGTTTTCTTATGTGACTGAATGGCAACTAATATGATGTATGTATGATGATGTAGGTGGTGTGGAGACCCTACCTGGGCATGGGCGACGCTGGCCAGCCTTGGGTTGTAGCGGGTCTTCCTCGTTTCAGGCGGGACGTGTGGGTCCATTGCCTGAACGAGATCGAGCCGCTTCGGTTGAGGCTGGTTATGAGGACGTTGGGGCTAGCCCAGGAGTGGGTTGATGTAGAAGAGCCGGCCCGCATCGGGCGGAAGACCAAGGGGAAGGCGAAGATTGTGGACTGGCGTACGCGCTTCCCAGCACAGTACCAGGACTGGCAGCAGGGCGGGGTCCCAGTGGTATCCCATGTACAGGACATCACAAATTACATGAGATGATATCGAGCTACGTACGGGGACCGCCTCTCCTTGGGTGGTATGGCAGGGGTAAGTGAAATGAAACTGCTTCACCCTTCTATATGTATATGCATGTGGCAATAACTTATGTGCAATGCAGGATGCTCGTGACAACATGATTGCCAACCTGCGGGCCCAGCTGGCAGACGCCACGCGGTAGTTAGTGGCCATCCGACAGGAGTTGGAGATCCTGGTTAGTCCATGCAATGCATTTTTTTGTGACCTAGATTTTTGATGCTTAGCCTTTGACTGACGTTTGCCCCGTGTTTCAGCGGGCCCACCAGACAGCGGCAGCCGGGATGGCTGGTGGAGCGGGTTCCAGCTCGCGGGGCCCTCCTCCGGAGGTTTCTGCCCTCTAGGAGCAGTTGGCGTATGCAGGTGGCTCGGGCTGAGGAGGCCGAGCGTGATCGCGAGGCTCGAGTGAGTGCTTGCTTGGCCCTGACCCTCTTCTAGCTGCTTTCCTTCCATCACTGTTCTCTTACGGTGCATGCGTGCTTTGACAGGTGGCCGAGATTCGGGAGGCCCTGGCCCGTGCTGTTCGTGCTGAACAGGAGCGCGATGCCTGGGTGGCAGAGCGTGACGCCCGGATTGCGGAGCTAGAGGAGGAGCGGCGACGGGAGGCTGAGGAGCTTCCTCGCGACGTAGTGGATCTGCGGATCACCCTCGAGCTGTCGAGGAGAGAGGTGATGAGGGAGAGAGAGGAGAGGGAGAGGGATAGGCAGACCGTGGAGAGAGAGAGGGAGAGGGATAGAGAGATCATAGAGAAAGAAAGGGAGTACATGATGGCAGAGCGATATCGAGATTGGGACGAGAGGAGAGCTCTGGTGGCCCAGGTGTCGGAGCTCCGGCTGAGCCTTGGCACGGCGGAGGGGAAACTTCGGGAGAGTGAGGAGCGGTATCAGAGGGCGAAGGAGCGCGGGGCGTGACTTCGTCAGTCCGGTTCCTTTTCTGTGGGTAGCTTTCTAGTTTCTTCGGCCGAGCAGCGTCGCCGCACCTTGGAGGCTGGCATGGTGCCACCTGGAGAGGCGAGCACGGCTTCTTAGGGTTCGCAGAGGTTGCAGAGGCCCCCTAGGGATCCCCGTCAGAGGAGGGAGGAGAGAGATGACCAGGAGGGTGGTGGTGAGAGTTAGAGAGTTGTTTGTACACCCCACCGTCCTCACTGTATGATGTACTTTTGACTGTTTGTATGAAATAGATTTCGTGCGGTTTCTTTTGTCGTGTGCCCTTTTCTTTCCTGCACTTTCTTTCACACCACGTTGTTCATGCTTTACGGGCCTTTGCCCTGGACAGGAGGGAACTACTTTGCATGGAGGGTTTTTTGTTCCCCTTTTTTTTCGCTTTCTTTTGGGCACGTCCAAGCGCGAGGACGCGTCTTAATCCTCAAATTCAAATTTAAAGCGACGGGTGGCCTTTCTTCTCCGTGCCTTTCCCGCAAACGAGCCCGCCTTCCGCCGAAACTTGCTCGCCCATCTTTGTCTTCTTCCCCTCGATCGATGGAGTTCGGTGGTCTAGACCACGGCGAAGGTGGAGAGGGACGCGGGACCCCTCGCCCAAGGAGGGACGTGCTAGAGCACGGAACGGCGTCTATGGAGGAGGAAGGGCTGCTTCGGGCCCCCGAGGGACCCGAGGGGCCCGATGTCGCGGAGGGAGGTGAACACGGTCTGGTAGGTGCTTGGTTTTCCCCTTTTTTGATCCATTTTGAGTTTTGAAGCAAGCTGGGAAAGGGTTCGGTGAGTGTTGCACTTAAATGATGGATGCGTCCTAGACAGGGGACGCGTTCTTTTTGACTGATGTGGGACCCCTTTCTTGGTGCAGGACATGGCGAGGACCCCGGGCCTGGCCGATGAGTGGGCGAGTGCAGACGAGCCGAGCCGCGTCAGAAGGGAGAGTCGCGGCAAGGCGAGGCTCGAGGACTGGCACGTACGTTTCCTTGGACAGCAAGGGAGTGTATTGGTGCAGGACAGCGCCGACTTCCTGCGGCAGCAGAGAGAGAGTTATGCGGGGCTTCCCCAAGCTGGGGACACGCGTGGGGTCGGCGGCTCGCACGCCCAACTGTCAGAGGCTAGGCGGCAGCTGGCCGTCGCTCAACATGAGCTGTCGCTCCTGGTAAGTTACGTGCCGCACTTTTATCTTCAGATTTGGAGTTTCACTGACGGCCGTTGTTTATTTTGTTCCAGCGTGCCCAGCAGACAGCGACGGCGGGGATGATTGGTGGTGCATCTTCCAGCTCCTCGGCCCCTTTTCTCGAGATTGCCTCCCTCCGGGAGCAACTTGCCGGTGCGGTGGCTCGGGCGACCCGGGCGGAAGAGGAGCGTGATGCCTGGGTGGTGACTGCAACGGAGCTACGGCATCGTGGTGAGGAGAGACCTTCTCCAGACATCCTGGAGTTAAGGGTTCTTCTGCAGATGATGAGGAGAGAGGCAGAGAGAGAGAAAGCCGAGAGAAGGTCTGAGCGACAGCGGGATCAGACCGAGCGGAGGGCCTTGGAGGCCCAAGTGAGGGAGCTCCAGCTGGGCCTTCAGGCCGTCGTGCAGAGGCTAGGAGGGATGGGGACGTGTTACAAGAGAGCGCGAGAGTTCGGGGAGCGACTGCGCCAGTCTGGTCGCTTTGCCGCTAGTGGCTTCTTTGCCACGCCAGGGGAGGAGCAGCGAGTCACTGCTGCGGAGCAGGCACCAAGAGGCGAGGCAGGTGCTACTATACGAGGATCCCAGAGGCTTCTGAGGGACCCGCACCTCAGGGTAGAGGAGGGGAGCGCCTAGAGAGATGAGTGATGGTGAGGATCGGCGAGCTGGTGGACTCGCCTCCTCCTTATGTTTATGATGTTTTTGACAGCTTATGTAGAATTATGAAGGGAGTGATTTGATTTTCTGCTGCTCGTTTGTTCTCTGGTGCGTTCCTTCTTCCCTACACTTCTTCTCCTTCGCACTGTTCCCATGTGATGGGTCTGCCGATATTCCACCCTAAACAAAGAATCGCGTCTTGTTGTGACCATTTTCCACGGGAATCTGCCGTCGAAGTCAATAATGACGGCCCTAGTTCCTTCTCCCGGATGTTGCGTCAAATTCTGCGGGCGTCCTCCAAAACATGATAGGGTATCCCTAGACAACATAGAGTGCTAGTCGTCATATTCTTCGTCCAATCAATCACCCTGTGCGAGTGGTGAAGTGACACACGGGACCGCATGGCAGGTGCCTCATCGTGAGGGCTATCATTAACAGGTGATGGAGGCAATCTTGGCCTACACTCCTTCCATTTCTATAAATTCGTGTCCCTTTTATCCTCCCAGGTATATCAAGAGCTAACTCGAGGAGCACAAGTTCTCACGGGAGAGGAGGAGTTCAAAATTTCGAGAGTTGGATGGAGGGCGAATCTTCCCACTCCTCGAAGAGAAACAGATCCAGTGGTAGTAGTTCCAGGAGGCTTTCGGACCTCGAAGGGCACTTCAGCGAAAGGGCTCAATCACCACTCGTAAGCCAAGTTTTCTACCCTTTTCTCATTCTTTTTTCTTCGTTTCTTTCTGACCAAACCTCCTCTCCATTCCCTGCATGCGTAGTGTGTGATGAAATCACAGATCTCATGGGAGTTGGTAGTGGCAGCATACCGAGGTCTCCCATATTTTCAGAAGGCCAGGCTAGACGTGATGGGTTTTGGCACTTTTCTTCGGATCGAGCCGATCCAGCTCGACCTGGTCCTGATCCAAGCCTTGTGTGAGAGATGGGACCCAGTGAGTCGGGCATTCCTGATGCCCTGGGGGCACATGGTGCCCAGCCTAGAAGATGTGGTCCGAATTACGAGTCTCAAGGTGGATGGCGAGGCAGTGACCGGAGTCACTTACGCGGACTACCGAGAAGGTGCCCAGAAGTTACTGCGTTTAGACCTAGATGGTCGGAAAAATAGGTCGATAGCTAGGGCGTCCCTCATGGATGCATTAGGGTTCACCGACACTCATCGGCGGGATGACGAATCCTCAGAAGAGTGTATGGAAAGAATGGAAATAGGATGTCGTGCCGTGTACTGCACAGATTTCGGCAACTGGGAAAGATGCAACATAGATTTGAGGAGATTTCTCCTCTTCCTTTTGGGGAGATTGGTACTGAGTTCGAAAGGGGATGGTATCCAATGTCGCTTCCTGGAGCTGCTATCAGACCTTGAAAGAGTAGGGTACTATGTCAGGGGAGCCGCCATGCTGGCACACTTGTTTGCAGGCCTATTCCAAGAAACGGATCGTGAGATGACTGTGAGTGGTTTCACACCATTCATCCAGGTATTTTTTTAGTTTTGCTTGTTTTGTATTTTTTTTGTGTTTTTGCAAGGTACTGATGACCTGTGCCGAGCAGCTGTGGAGCTATTATTACCTCCCTATGGGGAGAGCTCGGCATTGGCGACCCGCGATGGTGCCGCTAGCCAGGCGGTGGGAACCCATCATGAGTGCGGCACCCCTAACCTACCAACTGATGGTGCTAAGGAGGGAGCTACAGGAGTTCCCTGCAGCGATGGTAAACTGGAGACCCTACTCAGACATGGTCGATGCCGACCAGCCGTGGGTTCTAGCAAGTCGTGCCCGGTTCGGACGGGAACTGTGGATGCACTGCCTGAATGAAATCGAGCCGCTTCGGCTACGATTAGTTATGAGGACTTTAGGACTGGCTCAAGAATGGGTGGATTCAGCTGTGCCACCTCGTGTCGGGAGAAAGACGCGGGGACCGGCGACCTGCATTGACTGGCGCGTGCGGTTCCCTGAACAGTATGAAGACTGGCAACGGGGTGGCACGATTGTAGAATCATAGGCGCGGGATAGCGAGGACTACTTTCGTCTATATAGGACAAAGTACGCAGAGCGGTTCCAACCCCGGGGACTTGTGGAGGTAGGTTTCCCCTTTTTCTCTTTTCTTCTTTCTCCTTTTCTTGGTTTTCTGGTGAAAAATGCTGACTCGTAAGGCTACAGGATGTCCGGGATGCCATGATAGCGAATTTACGAACTCGCTTGGCAGAGATGGAATAACAGTTGGGTAATGCCCGCAGAGCTATGAGCGCCTTGGTAGGTGTACAGTACGTTCCTAATTAAAACCCCAGATTCCAGATGTTGGCTGCTAATTCACGCGGTCGTAGCATGCCCAGATTGGCGCGGCTTCCCCAGCGATGGGAGTAGGTGGTGCCTCTTCCAGCTTGTGGATTCCCACCTCAGAACTTGACTTGCTTCATGAGCAACTTGCTCACGCCACGCAGCGTGCTACGGAGGTAGAAGGGATGCTCTCTATACAGGTAAGAGTCTCAGTGTTGAGTTCTCCTTGTTTATGCCTTATCGTGTATCTGAGATGGTACACTCGGCAGGAAAAGGAGACGAAAGAAGCGCTTGGCCAAGCTGCGCAGAAGGAGGCTAGGATAGCAGAACTGGAGAGGGAACTGCAGCATCATCCTGATGACGACTCTTCTAGGGATGCTGTGGAACTGAGGATCACTCTCCAGTTGGAGAGGGAAGACTGCGAGAGAGAACGTGCAGAGAAAGAAAGAGAAGCAGAGAGAGAAAGAGCCAACAGATTGACTGAAAGGGAGGAACGAAGGGCCATGGAGGCCCAACTATTCGAACTCCGAATCAGCCTTGGTCTTGCTGAACAGTGGCTGAGAGATGGTAAGGAGCGCTACCGAAGAGCACGAGAGTGCGGCTTTCGTGTTGGTAGCTTCTCTGCTACTTCCGTGGATCAATGCCAGGGTGCGGGAATAGGAAGGGGAGTACAAAGCGGTAGGAGTACCGCTTTTCGTAGTTGGGTAGCACCTTTGAGAGCGTTTTGCCCGGAGAGTAGTGGGACGAGTAATGCAGAGAGAGAGGGCGGAACTTGATGTAATTTTTTTGGTTTTTGGAATAAAATACAAGGTTCGGTTTGTTTGGTTTTCACCTTTGCTTTTGTTGCCTGAATCCCTGCACATATCACTGAAACAAACAAATCAGAATTTCTGTTATAACTTGGCCCCTTGCTCAATAAGCAAATGGTCACTGTGACTGTCCTTGATAACTGGTCAAGGGGCCAAGCCTTTATTTAAGGAAGGCGAGAGAAAGATATAGTGATGATAGATGCGACAGGCAAGCATACGAATGCAAGCAGTATTAAAAGCGAGATGCTACACGCAAATGCAATCATGCAAAATTGATTTGTTTTCTTTTTTATATTTGGCATTTTTTTGTTTTATCATAAAAAAGATTTTTTTACTTGCAAATATGTACATTTTCCCTTGTCTATTTTTTGTTGCTTTTATCATTTCGATTTTTTTGTTGCTAACGCGTGGCAAGCACCCAAATGGCACCTAACCTACGTGAGACAGGGGTTTCTTACTAACCTCCTAGGTATCCTAAGTGCACATCTAGGTTGATTTGGGCCTCTAGAGCCCTCGAATGATGATCCCGCCGGCTAAGACTTACCCTGATGACAATACCGTCATGCCATGCTTAGGCTCCCAGTCGCTTCCGACCACAGGGATTCACCCAAAAGGTGTTTGAGGTAAATGATTTACCCGACTCGGGTCTGTTTCCTCACAACTCTAGATGGTATATGATGGACCACCCTGGAACCCTAACGACCAACCGCGCGACGTTGACCCGGAATCAGACGCCGTCGCACCCATAGGTGACGCGCTTGCATTGGCCTAAGCCCGAGGTTAAACAAGAAGACATCAAGGTGGTAAACAGGGGTCTTGACCAGCCAGAAACACGGAGACTCCTTCGCAGCGATAGCTTTTGCTTTTCAAAGTAGGCAACCAAATGTGTATATTAAAATAAGGTCGCAGACCCTGGGGAGTTTTCACCTTTCAGAAACTCCATCGAACCTTCATCTTTAGAGGAAGAAGGAAGAGCGTGGGGGATAAACCTCCTGAGAGGATCAGCAAAATCGTTAACCCGGCGAGCGAATAAGGGCCCATTAACTCTTTCCTTTTGGACAACTTCGGAACAAATCTCGAGCATTTACATTCCACGGCCCCTTTTGTGGATTCAGACTTTTGCTTTGAGGGGTTCCGTTTATCGCAACAGGCACGGTCACGACCAGGCTTTTCTCTTGATTTTCATTTTGTATTTCTTTTTGTGAGGGAGATATAGTCGTTTGACGTTTGTGGGCTCCCTTTTTGTATGCCTGTGGGGACACTGCCCTCTTCTCGTACTCTGATCGATGCTCGAGGAAATGGATCCTACTCTTGCCTTCGGGGTTTGAGTTTTGGTTTCTCATGCTCAGCGTTTTAAGGGCGCCGACTGTCTCATTTGGTCGAAGAGAAAAGAATAAAGATTATAGCTTCCGGAGATCTTTTGGGTGACGCTCCACCGTAGGTGATGCTATCGACTTTTTTTGAATAAAATACATAAGTGAGCACATGTTAGCTTCCTTCGAGCGAGCATAGGCCGATGTGGCCGGACATGGATCTCCACGGTTCTGGCAAACCAAGACCCGGTGACTACCAAGCCTTAATGTGCTCTATCCTAACATGAAGGTTAGATGCAGGAACTTAACTACATGGTGACTGCCAGGCATCGGCATTTTGAATTTTTCATATTTTTAGTGGTTTTCGATATTTCTTTGTTTTTGATGTTTTTATCTTTTCATCATTTTTTTGTTTGTGCTAAGGGTAATATTTCTTAAGATAAAGTCCATTCCAAGGGTGGGATAACTCGGTCCCTTCGGCGTTGACTAGCTTGTAGGCGTTGCCAGGGTACACGGCTTGAATTACAAATGGTCCTTCCCAATTGGGTTGGAGCTTAGAACGCGGATCTCCAGGTTTGACAAAAATTCTTTTTATGACCATCTCACCGACTTTGAATTTTCTCTCAACGACTTTCTTTTGGTAAAAGCGAGCGAGTCTATTTTGATACACACGCGCGTGTTCGACAGCGGCCAGCCGTTTCTCATCCAAGAGTTCCAACTAGGCGAGGAGTGAATTACGACGATCGTCGAGGGGAAATTCCTCGTCCAATTGTACCCTGAGAGAAGGGATCAGAGTCTCGTACGGGACTACCGCTTCCATACCATAAGTAAGGGCAAATGGAGTCTGCCCGGTGGGGGTACGGATTGAAGTGCGATAGGCCCATAGAGCTTCGATAAGCTTTTCTGGCCAGTCTGAAAACTTACTAGACTCGCAGGTTTTTTTGATGATTTTGAGCAATGTTTTATTGGTGGCCTCCGCTTGGCCGTTACCTTGTGGGTAATAAGGCGATGAATGATGCAATGCAATTGCGTACCTTTTGCAGAGGTCCTGTAGGTCCTGAGAAATGAACTGTGGCCCATTGTCGGTGACGATCGTGCTTGGGATGCCGAATCTGGCGAGGATGTTCTTTATGACGAATTTGCAGACTGTTGACGCCTTGATTTCCGCGTAAGCTTCAGCTTCGGCCCATTTGGTGAAGTATTCCGTCGCAGTAAGGATGAAAGATTTCTGCTTGGTGAGGGAATTGGGATCACCTAGGGGACCAATGATGTCGAATGCCCACATGGAGAAAGGCCACGGGGAAGATATTGGATGAAGTGGGGAAGATGGTGAATGGATTTTATCGGCGTGAAGTTGACACTTGACACACCTACGGACATAGACAGCACAATCTTCTTCCATAGTGGGCCAATAAAAGCCTTGGCGAATGATCTTCTTGGCGAGCATCTGACTATTCAAATGGCCACCGCACACGCCCGAGTGTGTCTCCTCTACACATTTCCAAACCTCATCATCACCAAGACATCTTAACAGAATACCAGTAAGGCTCCTCCTATGGAGTAGACCTCCAACCAATGTATATTTCTGAGCCACCCTTCTTATGGCTTTCTTGTCCTCTGTGGTGGCCCCTTCAGGATAAGACTGATCTTGGCAGTATTTGACAATTTCATAGAACCATGGTTTCTCTTCATCAGCCAGTTCTTCTTCGGCCTCTGCCAACATGATCTCCCTCTTCTCAAGGATATCTTCCTGCAAGATCTTTCTTGCCATCCTGTCTTTGATGTATACATAGGAAGCATCGTCGATTGCAGGGGCGTGAAGTTTGTAGATGGAAATGGACTTAAACCATCTTCCTAGAGGGAACCTTATGGATGATGCCAACGAGGCGAGGGCATCGGCGAGAATATTCTGATGACGAGGGATATGAACAAAGATCAGTTTTGTGAATAGTTTCGCAAAGGCAGCAGTGAGTTCTTGGTATGGCTTGAGTTTGGGATCGCGAGTGCGATATTTAGTGAGCACCTGGCGAAGGATGAGTTGACTATCACCTACGACTCGCAACTCAATGATACGAAAAGAATGAGCGAGTTCTAGGCCAGCTAGAAGAGCTTCATATTCGGCTATATTGTTGGTGACTTGAAATTTGAGTTGGTATGCCAATGGGAATGTGAGGCCTTCAGGCGACAGGAGGGCGATGCCGATTCCTCTCCCTTGAGAATTCAGAGCTCCATTAAAATATAGCGTCCACATCGGCTCATCTGATTGGTTGACGGACATTAGTTCCTCATCCGGAAATTCTGATTGGACGGGATCGAATTTGGGAAGAGGATGGTGAGCGAGATGCTCGACTATGGCATAGCCTTTAATCACCTTTTGCTGGATGTAGGTGATGTCGAACTGAGAGAGAAAACTTTGCCAGCGTGCTAGCCTATCCGTAAGGACGGCTTTCTCCAGAAGGAATTTGATAGGATTCATTCGAGCAATCAAGTGGACCTCATGAGCCAAGAAGTAGTGCTTCAATTTCTGCACTACCCAAACGAGGTCAGCACAGGTTTTCTCCATGACGGTGTACTTCTGCTCACAGGGATTGAGAAGTTTGGACAAGTAATAGGTTACCCGTTCCTTGCCTTCTTCATTAGCTTGTGCGAGGACGGCTCCCACGGAGTCATCCAAGACTGAGACGTAAAGGATCAGAGGTTTTTCTGGTTTGGGTGGAATGAGAACGGGTGGACTAGCCAAATATTCCTTCAACCCTTCAAAAGCTTTCTAAAATTTAGAATTCCAGTGGAATTCTACTCCTGGCTTGGTCAACTCGTAGAGAGGTCTACACATTTGTGAATGTTGAGACACAAACCAATGAATAAACTGCAACCTCCCAATTAAACCTCGGACTTCCCTCAAATTCTTGGGAGGCGGCATATCCCTGATAGCCTTAGCTTTGTCGGGATCTATCTTGATCCCTCTTTTGCTCACAATGAACCCCAGCAATTTACCTGACGACACACCAAACACACACATCTTCGGGTTCATTTTCAGTTGGAACTCCCTTGACCTCTGCAAGACCTTAGCCAAAACTTCTGGATGTTCCATCCTGGTCCTTGATTTTACCAATAAGTCATCCACATACACTTCCAGATATATGTGCATCATGTCATGAAATATGGCCATCATCGCTCTTTGGTAAGTAGCTCCAGCATTCTTTAATCCGAACGGCATGACCACGTAACAATATGTTCCCCAAGGGGTAGTGAATGACGTCTTTTCCTGATCCTCTTCTGCCAAACGAATTTGATTGTATCCTGAAAATCCATCCATGAACGAGAGGGTCTCGTAGCTTGCCGTGTTATCTATCAACACATCAATGTGAGGCAAGGGAAAATCATCCTTTGGACACGCGTGGTTAAGGTCCCGGAAGTCGATGCAAATCCTAACTTTCCCATCTTTCTTCATGACCGGGACAATGTTCGCCACCCATTGAGGATAAAGGACGACTCTAATGAACCTGGTTTTGTGGAGCTTATCGACCTCTTATTTCATTTTCAAAGCCATTTGAGGGTGAAAACGCCTTAACCTTTGTTTTACCGAGACGGACCCTGGTTTTAGGGTTAAACGGTGTTCGACCAAGGTTGAATCCAGACCCGGCATATCCTCGTAGCTCCATGCGAACGTGTCCTTATATTCCTTGAGAACCTCAATTAATGCCTCTTCTTCAGAGGGTGGTAGGTTGTCACTTATGAGGATGATCCTAGGGTCTTCCTCAGTTCCCAAGTTGACTTCTTTGGTGGATTCTTCTACGGCGGTTGACGGCTCGTCGAATCTCCTCATTCCACTAGCGTATGCGCCCGCCGCATCCTCATATTCTTCACCCTCATCTTCAGTGGGGCATTCTTCATCCGTGATCTCGTAGACTCCATACCCTTCATCAAATGCACAGTCGCTCTCACATTCTATTTCCGATAGCCGGATGGGATTTTCTAGCAACTGGGGGATGGCAAGGAGGGCTTGACACCTGGCGGCTAAATCCAGAAGGAATCGACGAGGGATCGGCCTACCCTTGGATTTCTTCCTAGGTACTACCCTTGTCCTATCATTCCTAGATTGACTGACAATATTTACAGAAGAAGAGGAAGACGAAGAGGATGGTGTAGAATGTACAGGAGAAGACCCCTCAGAGGAGGGGTAGAAAAGGTCGCTCATGGGACCTTGGACGGGTGGTCCGCAAGGCGGTACGCGCCCGTGGGAGATGTAGGAGGTTTCCTCAATGAAGATGTGTTGTTGGGGAGTTTAAAAATTGACGTTTTTTTTTTCGTTTTCATTTTTAATGACAAAGCAGTGAAAAGAGATTGGAGGAGAGAGAAAAGTGGTTATGGCTAGAGGATTCTGAGGCTCATAGAGCAGATCATGGTTGAAGACCTGGCGCGGGTTGAAAAGCCCGCGTAGGTATGTAAACAGAGAAGGGGATCTGGGAAGATCATCAGATAATTATCTGGCCCAGGAAGAAGATATCAGCAAAGGCTGAGACGAGTGGATGGAGAAGATGGCGGCTAATGAGCCGTCGACGGCAATGTTGAGGACGGATGAAGATCCGTCGATGACAGAGTCCTTCTGGCGAGGACAAGGATAGTTTGGAACCTTGGCAAGAGTGGTAATATTCTCTGGTATTCCGGAGATCCATGGTGGTCCTTCTGATGAGGGCATCTCACGACACTCCCTCTAGCTTTGGTCGTCTACACACTCTTGATATGGATTGATCATGGTCTCCACTTGTTATCTTCATTTTCCCAGGTTCATTTTATGTATTTTCCTTTTATTGAGTCTTATCATATGTAATTTTCCTTTTATTGGGTCATGTCGCATGTATTTCCTTTTATTATGTCATGTTGTACTAGTCCATTTCCCCTATTTGGTCAAATTGGGCACTGATACCTTAGTTTGGGCCTATTGGACTGAGTCTAGGACATGTTTGGTCTTTTACCTTAAATGGCAGGGTTATTTTTGTCTTGTAAAGATGGGTTACCTATAAATAGCCCCCATCTCCCTCCATGTACTAACTTTTGATGAATATTGAAAACTACTTCATTCCACCTCTCAAGATCTCTCTCTTTTACTCTCTCTCTCTCACTCTCTCTCTCATTCTCTCTCTCCCCAAGGGGAGTTCGACCCTCTCTCTCTCTCCTCCTTCCCCCTCACTTACTCCAACCCCCAACCACCTCCACTACCTCACCCACCTCCATTAAGGCCCTCCACTTCCCCATAGCCCCTCATTTACTCCCCCTCCCTGTCCCAAAGCAACTCTTCCACCTCCCAACACAATCCCCCCACTTCCCCACACAAATCCCACCCCTCCCAAGGCCAATTTCGAATTTGAACCTTCCCTCCATTGCCTTGGCCGCCCCATACCCCTCCCCCTCAAGCCAAGTTCGCCCCCACCCTCCATTCACACTCCCCCTCTCTCTTGTGCACACCCACCTCTCCACCTCCACCTCCAGCAGCTCCAGCCAGGTTTGCCATCACCCCATCTCCCTAGCCTCCACAACCCCTAAAACACCTCTCATCTCCTTCCCACAGCCATTAGAACCACCTTACACCTTTTTCTCTCTTGGCCATTCCCTTCCCCATCTCTTCTTCTCCTCCTCATTCTAACCCTGTTTCAGGAAGCAGAGTTACAGCACTTGCAGAGGAGGCCACGGTCATCCCTCAACGACTCAGGAGGTGAGGCCTACATTTCTAGATTCGTCTGCAAGTCATCTTTCAAGGCGAGGTGGTTTCGTCGGCATCGGAGTTTGGTGCTGTCCACAATCACTATTCTTCTATGACTGTGCAGAACTTCTCAGACCAGAAGCCAGAGCGACAGAGAAGACTCTCCCACGACGAACCTTGAAGGAACCAGCCTTCAGGGTCTTCTACAAAGTTCTTCCTCCCCCTGTCAGCGTCCAGGAACAGAAGGAGGAATCCCATTCGGCATCGGAAAACCAGAGATACCAATTTTATACCACAACCATGCCAGTCTGCCTCCTCACAGTCTGTCCCGACCACCGTCCACTCATCTGGACATCCAGCTCATCTCCGACATCATAAGACTTCCCCGTTTGTTTTGCTGCAAATTAGACTCGTATACGATTCCAACGAGTCCAGCGGTGCCAGATTTGGAGCTCAGGAGCGACCGTGGCCGCTTCTTCAACCTCCTATTTCAGACTGAGCTCGGCCAGAGACCAGAGCTGCATCCATCTTCCAGTCAGCGGAGCAGTCAGCCCCCAGATCAGAACGTCAACCAAAAATTCAAGCCGCACCCCTCTCCGGTTAGCAATCTTTTGGCGCAAGTCTCATCAGATTCTGAGCTCGGTGGATTTATTGGCTGCATCAACATCGACTCCCTGTCCAGAATTACAGAAGCTAGACAGAATCGGCGAAGCTCGGAAACTCGGTTTCCTTTGCATCTCTCCCCACCCCGCTTGGCCGGCTGAAGGCCCCTACCTACGTGGAGGTAGTTTTGAATGTATTAAGCATAACCCCCACCCCAAGATCACCCCTCCTACGTGAGGAGTAGTGCTGTACCGTTTGCAATTTCAGGTCAAGCTACATCGCCGCGGCGATCGGGTGCATACCCTCGCCTCCCGGCGCGCCCTCGTCTCCGATCGGGATCGGTGTCTTCACACCGATCAGGTGAGCTTCTGATACTATCCTTAGTAGCCTTATTCCTGCTAGTTTAGTATTGCTTTGATTGCTCGTCGGCGGTGAGAAGAGGGCTCGAACTTGCATGCTAGTTTGTTAGTGTCCACCGCGGACCGTGAGTGAGTGCCACCAAGCCCCCGCCTTGCGGGCCAGCCGCCCACAAAGTTGGGTATCCTAGACTCATTTGGGGTCAGCCCTAGCATTGTAAGTCCATTAGAACAATTGGGTCCCGCCCTGGACCTTCGTCATTATCTCCCGGACCCACCGGGTGAACGTGTGAATCGGGTGAGCAAAAATCGTCATCGTGAGAATCATTGAGCACTTGTATGCTTGCGGGTCTAAGTCCTAGGGTCATCTCATCATATTTAGTGGTCTTTGGGCTGTGCCACATCAAGTGGTATCAGAGCGGTCATAGGCTTGTCCTTACAAGTCTAGTCTTGGGTCACACTAAGTTTTTCTTAGGTGCATTCGCACACCCTTGCATAGCCCACTCAACTTTACATGACCACTCGTAGTGGAACTCATTATCAAGGCAATTCATCTTCTTCCAATAACACCATGAATCCCAATTCCCACGGTGACCGGTTCACCATGTCCTTTAGCTTCAAAGTAGTCCTACCCCACAACAAAATCACCACTGTGTTCCTTGATGAGTACCAATCGGGAAATTATGTCTCCCAAACTATTGTGAACTCCTTGTCACAAGAAGGGAAAATTATCATCCATGGGGAATGGGTTTTCGTAGAGTTCTACGTACCTTGTGTAAGCCGCATTCCCTCCAAATCCATTACGTGGGGTAGTGGAGCATGGTGCAAAATTCGGCCCCTTGGGTCACATATTATTTTGGGAAAAGAATGGATGGAAGAACAACAAGCAATCATAGACCCCGAAGGAAAAGGGTGTCACTTGCAATCCCCGGGAGACAAGAAAAAGTTCCACTTCCCAAATTCTTATAACCAAGCCCTCTCCAAGTTTGAGCAAACCATTCAAAAGCGATCAGTTAAAGTGGAAAATGAGCCTCAAATCTCCATTGCACAAAACCAACCCGAACCCCAACATGAGCAACTCATCCCACCCACTGGTGAGCTAACCATAGAGGAGCCCCTAGCTACCTGGCTCAAGAAAGGTCCCATCTTGTACCCTTCAACCCCATGCAACCTCCCCATAGAGCAAGTTCAACTAGTGCCATGTCATTCTCGTCACACAACATATCAATCCTTTTGCTTTGTGGAAACCCTTGAAGACCTACTTAGGAGTTTGAGTTATCAAATGGGGTTGACTAGCATGTTGGCCATGGAACCCATTAAGCCCAAGTACCTTGTCTTTGCCTACTCATCCATTGGCTCCATTACATCTATTTGCACTATAGGCCAATGCACTAGTGAGCTTCTAATCTTCCTGCCAACCCCTAGGGAACTTGACCCAATGAGCCCCACAAAAAAATGCTCTCCTCTCCTCAAGGTCACACTTCCTAGTGAGTCCACACTCTTGTTGTTGCCCCTTGTCGATGAAGGTTCAACATGCATCGGGGAACGTCCTACTTGGGCCAACCTATCCAAGGACATAGAGGGATCCCTCCATAAGAGTTTCAATTTCTATGATCCTTTTGACCCCACTCAATGGAAAACCCCTCCTTCCACAAGGAAAGGGATTTCAATTCCCGATGAGTTTTACACCACTCCCCTACCACAAGGAGAGGGCAATCAACCTAAGGAATCCACTTTGGTGCTTACCCCATTAGGAGACGAGTGCCCAGCCAACACTAGGGAGTGTATGCTTTGGAATGCTCAAGGTCCAGGATGGGAAGAAGCCTCATTCCCCTCAACCCAAGTCCTCCTAGATCCACATGTTCCCTTCCCACTAGCCCCTCATTACCAACCCACCTCCTGGCCCTCCTACATCTCTCCCTACCCCTCGCCCCTTTGCAAGGAGCATTACGATAAGTCCCACTGGGTTCATGATTTCCACTTCCCTATGTGTGCTAGGGACCCTAGGGCGACCACTTGGATTGAAACCCACCTCCACATCACCCACCCCTTAACACATCTTGATCTGTTTGGCCACTCCCTATGGGCTTCCAAGTACTCCTCACCCACCACCCACTCCCTCCTACCCTCGCCCACCATGTCAGGCCTAACCCACCCATTCCGAAATTCCGCCCACACTATGAGAGTCAATGCCAAGGGTGGCATCAACCTTGGAAATAAGGGAGTGACCCATCCCAAGATGTCCACCCCTTGGAACCGCTTCGATCCCCATGAGTGGAAACCCCCAAATCTCACAGATGGGACCATCTTGATAGGAATCCATGTATCACAACCTTTTGCATCATGTGGTCAGGCTAGTCACATCATTTGTGTCATTCACACACTAGGTCCAATGCATGATAGGCTTACATTTGGACAAGTTGGTCTTCCCCCACTCTTCATCCGTCTCATGCATGATAGGGCCACTTGTGGCTGCCCCGGTCCACCTAAGTGCATCAAGGTCCACATGGTTTCTGAGCATGATAGGTCAATTCATGGATGCCCTGGTCCTCCTAAGTCTGTCAAAACCAATCTAACACTTGATAGGGCTGAATTTGGCTGTCCAGGCCCTCCCTTCATCCCTATAGGAGCATCATTCATGACAGTGCATGGTTTTAGGCCTAGAAAGCCCTCGGATCTCATTCCCCTTCCCCCACATACTAGGGTGTCAGTCTCAGCTGAGTCCTTTGCACAACATATCAAAGAGTTGCATGATGACATCCGCAAGCATATAGGGAAAAGCAATGAGGCTTACAAAAGACGGGTAGATGCTCACCGGCGCCACTGTGAATTCCAAGTGGGAGACCCGGTGATGGTGAGGACGGAGCGGCTCCTTCCCGGGCCTACCTCCAAGTTGAGGGCACGAGGGTCGGGACCCTTTCGAGTTCTACGACGACTTGGCAGCAATGTTTATGAGCTTGACCTACCAGAGAGCTATGGGGTACACCCTACCTTCAACGTGGCGGACCTGGTACCCTACAAAGGCCCCGCGGTGGAACCTAGTGAGGAGCTTGAGCCTTTACCCCCCCTTATGAGAGACACCCCCGGAGCGACTCCACTTTCTAGCTTGAGGGACCGACAAGAGCAGGTAGATGCAATACTGGATGAGCAGAGTATCATTACAAGGCACAAGGTGTATCAGCGCTATCTGGTTAGGTGGAACAACCGTCCTCCGACCGAGGATGCATGGGTGAGTCGGGAGGATTTGATGCGCCTGGACCCCGACATGATGGAGCAGTACGACAGTCAGGCAGACCCATACTCGATAGGGTCGAGTTCTCCCTACCCCGGGGGATTTGATGAGGGCATCTCACGACACTCCCTCTAGCTTTGGTCGTCTACACACTCTTGATATGGATTGATCATGGTCTCCACTTGTTATCTTCATTTTCCCAGGTTCATTTTATGTATTTTCCTTTTATTGAGTCTTATCATATGTAATTTTCCTTTTATTGGGTCATGTCGCATGTATTTCTTTTTATTATGTCATGTTGTACTAGTCCATTTCCCCTATTTGGTCTAATTGGGCCCTAATACCTTAGTTTGGGCCTATTGGACTGAGTCTAGGACATGTTTGGTCTTTTGCCTTAAATGGCAGGGTTATTTTTATCTTGTAAAGATGGGTTGCCTATAAATAGCCCCCATCTCCCTCCATGTACTAACTTTTGATGAATATTGAAAACATTTGCCATCTCCCTCTCAATATATATATATATATATATATATATATATATATCTCTCTCTCTCTCTCTCTCTCTCTCTCTCCAAGGAGAAGTTCGCCCCCTTCCTCTCTCTCCTCTCCTCCCAACCACCTCCAACTCCCACCTAACCCCATTAAAGCTCCCCACTTCCCATAGCCATCTTTACTTCCCTCTCCTAGTCCCAAGGGAGAATCTTCCCCATTCCAACACTCCTTCCACCATTCCAACACAATCACCTCTAATCCCCACACCATCTCTCAACTTCCAAGACCTATTTTGAATTTGAAATCTTACCTCCATTGCCTTGACCGGGGAATTCCTCCTCCCTTAGGCCTAGTTCGCCCCCACCTTCCCTCCCACTCCCTCTCTCCCTTGTGCTCACCCCTTCCCACCACCCTCTCTAGCAGACCAGCCCCCTCTCCAGCCCCACTTCGCCCTCCCCACCTCCATCTCCCTAGCCTCCACAACCCCTAAAACACCTCTCATCTCCCTCCCACAGCCATTAGAACCACCTTACACCTTTTTCTCTCTTGGCCATTCCCTTCCCCATCTCTTCTTCTCCTCCTCATTCTAACCCTGTTTCAGGAAGCAGAGTTACAGCACTTGCAGAGGAGGCCACGGTCATCCCTCAATGACTCAGGATGCGAGGCCTACATTTCTAGATTCGTCTGCAAGTCAGCTTTCAAGGCGAGGTGGTTTCGTCGGCATCCGAGTTCGGTGCTGTCCGCAATCACTATTCTTCTCCGACTGTGCAGAACTTCTCAGACCAGAAGCCAGAGCGGCAGAGAAGACTCTCCCACGATGAAGCTTGAAGGAACCAGCCTTCAGGGTCTTCTACAAAGTTCTTCCTCCCCCTGTCAGCGTCCAGGAACAGAAGGCGGAATCCCATTCGGCATCGGAAAACCAGAGATACCAATTTTATACCACAACCACTCCTGGCTGCCTCCTCACAGTCTGTCCCGATCACCGTCCACTCCTCTGGACAACCAGCTCATCTCCGACATCAGAAGACTTCCCCATTTATTTTGCTGCAAAGTAGACTCGTATACAATTCCAACGAGTCCAGCGGTGCCAGATTTGGAGCTCAGGAGCGACCGTGGCCGCTTCTGCAACCTGCTGTTTCAGACTGAGCTTGGCTAGAGACCAGAGCTGCATCCATCTTCCAGTCGGCGGAGCAGTCAGCCCCCAGATCAGAACGTCAACCACAAATTCAAGCCGCACCCCTCTCCGGTTAGCAATCTTTTGGCGCAAGTCTCATCAGATTCTGAGCTCGGTGGATTTATTGGCTGCATCAACATCGACTCCCTATCCAGAATTACAGAAGCTAGACAGAATCGGCGAAGCTCAGAAACTCGGTTTCCTTTGCATCTCTCCCCACCCCGCTTGGCCGGCTGAAGGCCCCTCCCTACGTGGAGGTAGTTTTAATTGTATTAAGCATAACCCCCACCCCAAGATCACTCCTCCTGCGTGAGGAGTAGTGCTGTACCGTTTGCAATTTCAGGTCAAGCTACATCACCGCGGCGATCGGGTGCATACCCTCGCCTCCCGGCGCGCCCTCGTCTCCGATCGGGATCGGTGTCTTCACACCGATCAGGTGAGCTTCTGATACTATCCTTAGTAGCCTTATTCCTGCTAGTTTAGTATTGCTTTGATTGCTCGTCGGCGGTGAGAAGAGGGCTCGAACTTGCATGCTAGTTTGTTAGTGTCCACCGCGGACCGTGAGTGAGTGCCACCAAGCCCCCGCCTTGCGGCCCAGCCGCCCACAAAGTTGGGTATCCTAGACTCATTTGGGGTCAGCCCTAGCATTGTAAGTCCATTAGAACAATTGGGTCCCTCCCCGGACCTTCGTCATTATCTCCCGGACCCACCGGGTGAATGTGTGAATCAGGTGAGCAAAAATCGTCATCGTGAGAATCATTGAGCGCTTGTATGCTTACGGGTCTAAGTCCTAGGGTCATCTCATCATATTTAGTGGTCTTTGGGCTGTGCCACATCACCTTCAGGCTGCGGAGACGAGAACATTCTTTCCAGTGCAACGGAAATGTCCCGTATGTCGAACCATTTGTTCCACTCGCATTCCGGATCTTTGATCTTGCCTCTTTTGGTGATCTTCGGACATTTTTCAGCCAAATATATAGCATGTGATCCCCCATATGCTTCTTGTGGGTAATCTCTCATCTGAACAACGGGCCCTCTGTTGAAGTGGTTTGATAGAGTCCATGTGAGGGGCTTCCAATCCGTCCTGAACGGTCCTTTGAAGCCTAGGCCAAACCTATGGTTCGGCCTAATTTCCTTTGGCGGTTTGAGCATACCCTGTAATTGTGCGCCCAGACCTTTACCCTGTTGATAGCCGATGTTCCTCATAATCTCCCAACCTTTTGAGTGAAAAGGGAGACATGATGTTGCGGTTGTCCTGACCGGCTCCTTTGGTGCTAGTGGAACGTGAGATGAATCACGTACATCCAGTAGTGACAATATGGGCCGATGAGACGGCCAAACAGAGGGCAGAGAGGTGTTGATAGCATCCACTGTGTGAAGGACAGGTGTACTGACCACTTTAATAATTCTCCCATTGTAAGGAAACTTCATGCACTGATGGTTGGTGGGAGGCACAGCGTCCATGGCTTCGATGTAAGGGCGACCCAATATAGCCTTGAATGTGGGGTCCATGTCGAGGACATGGAATTCCGTGGGAATTGACATGGGGCCTTGTTCTGCCTTCAGAATAATCATCCCCTGCGGCGGCCTTTTGCTATTGTCATAGGCCGTGACCGTGATCGAGGAAGGTCTTATTTGTTCCTCGTCGATCCCACACAACTAAAGAGTGCTCATGGAGATCACATTTATGGACGCACCCGTGTCCACAAGACACGGGTTTATGGATACCCCATTGATTTTTATTGAAATGCACAATGCATATTTCCGAGCTTCCTTGGGAGCGAGCTCGTAGTTGTGGAACATGATGGCCGGTTGTGTGTCTGTTGGGGTCAGGACGGTCGAAATCTTCTCCACGGGGAGGTCTTCATTAACCATGACTCTTTGAAGGTACTCCATTAAGGCTGCCTGGTGAGATGTGGATCTTTGAAGAAGCTCCAGGATGGAGATCCGAGCAGGCGTCTTGTCCAAATGTTTTAATAGAATCATACTGTGTTCCAGGGATAGCCCTTTCTGGTTGTTCTCCATCATCCTTCTCTGGCTGAGATTGCTCAAGATTCTGACTGTTGTGGGGGAAAACCCTGTGGAAAATCCTTCCACTCCGGAGCACCATTGCCTGTGGCTTTTGTACCTCTGTGGGGGTAGCAGTGGGTTTTAACAGAGGTTTGAGGGGTAGTGGTGGAGGAATGGTCGATGAAGCAGGGGTGATGACGGGAGCAGGGATTCTGATGAGGGGTTTGTTAGGTGGAGGCATGGTGAAGGTAGAGGGGATATCGCGCGGATTATGAAGGATAAGGGGTCTGGAAGGTGGAGGTGGAGACGAAGTAGAAGTGGGTAGGGCTTGAAGTGGGTAATGATTTTGAGGTGGGCGATGAGTAATGAGTGGTTTTGAAGGCATTAGTGGTGATACGGTGGAGAAAGACGGGGTTATGTATGGTTGACGGATGATAAGGGGTTTAGAAGGCGTAGGGGTAAATGTGGTAGAGGTGGATGGTAAAGTGGGGGAGTGAGAGAAGATGAGAGGGTGTGAAGGCGTAGTGGAGAGTGTCGGTTGATAGGAGATCGGGGTATGGATGAGAGGGCGTAATGGTAGTGCAAATGGTGAAGGCGATACTGACGCGGGTTGATGAGAGAGAGGTGCTACCCGGGCAAGGCGAGGGGGTTGCATGACGATGGGGTTGGAGGAAGAAAGAATAGAGGTACTTTCCTGGTGCCACACCTGCTCTCTCCCGACTTCCGGGGAGGAGGAGATGGGGTTCACCTGATGATTGGGCTATTGGTGCTCCGGTAATGGATTCTGGATTATGCCCATGTCGGGCTGTTGTTGTGGGGCCTGCTGAGGCTGTTGTTGTTGTTGTGGTTGCTGCTGCTGCTGCTGTTGTAACTGCTGCTGTGGCCTATGAGGAGGTCTCCTAGCCTTAAGAGTGGCGACGTATCATCTCATTTCATCCCAATCTATTTGATGTTCATCATTCATATCGTGGATGTAATCTTTGAAATGGAAGCAGTAATCTACTGTGTGTCCTAGCTGCCTGTGGTAGACGCAGTATTTGGAGGTATCAACATTTGGGGGCCAAACGGGCCTTTCTCTGGGTAGGGCGAGTTGGTTTGATGCCATGAGGGCATTGAAAATATCTGCTAAGGTTTCTGGCAATGGTGGATAGTAGGCTCTCTTGGGACCGAGCGGCCTCCTTTGTTGCTGTTGGGGACCATAGTTCCCCGGGGGTGGAACTTGGTTGTACTAAAGCGGTGGTTGTTGTTGCTGAGGTTGTGGTTGTTGTTGCTGGGGTTGGCGTAATGGAGGCATATTATCCTGGGGTGGATTATTTTGGGGTGGAGGACGAAGAGGGAAAGGACCTGGTTGGAGGGGAAGTCGGGGCATTTATGGAGGCCTTGGGTTGACCGCATAGTTGGCATTGTTGACCGCACCCACTTGCTCATTTGTCACGACCCCTTCTGTGGCTCCGCCCGGGACACCAGCGCCTATCTTTCTGACTACTTTGGGCTTCGGTGACTCAAACATGTTCATAATGGGGGAGTCTTTTAACTGGGTTTGGATGTATCGGGCCCTTTCATAGAGTTCCTCCATTGTAGTAAGTTTATTCATGGCCAGGACGTGTCTGAACTATGGGGTTACATTAGACACAATCATCTTCACTTGTTCGGGCTCGGAGAGGGTATCCCTTATTCTTTCCGCCAGAGACCTCCATCTATCAGCATAGCGGACAAAATCCTCATCGAGCTTCATCTTTTCAGCCACTAGGTCGGTAATGGAGAGTGAGGGACCGACCCTATCCCTATATTTCTGCAAGAACCTTCTCTGGACTATTTCAAAATTCTCGGCCTCGCGGGGCTCCAAGGAATAGAACCACTCAAGCGCGGGACCATCCAATGATCTCTGAAAGAGGTATGCCAGGGACCTCTGATCATTTTGCCAATAGGAGGATTCATACATGAAATCCTTGAGGTGAATGAAGGGGTTGCCGGTACCATTGTATCTGCGGTACGTGGGCATTTTGGAGGGAGGAAGATGAATGACGGGAAGGATTGGCAAAGCAACCTCCGGGGTGGCTTTCACGTCCACCATCCTTCTCAGATTTTGAAACTGCTCGTCCATACGATTGAACCTATTGAGGAGCGATTGGGCGAGCTCCTCTGGAGGTGAAGGTGGCACTTGCCACTAGGGGAGAAACTATCTCCCGGAGACTTGAGGGGGGAACCCGGAATGAGAGGGAGCTGTCGGACCGCCGACAGTTGGCCCTGGCTGAAGCGGTGTGTGGGGAACAACGGGAGTTTGAGATTGTGAAGGGAACTGGAATGAGGGTGGTTGTTGGCTCGCTTGTCCTTGAAGCGAGGGAGACTGGATGGCTTGTGCCAATGAAGGAGATGGAATGGCCTGCACGGACTCTTGAAGAGGTGCGGTGGCCGGAGTTGATTCCTGGGGCGTGGGGGAAACAGATTTCCCTTTTAGAATGGCCTAGAAGGCCCGGAGCTGTTCAGAGGTAAGCTCCGTGTTGGCGAGGACGCCCAGTAAGGAAGAGATATCTTGTGGTGGGGACGTGTCCCCGGCAATAACCTGCACCTCATGCGAGGGCTCATGAGAAGGACCCGAGTCCATAGCATAGACTCGCGGGTCGGCTGACAAACCACGACTAGGGTGGTTTTTCTCAAAAGACTCGTAAGCCATGCTCACAGTTTTCCCAGAACGCAAAAACATACACTAGCAAGCAGGTAGCAGAGATTATCAAACAAGTGGATGCCTTTACGCCTTTTTTGTGTTTTGATTTTGATGATTTTTTTTGTGTTTTTAGCGAGATCCGAAGTTCACACAAAATGGGGACCCTAGTTTATTTTTGTTTCACCGCCGTGTCAGCTAGGGTCTCTCGTCTCACCACGAATGAAATGATTAACTTCGGGGAACTTCAATGGTACAACCAGCCCAGTGAGCGAAGAGGAGATTCTTCGATGTTGGGGACTTACGGAGGTCCCAGTGGAGGAGATTCTAGTCCGTTGAGAGGAATTCTCAAACGGAGAGTCCTTCCTTCACCGGGAAAGGGTGATCCTCAAAAAAATGAAAAAAGGATAGAAAAGAGGGATGGATGCATGCAATGAAATACTGACAGAGATATGGAGTGGGAAAACAACAGAAATAACAGACATATAATAAACAAACAACCAATCAAAACTGACAGTGCTGCTGTGAGCACAACGGGGGCGCGCGCGGGCGCCAAGGTGGAGAGGCACGGATGGTGCCGAACTTGCAAGGGTAGCCAAAAGGAAGCAGTAGAGGTCCCACCGTGATCGCCAATCTGTGAGCGACGTCACGCGGTTCGGGGAAGCGGAGAGGACGCAGAGCGCGCGGGCTCCTTCTTTTTTGTTTGCTGCAACATAGAAATAAGAGAAAAGAAAAGGGGCCACCATGGGAGATTGCTCCGGCGGGGCGAGCGGGACAAATGGGGAATTGAAACGGCCATTGGGGAAGTGACTCGCCGCGGCCTCGAGAATATGAGCAGAGAAGAATATAACAGAATATAAGGAGAATATAAAGAGCGGGAATTTAAACAGCCATTGGGGAAGTGACTCGCCGCGGCCTCGAGAACATGAATAGATAAGAATATAATATATAAGAACGGGAATTTAAACGGCCATTGGGGAAGTGACTCGCCGCGGCCTCGAGAATATGAATAGATAAGAATATAACATATAAGAACGGGAATTTAAACGGCCATTGGGGAAGTGACTCGCCGCGGCCTCGAGAATATGAGCAGAATACAACAGAATATAAAGAGAGTATAAGAACGAGAATTTAAACGGCCATTGGGGAAGTGACTCGCCGCGGCCTCGAGAACAAGATGTGATCGCCAAGGGCCGAAAGACCCCAAAATAAAGAAAGTGATCGCGCCTACCTCAAGAGCGGGAGATGGCGGGTTGCTTCTTCCTCCCCCTTCGGCCGGCCGACGGAGAGGGCTTTCCTTGGGTACCCTTACAAAACAACGACAAACAAGTAACGAGTGGATTAGAAAGATGAAGGTGTAGTATTCAAATCCTTGCGATAAAAATAACGAAATGATGGTAAGACACACACCTGGTTGGTGTTGTCTTTTAAACCCCTCTCGGACTCGAGTAGGAGGAAAATGAGATGATGGATGCAAGAAGTATATAAGAAGAGGCGCCCTTATGAAGGGGGATAGATGATGCGAGATGATGAATGCAAAAGAACTAAGAAGAAAAGGAAAGGATTGGCTTATTAGATGTGCCGATGGTGAAATCCGGCGGAGCTCCGGCAGTGTAGGGATGGCGTGGAAGCGCGGTGGATGGAGATGACCTTGCTCTCGCGAGCGTGGGCACCCGAGAAGTCGGCAGAACCTCCACCTACAAAAGACCCCACGGGTTAGAAAATGACTCCGGTAGCTTCTGGGCTCCGGCAGCCTATCGGATCTCTTCCAAGCTCTCTAGAACTGAGGGGGTGGGCCTCTATTTATAGGGCTCCGGAGGGTGGAGGCGTCCAGGACCCTAGACACCTCCATCAGGGCCGAACTAATATTTTATTCTATTTTTATTAATTTTTTTGGAATATTTTTGTGGAGGCGTCCAGGGCCCCGGACGCCCCTAACAGGTCCACCGAACACCACCGACGACCGCACGCGGTTTGACACAATGCGTGGTTTTGTGAGCGGCGCCTCGTGATTTAGAAATGGGCGCGTCCATAGGGCTGGACGTCTCCATAATTTGGCTTTTTTCACACATGACAAACCATCGTTCGGTGGGCGGCGCCCGTGAGGGAGTTGATGGAGGCGTCCAGGGGCCTGGACGCCTCCATTAATATATTATTATTTTTATTTATTTTGTCTTTTTATGCCAATGCTGGCATTATATATTTTTTATGCTTGTTTTTATGGAGGCGTCCAGGGGCCTGGACGCCTCCATTAATGTATAACTTTTATTTTGTTTTGTCTTTTTATGCCAACTGGCATATATATATATATATATATATATATATATATATATATATATATATATATATTTATTTTTATGGAGGCGTCTAGGGGCCTGGACGCCTCCATTAATATATTATTTTTTATTTGTGTTGTGGGTTTTGAAAAATAAAATTAAAAGAATGGGGGCGTTC
Organism: Amorphophallus konjac; assembly: GCA_022559845.1. Taxonomy (NCBI): domain Eukaryota; kingdom Viridiplantae; phylum Streptophyta; class Magnoliopsida; order Alismatales; family Araceae; genus Amorphophallus; species Amorphophallus konjac. Next base: position 237,877,847 of record CM040125.1, on the reverse strand, counting down.
AGGGGCCTGGACGCCCCCATTAAGACCCACCCGGGTCCTCAGTTCAAGCGTTGGCGGCCGCTCGGCAGACACCCTTCTTGGTTCCGGAACCTCCTGATGCGTCTGACTGGTGTTGATGCCGTCCGAATGCCGTGACGAGACGATTCCGGATGCCGAAAAGGGGGGAAGAAGACTCAAGAAAAGGAAGCACTCGAGCGATTCAAAATACGTAAGCCGTTGCGGGGCGTTGTATAGTAATATGGGACTTTCTCGGGAGACGTCAGGAATGGCGTGTCTACAACATCAACTGAAATGATGACGCCGAACTAGATCCTCGAAATTAAAAATCCCCAATTACTTATTTACCCTTCCCGCCATGTCCTGGCTCTTACGCAACCTACCAGAAGCCGATTCTTCTCTCCATCGTGCTCAGCGTCTCGTCTTCCTCGTGGTGCCATTTGCGACCTCTCCGTCATTTGCTATTCGAGCACTCCTGAATTGCGAGCTCTCTTTCATCACTGACAGCCATGGAGCCGAAGGAGACACCCATGCAACGCTCCGTCCGCCGTAAAGTGGATGTCCCACATGCATCTCAGGAAATTGTACCGGTTCCTATGGCCGAAGAAGAAACGTTTTACATACCTAGGGTTTCTAAGGCCTCCACTTCAGGACGACAAGTTAAAGGTAGTGTGGTTCCTTATCTCCCTTACATAGATATTTACCCCCTTTATCGACCTATTTATTTGTCACGCTTATATCTACCTATTTGTGTCAGATTTAGACCTACCTGTCTCTAAATTTCATACGTTTGTCACCCTTAAGCACCTATTTGCCACACCTAAACTCCCTTGTCTATACATTTGTCACCCTTGTCTTACTCTTAATATTTATTATTTTTCTTGAGAAGTAAATTTACTGAATTTCTTGTTTACACATTTTTTTGAATCTAGTGAACACAAGGGTCATCTCCGCCCGGTCTTCTATGGAAATTTACATGAAGGACAGGGATCAGATGGCATTTCGGGAATACCACAAGTCATTGATGAGGACCACACCCTTTGGTCCATATGTTTACAATGCTTCTCCCATCACCTTTACCATGACACTATTGGAGGAGATTATTTGTGCCCATAGTGGAGGAAATTACTTTTGTATGGGTAGTAAGGTGGTCGCATTCAGTGTGGAAGATGTGAGCATAATGTTAGGATTACCTTGCTCCGGTCAGCCGGTTCAACATTATGGATCCACAAAACAAAAGTCGAAGTTACAGCATCGATGTGGATTTGCAGCAACATTTGACCGGAAGAAAGTGTGCTCTCTCATCCAGCAAATTGTTGGGTCCGATGAAGAGCAGGATGTGGCCAACACTGTCCGGCTGTAGATTGTACTCTTACTGTCCACTTTCCTTTGCCCACGGTCGGCGCATTCTTGTCCACAACAGATGCTGTCATGCTTAGATGACATTGGCAGAGTTTCAGATTACAACTGGGCAGCCTCTGTGCAACAGGTAATGATGCACAAGTTTGAGAAATTAGTGTTGGCGGTCCAGAAACGACGGTCAGGTACAATTGACCATGCTAAGAGAAGAGCCGGGGATGCATCCCAGGCCCATACATTTATATTTAGTTGTTCTGCCGCACTTGCTGTAAGTTTTTTTGTTTTTGGTGTGTAATAATTAATGTGTCAATCATTAATTCTATTGCATTGTAAAATAATTTGATATATTTCATATTACAGGTCTGGTTTTTTTAGCACATGCGGGTGCGGCAGCCACTAAGGCAGGTTGCATTCCCCCGACTATTTAGGTGGGGGCCATTCCTAGATAGGAAATTAAAATTCTCTATTGGATCCCTGCGAGGCCAACAGGTATTATGAGTACTAAAAACTTCTTCTTTGTCATTCAACATTAATGAATAACCGAAGTGATGTGGTTTGAAATGCAGGTTATCGAAGGGCTCCTTGTTGAGCCATGTGAAAGGGACACGAGGTACGGTGGTCAGATGATGACCCGACCCAGTGCTCAGGAGACTCTTTCATCAGCTCCATGCATGCCTGTGCTACAGGATATTGCCGCTACATTGAAGATCCAACAACGACTACTTGAGGAAATGAGGGCCTTCTTTCTGGCTAGGGTGCAAGAGGCTCACATTACCACAGATGTAGCACCTCCTAGGCCCGTCGAACAGGTGACGGTTGATGTCATGCCACCTCCGGCAGCCCCTGTCAAGGAAGTGCAAGGGGCTGAAAATGGTGAGCAAAGTATATGTCAAACCTCTAAAATGGACATTGCCGTCGATGTCCCACCTCCAAGGCCCCCTCAACAAGTATGGATGATACCGTGCCATCTAAGGTAGCCCCTGAAGAGGATGTGCAAGGCGATATCCAAGCTCAGATGGAGGCGACCAATGGGTATGGTGACCATCGTGAAGACGTCTTCTCTCATTCCCTTCATCAACGGGACGAGAAGCCCGTGAGGAAAAGGCGGGCACCTGCGAAGAAAACTGTAGGACGGGGGAAGAAGAAGGTGAGTCTGTGTTGTTCCTACTTCTTACAGTATAGAATCTAAGATTGGTATATTGGCATAAATGTAGAAGGGAGATGAAGCCGACCCTTACAGAAAGATCATACAGAGTACTGATTAGATCTACAAAGACCTGCTGAAGCCGACAAATAACACGATTGTGAATGAATTCATTGATGCTTGTACCTCTGGGGATATTGAGTAAGTTGTCCTCTTATAGTTTCTGTAATTATGCTGATCTGCCTTACTCTAACTACCATGAAAAAATTTGTCCAATATAGTGGCCCCATATTTCGATTACAAAATGGGATTATTTTGAACTGTCGTCATGTCATTGATCTATTATGCAGCCAGATGATAGATGATACAGTAATTGTTTTGGAAAATTGTGAAATTTTTTGTCATTCGCCCTACCCTGAACTTGTGTTTCTACTGCTAATAGAACCGTGATTGTTAATTTGCAGGTGATCAATGCCATGATGTACCTCCTCCACTCACGATTCAATGATTCTGACACCTTTCATCAGTGGGTTTATTTTCCCACCACTTTAGTGAATCACATAAACGGCAGGACAGCGGCCAACTCTGAAAAATCCAACGAATTGTTGGAGTGAGCCTACGAGAATGTTGAATTATCAGAACTGCAAAGGAACAAATATTTATTCTTTGTGTTACACTCTGGAGATCACTGGCATCTACTTGCCGTTGACACTAAGAATCACCGCTTTGTCTCATACAATTCCATGAGAGGCATGGCCATCCATGATGCCACTACAAGAAATTAGGTACTTTTTCTTATCCATGTACCCGAAATCATAGATATTTATATTGTCTTTTAATTATTCTTTAATAATTTATAACCTTTCATTTGCAAGCTGCAGTTGTACGGGGGTCTCTGAAGCTCTATGGGACATTCGAGGGAGTTGAGAAATGGGATCTTGTATTCGACAACGAATGTCCCCAACAGGCAGCTGGAAGCCTCAACTGTGGCATTTATGTACTGAAATATGTTCAATAATTGTCAAGGAAGGGGGAGACATCATGGACATTTAATGAGGGTGATTGTAATATGTTCAGAGTCCGATTAGGGGCCGACCTCATTACCTTTGGAAATGCAACATCTTAAATATTTCACGTCTCAAACCTCAGAATGTGGCATACTTGTCTTCATTGATATTTCTTTTATCATACATTTTGATCTTCAAAGTTTTAAATGTTTTAATGATGTTAATGTGTGTGCTTGATAATGTTAATTCATGAATATCAATGAGTTTTCTGAAGACAGATTCAAGTTTGGTTAAGGAACTAGGCTGAAGTGTGAAAAGATGAAGGCTTTACTTGCACAAGTGTCGACTAGAGTCGACCGTGGAGCCGACTCCAGTTCAGACTACTGAAGAGAAATACTCAAGTCACCCGCTGGATGAAAAGGGCTTTGGCTACGCTTTAAGGGTGACAAATAGGTGGCCAATGGTACAAAATAGGCCTTACTGGTGTAAAAGAGGTGACAAAGGGTGAATAATATATGATCAGGCTGAAATATGGAAATATCCTTGTCCCATGAGAGAGAATATACCTTTGACAGGGTAGCCTCGGATCACGTGCAAAGCATGTGCCCCTGACCTTCGAGTTGAGCGTGTGCCAGACACACTGAGCCTGTGATTCTACCTTTCAGCCCATTTGTCAGCCTTACTAGCTAATTTACACGCTTACCATCCATTCGTGAATCATACGGGCTATTTGTCATCCTTACTGCATATTTATCACTCTTATCTTACCACATGACCAGCTGTTGCTTTCTTCTCTCCATTAGCTGCTTGTCTTTGACCTGGATCACTGTAGCTGACTAATCTATTAATTAACCTTTGACTTTGACTGGGAGCTCATGACTATAGTCAAGAAAAAGTTGAGCTTTCTGGAGTCCTCTTTGACTGGCGTTGACCTTGACGAGTCGACATTGACTGTCTTGGCATTGACCAAATCCCTTCGTTCTTCGATCTTCTGATTGCTCTATAAACTCTTGATACACTGCTCACATTTTTATCCTCTTGTGAACTTGACACCTCCTTTCAGCTCCTTCTATTTTTCATTGGTTAGTTCAAAGGATCTATTTTTCAACCTTACCATTGTATTTGTCTACTCTGCAGATCTAGTTGTCGCCACTGATAGGTATTTTTCACCCTTATCCAGTGTATTTGCCAACACCCTCTCTTGTCCAATCACCTCTGCAATATGCTCTAATCGAGCGACGATCGTTCGGCTAGGGTTCCCGACGTTCCCTTTTTTTATGCTCCCGAGGGGATGCGTTACCACCTCCATTGCAGCGATGTGTTAAATCGACACACCGATCCCGCTCGTGACCTTACATTGACACCCGCTCTTCTATTTTAAGTTATTAAGGCTCCTCCGTAATGTCATCCCCTTTATCAGTGCGCATAGCAGTGGCTTCCCCAACAGAAGAGCCCATCTCCTCTGCGTCCTCTTCGATCCCTTATCGTCACTGGTTCCTGCTATAGATGCCCTCTTCCTTTTTTTAATCCACTTCCATGTTTATGCATTTTACAGGCCTTTCATATGTTCGTATATGATATGCTCTGGGTAGTTTCATATTAAACGGATGCAGTGGTAGTTTCATTTTACATGCTTTCTGATCTAAAAACTTGCTCTTATGGATTTGACTTCATATTAAATTTGTTGTAATTATTATGTCTGTCATACCTATTGTCTTTTATAACACCTTACATGCAGAGAATTGAGGTTCAGAAAATGGGAAGGTATAAATGCTATGTAGTATGGGTTGGTCGCGAACCCGGTTTATATTATAGTTGGCCCGAATGCTTTGTCCAAGTGAATGGATACCCTGGAACTCGTTATAAGGGTTTTCACTCGGTAGAGGAAGCACATGCTGCTATAAATGGGGTCGGCAATAGTAGACCTACGTATGTTGATCATCCTCAACTACAGGGAAGGCCCATGCCTACATATCATGCAAGTTCCGGGCCTGACTATGATTCAAGGAACCAGGCACTACGCCAACAGACTACACAAATGTTAAATGTACCTTGTATTGTTGTTGTTCTATTATGTACTGTAGTAGTGTTGCTCCTCTTCATATTACTTGCTTTGTTATTACTATTGTTGTAGGTAAGGAAGTGTACTACGCTTGGTCTACATAGGGAAATAATGTATTGGACATTTTACTCGTTGACATCGTTAAATCCTTCAAACGAACTTGAGTTTCTTAAAGTTTCACTGCCATGAGCTATTTGTCACTGTTACAGAGCTATTTATCACTTCTAATGGCTATTTGTCACTCATAACGAGCTATTTGTCACCCTTCAAAGGAACCTCGATCCAAGCGATCTCATGACCGACAAAAAGGAAGGAGCGAGAGTCAGAAAAGTTGGGGGAGATGGAACGATCTTCGCGGTCCTATCGCTTCGATTTTCACAAAGTTGGGGAGGCACGGAGACTCTTTTTCCCTCTGGGGGTTTTGTCTCCTTCCTATAAATAGAGACTCTGTGGGGAACCCTAAGGACATCCTGATTTCCTTTGACTCTCGTGAAGATGTCATTGTCTGAGAAGTCGGATTCTTCGTCAGAGCAGGTTCCCGCCAAAAGGTTGTGCTTCCGAAAGGAAGCCCTGCCGGTGTCAGACCAGCCATAAGGGGAAAGCAGTGGCGGTGACATTTTAGAGGAATACAAGCAGGGGTACCTGTAAGGGTGGCAGTATGCCTTAGCGAAGGTGGACCGCCTGTTTTGTAACAAGGGGGTGTTGAGCCTCCAACCTGACAGGTTCCGTCCCAAAGAGGATGAGTAACCGCTTGTACCCTCTTCCCCTATGAATATAATTTCTTTTTCTGTAACCTTTCTTTGCGTGATGGATGCTTGATCTTTGTGTGATGTGGTTGCCGTCAAATGAAGGATACCATCCATCGCAAGTAGGGGTTACCTTTACGAAGGTGAGTTCTTCCCCTATAAGTAGCAGGGTTTGTCGATGGTTCTAATATTAGTAGGGCTTATCTTCATGCTCATAGTTCATCGTTAGGATCCATTTGTCACCCTTCATACGCATTTGCCCCCCTGTTGATCTATTTGTCACCACTGATAGACATCCTTCACTCTTATAGCATGCAAGAGCCGTCCGCCTTTGCCCCTGGGAGCCGTCGCCTTTGTGTATTTTTTCACTGTTAAGAGCCTTTTGTCACCCCTCATGCGCATTTGTCGCCCCTGTCAACATATTTGTCATCACTACTGTGCATTTGTTACCTCTGTCAACTTATTTGTCACCAATAATATGCATTCATCACCCTTATCATTCATTTTACTCGCTGCTCTCACATACGGAAGGTGAACCCAAAAGAGAAAATAAATATAACAATTAAAAAAATCCATAAAAATTGATAATCAATAAATGAAATAATTTGTCACATAGGCAAGAAAATAACAAACAAACCATGATTCATTCCGACGTATTTCTGACGAAAACTTTTTAGTCGGATAATACCGTCGATATTTCCCATTTTTCTGAGCTATTTGTCACCGTTACAGAGTTATTTGTCACTGCTAACGGCTATTTGTCACTCACAATATCTATTTATCACCCTTATCGCTGGCCAGCCGTCGCCTATGTTTCGCTTCAAAACATATCTTTTACTTCTGTTATCGATTTATCACGCTTGGGAGACATTTGTCAGCCCTGAAATCTATTTCTCACCACTGATGACTATTTGTCACCACTATGCGGTATTAGCCATCACGCTTGATTTTGACTTATCGGACTTACTAGCTCCAAAACTTCAAAATTTGTTCTTCTTTCTGTCAAACAGTGACAATTAATAAATAAAATACTGTAATTATAATAAAATAAAAAAAATACCAAAAAACTATACAAATTAAAAATTTATAAGTATAACAGAATAATAATAATAAATTAATTATGAAAAAGATAAAAATTATATAAATTGATAATTAATAAAGGTAACATCATAATAATAGTTAAATAATTATGAAAATGACAAAAACCAAAAAAATTGAAAGTGATAATTAATAAATGTAACGATAAAATAATAATGAAATAACTGAAAATGAGAAAAAACATAAAAATGATAATTAATAAATGTAACAGCATAATAATAGTAAAATAATTATGAAAATGACAAAGACCATAAAAAATGATAATTAACACATGTACTAGTATAATAATAAATTAATTATAAAATTAATAAAAAATATAAAATTGATAATTAATAAATGTAACACTATAACAATAATATAAAACTACGAAATTGTGAAAAATGATTGAAAAATAATATAAACGTTTCGCTTCATTTAATCAGTGTCGTTTGATGACAAGGAAAGCTTCAGATCCGTGTTGGTAGAGTTAAGAAACTCATACACGATTAAACCCTTCAAACGAACTTGAGTTTCTTCAAGTTTCACTGTCATAAGATATTTGTCACCATTACAGAGTTATTTGTCACCGCTAACGGCTATTTGTCACTCACAACATCTATTTGTCACCCTTGTCGCTAGCCAGTCGTCACCTATGTTTCACTTCAAAATATATGTTTTACTTCTGTTATCCATTTATCAGGCTTAGGAGACATTTGTCAGCCCTGAAATCTATTTCTCACCACTGATGACTATTTGTCACCACTATGCGGTGTTAGCCGTCGCGCTTGATTTTGGCTTATATGACTTACTGGCTCCAAAACTTCAAAATTTATTCTTCTTTCTGCCTAATAGCGATAATTAATAAATATAATACTGTAATTATAATATAATAAATAAAAATACCAAAAAAACATATAAATTAAAATTTTTATAAATATAATAGAATAATAATAATAAAATAAATATGAAAAAGATAAAAACCATATAAAATAATAATTAATAAATATAACATCATAATAATAGCTAAATAATTATGAAAATGACAAAAACTAAAAAAATTAAAAATGATAATTAATAAATGTAACAGTAAAATAATAATGAAATAACTGAAAATGAGAAAATAAAAATAAAAATGATAATTAATAAATGTAACAGCATAATAATAGTAAAATAATTATGAAAATGACAAAGACCATAAAAATGATAATTAATAAATGTACCAATATAATAATAAATTAATTATAAAATTGACAAAAATATATAATTGATAAATAATAAATGTAACAATATAATAATAATATAAAATCACATAATTGTGAAATATTATAAAAAAATAATATAAATATTTCGCTTTATTTAATTAGTGTCGTTTGATGACTAGGAAAGCTTCAGATCCGTGTTGGTAGAGTTAGGAAACCCATATACGGTTAAACCTTTCAAACGAACTTGAGTTTCTTCAAGTTTCACTTCCATGAGATATTTGTCATTGTTACAGAGTTATTTGTCACTGTTAACGGCTATTTGTCACTCATAACATCTATTTGTCACCCTTATCGCTCCCCAGCCATCGCCTTTGTTTCGCTTCAAAACATATCTTTTACTTCTATTATCCATTTATCACCCTTTAAAACTATAATTATACACACAACCTACACAACTCAACATAAAATACACATCTCCCGATAAAATCCACACAACATATAACTCCATAAATAAAAGAAATTACAATTACATTAATTCAAATGTGTCATTTTTTACAACTACAATTACAAATCCACAGATATCCGTTGGATCATCCTCCACCATCACCAGTTGCATAAGAATCCACTCTCTCAGACGACTCCTCCTGCCCAACAATTACTTCATTTAGCTCAGTTGGATCGACTTCTTCCACTTCGTCCTCTATACACAACCGAAGTGGCTCGGTAGATTCGATCAGACAAAGATTTAAAGCAACCAACTCTGCAGTGTCACCCTCGTCTGATTGAAAAGTTTCGGCACTAGAATCCTCTGAGACACCAATTTTTTAGAATACTCGCTCCATGCAAATCACAATTTTGAAAGAAGCTCTTTTCTGAAGCTGGTATCATGTTCTCTCTCTTCTGTAGAATCAGCATCGACCAGCCTGTATGTGTAAACCCTCCTCCCTTGTTATGGTCTAAAAGTACGAACAATAGCTTTGGTATCTCACCAAGCCATTGGTCCTGCTTTTAGACCAGGACAGACGAGGAAGGTTTACACATATAGGCTGGTCGCTGGAAATTCTCTAGAAGAGAGAGATCATGATACCTGCTTCAGAAAAGAGCTTATTTCAAAATTGTGGTTTGAATGAAGTGAGTATTCTAAAATATTTTGACAACATCTCCCTTAAAAATGACAATTTTCCACTTTTGTACATCCTGAAAAATTATATTAAACAAAATAAAAATACATCCCACATGTGAACTGAGAGATGAAATTAGGAATCATGACATGAGGGATTAAACCATGGCAGTGACACCTTGCATGTGATGTTATAGAGGCCCTACGCGGGCGGCAGTGGCGGAATGACGATGGGCGACCGAGGACGGCGGCTGCAGCGGTGCTGGACAGCAGCCGGTGGGTGGGTCCGGCTAGAACAGCGGTCGGTTGCCCCGGCACGGCACCGGAGGGGCAGCGGTGCTCTGCCGGAGTGGCTGCAAGGGGGAGCGCGACGGTGGGCTGGCCGGCACTAACGGTGGTGCTGGTTCACGGAGGAGAGGGAGGGTGCGCAGGACACCCGTGGGCACACGGGGACAAGGTGGCGATGGTCTACGGCGAGGGGGGAAAAGCAAGGGATGGGGGAAAAGCAAATGGCTTCTAACTTTCTAAGGGTAAGAAATACATCATAAGGGTGACAAATGCTTCTAAGGGTAACAAATGGGTCCTAAGGGTGACAAATAGCTTCTAAGGGTAACAAATGGGTGTCTAAACGTGAAAAATAGTTGTAGTGGTGACAAATGAAAGAGAGAGAGAGAGAGAGAGAGAGAGAGGCATCAACAAACAGAAAAATTGGTGGCTCCTAGCACACGTCTCTCCCTCCTGTAGTCCTGCTGTCTTGCACTCCTGTTGTTGGTAAAGTATTCGTATTTGTTTACTAAAGTCGGTGGAAGATGAAGGGTCTCTCCCAACTTATGCCAACTACTGATGACTCATGAGTTGAGATTTTTAAAGACGAATTGAAGGGTCTCACTACGGTTGGTTTTAATTTTAGAAGTCAAATAGTTAAAATGGGGTAGTTATTATAATTTCGGGAAGTGTAACAATCTTCCATCTTATCATATTTTTTATATTTTATATTTTATATTTTATAATATATTATTTACATAAATATATAGTATATGATATATACTATTACGAATAGATATTTTATGAAACGAATATTATAATATCTGTATCCGGTCCGATTCAAGTTCTAATATTATCTATATCCGAAATAATAAACACGATTTAGAATATTATCCGCTAATTAATACGGATTCGAATTCGAATATTATCCAGCTAAACTATTGATATATTTATATTTATTTTTGTTATTTATTACATATACTATTATAGTTAAAGATAAGCTATTCCAGGAGTTTTCGACGGAATATTATTCAGTCAGAAATAAGTCAGAATTTACACACATATTTCTGTTCATTTATGATAATTATTACATAAATTATATGTAAATATTAGTGACGAAAACTTTCTTGTCAAAAATCAGTGGGTAATTACCAACGTAATTCCGACGAAATTTAAGTTGTCTCAAAGTTGTCCCTTTTTAGAGATAGATTTTCACCCGAAATAATAGGTCAGAAATAAGTCCGTATTTACCGATGGATTTGCGACAGATTATTTTCCGTTGAGAAGTTATAATAGTTCCGACATCTTTCCGATGGATATATTGCCGTCGAAAAATTACGTCGGTATTTCACATTTTTCTTGTAGTGCTAGTAATTAGAAACTATCTTTAAAATTAACCCATCAATTCCGTTAGAATTAACAAATCCATTACTCTTCTCAGATACCTTACTCTTACAATGGCTCACCGTGTTGATTGGGGTGGAATGCAACAAACTGTTGCGGGTCTCACTCAAGCTTTGCAAAATATGGCTCAAGCCGACGCTAGGGTAGGAGATGGTGATCTGCACTGCAATTTTCAGAGTTTAAACCCACCGCAATTTTTGGGTTCTTCTAACCCCGATGAGGCAGAAAACTAGATTGATGAAATGAACCGTATATTCGAGGTCATGCAATGTGCTGACCAAGAGAAGGTTCGTCTTGCTATGTTCCAGTTAAACAAAGATGCACGTACCTGGTGGAAGTCTATTCCAACACCGCCTGTAGACGCACCAGACACATGGGATGAATTTCTTACTCTTTTTCGAGCCAAATATTTCTTCGACCATGTCAAAGAGAGGTAGGCGGCTGAATTTGCGTCACTACGTCAAGGCATGTTGACGGTGGCAGAATATGAGTTACAATTCTCTCGCCTGGCACCATATGCTCAACATCTAGTGAGCACGGATCTTCTTAAAGCAAATCGCTTTATGGATGGGTTGTGACCCATTTTCATCCAGCAACTTGGCCCACAAAACATTCGGACCTACGCAAAGATGGTCCAATGGGTACATTTATGTGAACGGACCTTGGTGAAGGTCGATAAACTCAAGGTCAAAGTGGAGGAGCCGAGCCGAAAGTCTGATTGGCGAGGTAAGAAGCAAGAAAAATTCAACATCACCTATAACTCTTGGGATAGCAAGAAGAGATCTCGGAATGGGGATGGCAAGGATGATTGTCGGAACAAGAAGAGTAGGGAAGAAGATAAGCAAGTCATGACGGCTTGCTCGTTCTGTGATAAATTCGGTCATGCGGCCGAAGAATGTTGGAAGTGTTTGGGCGCATGCCTAAGATGTGGAAGTCGGGAGCACCGCATGCCTAACTGTCCTTTTATGAAAGAGTAATCATCCATGAGGAGCAATGGTGGATGAAAGCGGCAAGCTAGATTGAATGCCGTGTTGGAGGATGAACCAACCAAAGAAGGGGAGCTCATTGAAGATACAATTCATATTCATTCCCATCCTGCTTTTGTGTTATTTGATACAGGTGCTACTCATTCCTTTATTGCTAGTTCCTTTGCAAAAATATTGCCTATTTCGTATATTCCCTTACCATCAAATTTGACCATAGTAACTCCTTTAGGGTCAGGAATGGAATTGAAAACCAATTTCCCTAATAGTGAAGCTACTATTGAAGGGCATAATCTTCCCGCTAATCTCGTATGCCTTGCTATGGAAGGATACGATGCCATATTAGGAGTTGATTGGCTTTTAGACCACGACGCCTATATAAATTGTCGCAGTAGGATAATTTCCTTCTGAAAACTAGGTTTTCCACGATTTTCCTTTCTTGGCATCAAATACCGAAAGCATCCCTCTCTTATTTCTTCTCTTCACGCTTGCAAACTCATCTCGCAAGGATGTGAAGCTTTCCTTGCCTCCGTAGTAGTTACTGAGTCTAAGGAAATTCAGATAGAAGAACTCCCCATAGTTAGGGAGTTTCCTGACGTTTTCCCTTTTGAGTTACTGGGCTTACCGCCCGAAAGGGAGGTTAACTTCACCATCGAACTCGCACCTGGAGCAGCACCGGTGTCAATAGCTCCTTATAGGATGTCCCCCACGGAACTGAAGGAACTAAAGAAGCAACTTCAGGAGCTGTTAGAAAAAGGCTTCATTCGACCTAGCACATCCCCTTGGGATGCGCTAGTCTTATTTGTCAAGAAGAAGGACGGTTCCCTTAGATTATGCATTGACTACCGTTAGTTGAATCAACTTACTATCAAAAATAAATATCCACTACTGCGTATTGATGAGTTGTTTGACCAACTTTCTAGCGCGGAGTACTTCTCCAAGATCGATCTCAGTGACGGCTATCATCAACTGAGGGTCAAGGATGAAGACATTCACAAGACTACTTTCCGAAGCCGATACGGACGTTATGAATTTGTGGTTATGCCGTTCGGTTTAACTAATGCACCTGCTGCATTCATGCAACTGATGAATAATGTGTCCAGGCCTTATCTTGACCAATTTGTGGTCGTATTCATTGATGATATTCTCATCTATTCAAAGACAAAGGAAGAACACGAGGAACATCTAAGGGTTGCCTTGCAAATCTTGCGGGAACACCAACTTTATGCTAAGTTAAACAAATGTGAATTTTGGCTTAAGGAAGTCTCTTTCCTTGGCCATATTATTTCTAAAGAAGGCATTGCAGTAGATCCTTCTAAAGGTTGAAGTTGTTAAGAACTGGAGCCGACCGAACACCGTATCTGAAGTTTGAAGTTTCATAGGCCTGGCTGGTTATTATAGGCGATTTATCAAGGATTTCTCTAAAAGTGCCGCTCCTTTAACAAGACTCACTCGGAAGGAAAATCCTTTCGAGTGGACAAAAGAATGTGAAGAAAACTTCTTAGCCCTTAAAGGGCATCTCACTACGGCACCTATACTGGCATTGCCCGTAGAAGGTGGCGGATTTGAAGTTTATACCGATGCATCTGGCATTGGTCTAGGTTGTGTACTTATGCAAAATGGCAAGGTGATTTGCTATGCTTCAAGATAGTTAAAGCGACATGAGGAAAATTATCCTGTTCATGACCTGGAACTAGCTACTGTCATATTTGCCTTGAAGATTTGGCGTCACTACCTTTATGGAGAGAAATTCACGGTCTATTCGGACCATAAGAGCTTGAAATATCTATTCTCTCAGAAAGAGCTAAATATGAGGCATAGGTATTTGTTGGAGTACCTTAAGGACTTTGATTTTGCTATCAAATATCATCGTGGCAAAGCGAATGCTGTTGTCGATGCGCTCAGTAGGAAACCGATGAAAAAGCTGTCAAGTCTCATGAGAGGTATGACCAATCTTATTTCTAAATTTGCTCAGTTGAATTTAGATATTAATATGAAGAAGAAAGAGAATTGCTTTATAGCCAATATCCGGGCACAACACACATTAATAGAAGATCTAGTCAAACTCTGTCACGCCCTGAGATTTATGCAGCGGAAATAATTGAGAACGTGAACAGCCGGCATGGTAAGCCTCTTGCAAGTAATATAATCAGAGCGCCAGACAATCACACAAAGTAAGTGCACAAGTAATTCACTAAAACCTTCATCTTTGTTTCATATAAATAACCATCGAAATACATAAAATCTTTGTCACGCCCCGTACTCTATACTGTCGAGGTATTGTCCACTTTAGCCTACCGGCCTCAAGGTTTTGTCCCTTTCTAACAGTGATCGGCTCCAGAATGGGGGACTTTCTGGGTAGGTCACCCATCCTAGTACTACTCCCCATTAAGCACGCTTAACTCCGAAGTTCTTTACAAGAACAGAGCCGATACTTCAAAAGACACCTCGGTGATATAGAGTACAACTTAGCTATATTTGAGGGTGTTACAATCTACCCCTCTTATATAGGCGACGTCCTCGTCGCTGGGCACATATAGCACGCAATCACGCCCCTAGGCAGTTAGGATTCTAGAGGTGGCCCCTACAGGCTCAAGAGGTGGCTCCCACTATGTAGCACTTTGTCCCATTATGTGTTCAAGAGATGGCTCCCATAGCGTAGCACTTTACCCTGCATGGCACTTAGTTCCCACACTTCCGGCTGGGGTATAACTCTGATACCATTCTGTCACGCCCCGTACTCTATACTGTCGAGGTATTGTCCGCTTTAGCCTACCGGCCTCACGATTTTGTCCCTTTCTAACAGTGATCGGCTCCAGAATGGGGGACTTTCCGGGCAGGTCACCCATCCCAGTACTACTCCCCATTAAGCACGCTTAACTCCGGAGTTCTTTACAAGAACTGAGCCGATACTTCAAAAGGCGCCTCGGTGATATAGAGTACAACTTAACTATATTTGAGGGTGTTACAATATTTGACTCTTAACATTCTTACACCATAGACTCAGGAGAACAAAAATTTACATAATGACTTGGCTAGATATTATAAAACTAAGGCTTCTCTCGTCCATATAACCTTCAATTGCTTTCGGACCCGCTACTTATATAATCTGAATCCGATTCACTAGTCTTTCTTGAAACATTGAGAAAATAGGTAATGAGCACACTTGCCCAGTAGGTATCTTCGTATCAACATGAAGGCGAGTTTAAGTGATTAGCATTTTAGCTCTAGAGAATAAGATAAATCATGCAAATACGGTAAAACATATGAACAAAACCAAAGTAACAAGATACGATCATGACGAGATACGAGAATATGATTGATCAAGTATATAACAAGAATGTAAATTTGGCCTTTCCATGAACAAGAATGCAACAAAATTGTACTTTTCATAACCATGGAGGCTATGCACTAGAAAGTCATGTAACAAGCAAGAAAGTACTTTTCGCTTAATAGCAAGTACTTCATGAATTTACGTGGATCTTTATTCATGTCCGTAGATTTTCACTTATTTATAAAGAAAGTACTCCCAACGTAATGTGACGCCAGTGGAATCATAGCCCATGGTTTACAGTATGTTTTTGACAATCAGCCGAGGGGACTAGCATAGAGCCCTTGAACACAATCAGTGCTCGAACTGCATCTTCAAGTATAAATCAAGCTACTTCCACGATTATAACAACAATGTGGCCAATAATGTACACGTTCAACAATAATTTCACGATAAGGTAACCAAGATATAGAACGTACCAAAAATCGATCATGA
Organism: Amorphophallus konjac; assembly: GCA_022559845.1. NCBI lineage: Eukaryota > Viridiplantae > Streptophyta > Magnoliopsida > Alismatales > Araceae > Amorphophallus > Amorphophallus konjac. The sequence continues at coordinate 237,861,716 of CM040125.1, read as the reverse complement.
GAATTCAAGAAATGCATTAATAACTAGGTTATGCTATGAAGAAAATTTGGCAGCATAACGATACATTCTTTATTTCCATAATTTATTAATGGCTTATTTGAATCAAGATAAGTTCTAGATAATCAATGGATCATCTAGGATCATAGGATACTCAACCCAAAGGTAAAACCATGGGTTAAACATAATTAGATTTGATGAAAAAGAAGCTGGAACCAAGCGGTCTAGGTCCGGGCCGCTAGGTGCCATTGGCGGTCATTCATTAGACCGTTAAGGTCCAGAGCTTCATTAAAACACCGGTAAAAGTGCTCTCTCGATAATGAGGTTTTAATGGTACAACCCGCTCGGTGTCCTAGTGGGAATCTCAGGCTCACGGAGACTTATGGAGACCTTGAAACAAGATTACCTAGTCCGTTGGAAGGAATATCCAATGCAGAGGTTTTCAAGTCCAAGAAAAATGTGCCTATAAGTGCAATGTGTAACTAATGACAACATACTGGGATATGTGCCATGTACTTAAGAAAATGACTCTGAGATAAGAGAGATGATGATAAAATAGTGATCAAATAAGTCTATAAACCTTATGAAAATGTGCCTATAAATACAAGAGTATAAGTTTTTGGCCATAAAAATAACATGGGTTAAAAATAATCCCAAGTACACAAAGAACATGAAATCTCCTGGAGTACAACTAGTTATAAGAAAATAACACTTGAAACAGGAGTAATAACCTTCTTAACTAAGCTTAGCATATAATAATTTGGGCTAATCTGCAATATGTTTCGGGTTAACAATATTATAGAAATCAAAAAACTCAAACGGTCTAGTGGGTGACCGTTTGATGGGTGCTAATGGTCCGTCGTAGGACCGCTAAAGGTTTCTGGCGTTCTAAAGGATGACTGTTTCTTCCTATATTGCAGACAGATCCAGAATCCGAAGTTCAGACCTAATCTATAGCCAAGAAAGGTGTGAAGTCATGCTACAGCGGGACATGTAAAACATTCTGCAAGGGTATAACATCATAAAGATGCAGGGATTTTGCATAGATTTTAGCTAAGATCATTATCTTTGTAAGTAGTGTTTGGAATGACACATGCTTCACAACCTACATGCGTAATGATACCAAATCATTAAATACGACATGTACCATGCATGAAATTTTGTGAAAAAAGAGGGTTTTACCCCTAACATTAAGTTTAAGCCTTTCATGAGATAACCTACCTTTGTTTTGGGCTTTAGGCTTTGAATTTAGGGTTGGAAGTTAACCCTAATTTTCTGCTCGTCCTGAACTAAAGTAGTAACTTCTTGTCCCTCTATCTCCCGATTCTCTTGACCTAAAGATGTGAAATTTGGAGGGTAAGAATATGGTACTAAAAGAAACAAATCATTCTAAAGAACCTCTATCTAATTACCTCGTTTGGGGCTTCTATTTTCCTGATCTTCCTAGGTCGATCGCATAGTTCCCTGAGTTTCTTACACTGAACCAGCGTCTTTGCAGGCTTCCATCTCCCTGTATGCTTGATCTTCTAGAACAAAATTTTGAGAAAAGTTAGATCTAACTAAAATGAAAAAATTCTTAGAAGATACTTACCTCTAATTCGACTTCTTTACCTTAGTTCCACGCGAGCCAAAAGTAAGGGTCGCGCTGGTTGGTTCTGGGGGCTATTTATAGGGTTTAGATAGGGTTTCTTGGATTAGAACGATTCTAGAGTCCTAATTAGGTATTAGATTGATCTCTGAGAGTTCCAAGCCTGGTTATACTTCTATCCACTTCGATTCCTAGCAGTTTGGATGCTAAAAATCCAACCCTTTTATACTTCCTTTTATTCACGGAATCTGTAGAGCATAGCGGTCATTTGGGAGACCGTTTTCTAGTGGTTGGCGGTCTCGCAATAGACCGTTTTCAATTTTGGGCGCCGAATTTGAAACCAATTCAAACTCTTGTATTATTATCCACCTCTTTATCCTAAAATTTTTCTACTTATCTCCTTAATTCTGTAAATACATAAATTTCAAGCTTCTAGAACATGGGCCAAAGTTTAAAATTATAATTTGGGCCAATTGGATGTGTCAAAATGGTCGTAATCCTCTTGGATTAGTATAAGGCCTAAATCATTAGTTTTAATTAACCACAATTCAATCAATAGCCAATTTAAATGCTTAATACTTATATTTTTAATCCCAAAAAATTCTTAGAAAATCCTCGGGCATTACAAACTCCAAGATAATGACCCTGTGTTATTGGATATCAAAGCCAATATAGAGCAACGGCCAGATTTCTTTATTGCAAATAAGGAAAGATTGTTATTCAGGGGACGAGTTTGTATACCGGATCATTTGGATACAAAGAAATTGATCCTAGAAGAAGCTCATAAATCTAAGTACGCCATTCACCCTGGTGCTACCAAGATGTATCAAGACCTCAAAAGGAATTATTGGTGGCCCAACATGAAAAGGAAAGTAGCGGACTATGTGTCATGTTGCCTCACTTGTCAACAGATTAAGGACGAACATCAAAGGCCTGTTGAAAAACTACATCCCTTGGAAATTCCAGAATGGAAATGGGAGAGTATAGGGATGGATTTTATCATGAGACTGCCTAAATCAAGAGGTGGACATGATGGAATATGGGTGATCATAGACCGTTTAACCTATTAAAAGCCGATGGTCTATGGATATCTTAGCTGCCTTATATATAAAGGAGATTGTTAAGTTACATGGTGTCCCTGTCACTATTATTTCCAATCGAGATCCCCGATTTATCTCACAATTCTGGAAGGGTCTGCAACATTCTTTGGGGACCCGATTAAATTTTAGCACAGCGTTTCATCCGCAAACTGATGGATTAACTGAAAGAACCAATCAAGTAGTAGAAGATATACTAAGGGCATGTGTTATAGACTTCGGTGGAAGCTGGCACGACCATTTACCTCTAGTGGAATTTGCCTACAATAATAGTTATCAAACTAGCATTCAAATGGCACCATTTGAGGCACTATATGGGAGAAGCTGTCGCTCACCTATCTGCTGGAGTGAAGTTGGGGAAAGACAACTTCTAGGTCCAGAATTGATAAGGGATACTACCAAGAAAGTTAAGCTAATTCGAGAAAGACTCAAGATGGCCCAAGATAGATAGAAATCATATGCTGATAATCGAAGGCGTGACCTGAAATTCCAAGTAGGCGATCAAGTATTTCTCAAGGTCTCTCCAGGTCGAGGTATTCGAAGATTCGACATCAAAGGCAAGCTTACACCAAGATTCATTGGCCCTTTTGAAATTCGTGAAAGAGTGGGAGAGGTGGCTTATCGTCTAGCATTACCTCCACAGTTGGCAGGAGTTCATGATGTATTCTATGTCTCTATGTTAAAGAAATATGCCTATGATCCATTCCACGTTATCACTTATGATAATCTGGAGATCCAAAAGGATTTGAAATACGAGCTAAAGCCGATCAAAATAATTGAACAAGAGGTACGTCAACTTTGTAATAAAACCATTCCCATGGTCAAAGTCCAGTGGACCAAATCTTGCCCCCATGAAGCAACATGGGAGACAGAACAAGCCATGCGCAAGAGATTTCATGATCTATTTGAATGTAAGTACACTCTTCCTTAAAATCCATGTAATTGAATTTGGGGACCAAATTCTCTTAAGTGGGGGAGGGTGTAATACCCCAAAATTTTATATAAATATATTTTTTGAGATTTTCTGAAGATTAATGAAATTAATTAAAATTTAAATATATTTTTTGGGTTAAATAAGTTGTTATGGAAGCATAAATGATAACCAATTGACTTGGCCTATTTAAATAAGCCCAAAAGACCTAAAACCAAGCCCATAAGGTTTGGCCCATATTCTAGAAGCTTAAATTAGTGTATTTATGGAATTTATGGGGATAATTACTCCTTAAAAAGTTAAATAAATGGATAAATAATATGAAGAGTTTGAATTCAATCAAATTCGGTGCCCAAGACCAAAAGCGGTCTATCGACCGACCGCTTGGGACAAGAAACGGTCCTTTCTGGACCACTTTTTAGAGTCCGAACACGAGCAGTTTACATTGCACAAAAACTCCATTTTTTTCAGTCTAAATCCTCTGCGATTGAATCAATCTATTGGCTAGAAGACTATAGAGTGCTTGAGGATCGAATTGGTGACCTAATTAAGACTCTAAGTTCGTGCAAATCCCTAAAACCCTAGCTAAATATATAAATTGACCCAAAACCAAGCTACGCGACCCTTACTTTTGGCTCACGTGGAACTAAATTAAGGAGGACGAATTAGAGGTATGTTCTTTAGAATATTTTGTTCATAATACTAAGGTCTAACTGCCCTCCAAATTTCATCTTAGGAGATCAAGCCATCAGGGAGATTGAGGTGTTCAAAATTGTTGGTTCAATACAAGAATCTCAGGAAATTGTGCAATAGACCCAAATTGATCGGTCAAATAGAAGCCCTAAACGAGGTAATTAGATAGGGTCTTTAGAACAAATTGTTCCTTTTAGTACCCTCTTCTTACCCTAAATATTTCGTGGTATTAGGTGAAGGGGATCAGAAGTTAGAAGGCCAAGAAGTGGTTGTTTCGGTTCAAGACGAGCAGAACTAGGGTCAAGTTCCAGCCCAAAATTGGAAGTCTAAAGCCCATATCAGAGGTAAGTTATCTCATGAACGGCTTAAACTTAATGTTAGGAATAAAAGCCCTCTAATTTCAGTCATTTTCATGTACTGTACATAGATAATTTTATGTTTTATTGGGACTATGCATTTAGTGTAATCTCCATGCATGAATCTTAGCCCTAATTAAGTTAAAAATAAAATATCTTATTCATTATACACAAACCCATGCATATTATTGGCCTATTCTTGTTCTACCATGTTTTACAGTATATTCTCGTTGATTCTCATGCATAACATGCCCTAGATTAGTGTTTATTTTACTATTTTCTCAGTTTTCTATCACACAGATAGAAACAGTCTATAGGTGATCGCCAGAGATAGCTAGGCGTCCCCTCGATAGACCGCTAGACTCCTGAAAACGGTCCGCACTAGACCACTTTTTGGTTCTGAGAACTAGCCCAAGCCTAATTGAATTTTGCCTAAATAGAACTCTATAATTATGGTATTTTTCACTCAAAAATTGTGTATTTCCTGTGAAACACCCTGTTTTAGCATGAGCATGCTTTTAGACATTATTTTCATTACCATGTAATTTCATGCCTAAATGTTATAGTTTTGTAATTAAATATTGTCTCTTATGTTTATGAAACGTGATTAATGGTGGTATTAGAACGTAGTTTGATCGCTATTTTCACACGAACCACTCTATCTCGAGTCATTTTCTTAAGTACATGGCATATACTCCGGTATGTGACCATTAGTTACACTTTACACTTATAGGCACACTTTCTTGGACTTATGAACCTCTCAGCCGGATATTCCTTCTGTCGGACTAGGGGATTATGTTTCATGGCCTCCGTAAGGCTCCGTGAGCCTGGGATTCCCACTAGGACATGGAGCTGGTTGTACCTGATGTGTGTGGGGTCATGAAGTGTGCCTTGCATATGGTTATGTTTTTGATGATAACTAACCTTATAAATAACTTTGTGTCTGCTTGCATATGCGATTGATGTCAGTGTGCATTCATGAGCTTTGCTATGCTTGCATGTATTTCAATTGAGTCGTTGTGCTCTTGAGCAAGTCTTCATAGTTGAGATTGAATTTTCCATATTGCAAGACATGAATATAAGCCCGTGGATGGTTATGAGTAGAAGCTCTATGCATATGCTTATGTGTCTAGTTAAGGAGCTTTTATCACTCATAATCCATGATTTTGATATCCATGTAGATCTCATGTTCTACATTATCTTTTACAAGAGAGAGATGATTGGAAGACACCTACAAATCACATGGATGTATGGTAATATATATTTATGTGAATCTTGGTGGAAAGAGGTTGACATGTGGTGTAATAGGTTTTTATGCTAGATGCATAGTTTGAATTCCTCATGAAATTGGTGGCTGAAATGAATTGATAGAAACTCTCACAAAGAATGATATTCATTTTTTCATGTTGAACTTTAGCATAGGCTTTCATGCCCTTTCATTGTGTCGACCCCATGTTCCTAAGCATCAATCCAATGCAAATGGTTCATGGTTCTGTGAAGAGAACTTGTGTTAAATTCAATCATATCGTTCATGTGGATTTTGGTTTTACAATGCCACTCTTGTTACACTTGATGCATAAAGTTCATTGCTATATGAACTTGATTCTTTGATGAGGATAAAGAATGTTTTCAAAAGAGTTTTTATGCACCTTGAACATGGATTTTAATGTACGTGCCTTTTCCACTTTCTTCATAGTTACAAGTTGCTCATACCTTGTTCACATGCATAGAAATATCCTTCGACCTTTAGCTTAGAACATTTGTGGTTCAAAGTGTTCGTATGCACCTTGAACATGTGTTTGATATATATACTTCATGCATTTATCATTTGTATTATTGAGCTAAAGTTCTAATCTTTTTTTATGGTTTTGCAGGATTAAGATCCTTAATATAAACACTCCAAGATCAAAGGAGTTTGATGCCACAGAGTTTGGAAGAGTTGCAATGGAGTTTGGGGCTGAAATCTAAAAGTTTAGAATTTACTATAGCTTTAGGTCGACCGACACTGTAGCTAGGTCGATCGACACTGTAGCTAGGTCGATCGACCCTGTAGCTTAGGTCGACCGAAATTGGCAATGCTACCTGAAAATTAACCTGTAAAATTTCGGTCGATCGCCCCTTCCTGCCGGTCCAACCGCCAGCTTCGCAGCCCCTATTGTTGACTTTGTTTTCTCCACGAGGATGAAGCCTTTCTCCTTAGATTTTTTAATCCCAAAAGTCTCTAGACATCCCTGAAATTGTGGATCTATGTCTTGGCTTGTCCTTGACCATCCTAGGTCTTATAAACCCACTTGTGCCTAACCTTTTACCCATTTTGCCCCTGGGTTCATGGTAGACCTATTGGGGGTCTTTTTGGATGGTTCTAGAAGGGTTATCATGGTCTTTTCATGTCTTCTATATATGCTCTCTTGTGAACTCCAAATTTGACAAGAAATCCCCATTTGAGCTAATGTTTTCTATCTTGTAGGTCAAGAGAGAGGAGAAGAAGAGAAAGGGGAAAAGAAGGGGGGATTTGATCTTCATCCAAGAGGTTTTGAAGATCGTGGAAGAAGGAAAAGTGATGCGGATCGAGGAGAGGATCGAGAGGACGTTGAAATCATCACCATCCGATTGGAGCTTCAAGCTACCATTTCTATTCGTCTTGGAAATCAAAGGGGGAATAATCTCTACATCCTTTAGTTGTTGTTTTGTGATTGTTGCCATGTGTTCTATTTCGATCTAAGCTAATATTGTTATTTGTGTTTATTTTCTGAACCTGAAAATACATTTTGTGTGTGTGACCGTCTGTGTATACGGTCGTGTTTAATCGCCTGCGTGCGGTCGTGTGTGTCGTTGTGATGCATTTGTTGCAGCGTGTGTGTGTGTGTGTTGTGATCCGGTCGTCGGATCATGTGGGAGACTCCGTCTCCGTGTGTTTGTGTGTGTTGGGGCGTGTCCCCGTGTGTGTTTCGAGCATTGTCTCTGTGTTGGGGATTTATCCCCGAGTGAAGCCTCACCTGGTTTTGTGAGGGGTGGACGTAGGGAGCCCGTCGTTGTCCCGAACCACCTTAAAAGCCACTGTGCACTCTAGTTTGGTTTGTGCGTTTGTGTGGTTTGATTGTTATATCCATTTGTATGATCGTGTGGGAACGGAGAGATTGAGAGAATTAGTTGCTTTGTTTAGTTAATTTCCTCGATCTTGTTAAAAGGTGTTAGTTCCGCTACGTAGCATTTTAATTTGCCATCTAGTGTGGGGGATAATTCAACCCCCCCTTCTTGTCCGCTCGCCTACCTAGGGACCAACAGTACCATCAAAGCCAATTGTCTAGAAAGCACTTTACCGGTGTTTTATGTGTTCTGGACCTTAACGGCCCTATGGATGACTGCTAAAAGATACCAAGCGGCCATTCACTAGACCGCAAAGCTCCAAAAGTTTTTCTGCATCGACACTTCTTTTTCATGCGTCGACTCTATTCATGAAACGGTCTAGACTCTGACCGCTTTCTGCATGAAACGGTCCAGTAAACGACCGCTTTATCTCTGAACCTATCTAACCCTAGGTTTGACCTTTGGGGTTGGTTTTATTGAGTTCCTAGATGGTCTTCGGATTATCTGGAGTCTCAATATATGTTTAACAAATCAATATTAAGACATGAAACTTAATGAATGTACCGTTATGTTGCCGGAATGCCGCCAAAGTATAATATTGTTTTAATTCTTCTTTGATATTTCGTGTCAATTTTGGTACGTTCTATACCTTGGTTACTTGGTTGTGAAACTTATTATTTAGAATTGAATTATTGGCCGAAATTATTGTTATATCTCGTGGGAAGTAGCTAGATTTATAACTTGAAGATGCAAGACCGAGCACAGATTGTGTCCAAGGGCTCCATACTAGCCCCCACTGTCGATGGTCGGAAATGTGCTATAAACCATGGGGTACGATGATACTGGCATCGCATTGCGTTGGGAGTACTTTCTCTTATAAATAAGTGAAATTCATGAGACTTCTTATGGATATTACATGCTTGTTAACGACTTTCTAGTACATAGCCTTTACAAGGTTGTGTAAAGTACTTTCTAGTTACATGCTCGTACATTCTTGTTCATGAAGGACCAAATTTACATCTACATGATTAATCTTGCTTGTTCATGGTCTATACTCGCTCACATCTACTTGCTCAGTTATTTCATGATTCTTGGTTATCTTGGTTTATATCGCTTGTTTATCACGTTCTTATTTTGATCCTAGAGCTAAGACATTAATTACTTAAATATTACCTTCATGTTGATGCGAAGATACCTACTGGACAAGTGTGCTCATACCTGCTTTCTCAATATTCTAGGAAGTACAGGTGAATCGGATTCGGAATATACAAGTAGCGGGTCTGAGAGTGATTGAAGGTCAAATGGATGGAGAGAACACCTAGTTGTCAAGTGTCTAGTCGAGTCCTATTGTAATTTTCTATTTTCTTGAGTCTATGATGTAAGGATGGTAAAGTCATGAATCTAATGTACTTCATGGTTACTAGTATGGAATAAAGTTAGAATTTTGGAAAAATATACTTGTGCAATTACTTTTATGTTATTGTCTTGCGCTCTGATTTCGTGCTTGCGAGAGGCTTACCATATCGGTTGTTCACGTTATGATATTCCTTTCGCTGTATTAAAAGCTCGGGGCGTGACAGCATCACACCCGGCTGCGCCCCTTTGGCAAAGCTTCTACCCGGCAAGCCATCATTCGTCACCAGGGCGATTGAAGCCGAACAAACCATCAAATGACTATCAGTCACCGCCGAGCAATCATCTGCCTGCTTAAGCTTCCCAGCAACCTCCCGATCATCAAAAATAGTTGAGATACGGTTGGAACTATCTCCGAGAGGAACGACTCTCGAAGGAAAACGTCGCTATGCTTTGAACAATATGGATGAGTCACCCCAAAAGGACCAAGTGCTGCTCAGACAAATGAAGCGTGGACCAAATAGAGAAAAAAAGAGACTTAACTAGAATAGAAGGGCTCAAATGGGTCGAATGGAACAAAGGGGCCACATTGGGTCATCACACACAAAGCCATCCGGTGGCCCACAGCGGATCTGGCGGCCACAGCTGATCTGGCGGCCAGCCCGCCCATGCTTTCCCTGGCCACCGTGTCACATCCCCTGGCCACCGTCTCATATGCCTTCACCACCGTATCAAGAAGGCAGAAGCCTCTATAAAACACCCAGTTGCGAAGACAGAAAGAAGGAGGCAATCTGAGAGAGGAATCAAGCAATCAGAAGAAAAGAAGAGAAGAGAAAAGAGAGATAATAGAGAGCAGAGAGAGGGGCTGAGAAGAGAGGGTTTGCGAAGGTGGGTTCAGCCCCCGTGTACGGCCTCCACCGATCTTGCGAGCTCTTCCTTTCCTCATCCCCCATTCTCCCCTATATTTGTTGTATTTATTTCTTTTGCTGCATTTGATTGTGTCTTTCTTAGAAATGTAGTGACTGCAATACTTCGTGGAGGAGGGAATAGTGTGGGTTGTTGAATCTACGAATGAATGATCTCATCTCTTTTCCCTCCTTCTCCTGTGAGTTTGGTTGCTAGATTGGACAATCTTGAGTTCTGTGCGAGTTTTTCAATCGAATTTACTCTTTACAGCTTCTCTCCGAGGTTATACGGATGGCATGGTTTTTGGTGGGTTATGAAACCTCTCAGGAGAGACTAGGGGCCTATGAAATTATCACATGGACCCTGGACCTCTTGCTCCCCAGCCTGAGGGATATTGTTGCTCTGAAAACCCCTCTTATTTCTTCTTCTCTGGCCCTGTCCTGCGTTTAGAATTTGTGATACGGCGGCCAGACCTTGTAGCTACAGTGCTAGCCGCCGGCTCCCTCTCATAGCTCGCTATCTCCAGCCGCCGACTCCCCACACAACCGCCTCACCTGGCTGCCACCTCATACCACCTGGCCGCCACCTCATATCCCCTGGCCGCCGGATTAAGCCTTCCTCCTGGTCGCCGTATCAGAAGGGCCATCTCCAGTCGTCGACTCTCTCATACCCCACGCGTGCTTTCCCTGGCTGCCGTGTCATATGCCATGGCCACCATATCAAAAGGATTATCCCTGGCCGCTGTATCGAGTTCTGCCGCTGGACCATCCTTGGCCGCTGTATCAGAAGTGCCATCCCTGACCACCGTATTAGAAGTGCCTGCCCCAGCTGCCATATCGGAAGAACTCTCCCTGGCCACCATATCTAGCTCTTCATATCAACTCCTTCCAAGCTTTGGACCCTTCTCTTGGTCATCATGTTATCTCTACCATCCCCTGGTAGTCTAAGACAGAGTCAATATGGTGCACAGAGCAACATTAGTGGGATCTATATCCTTGCAGTACGAATGCATCTCCAGATCACCTTGTCAAGTTAAAGAGATCCACTGCTTACTATAGTGTGTTCTTTTTTGACTTTGTATAAGGAAAAAGAGAATAAATCGACTCAATGATGAATGATGACCCTTTTGGCTCCCGGGTCTTGGCATGCCCGCATCTTACGGACTCTGTCTCGGCTATCCGGGGACAGATATCCTATATGTTTCTTGGCATACCCTGAAATAAGGGGAGATGCTGCCGAAATTCATTCAAGAAGCTGATAGATCATACCATATTTTCCTAATTACCCCTTTGGGTGACGGAGGTCCGCTGGTTTCTATGGCGTGTTCTTCGATGGCTTCATCAAGGAAATAATGAATAAATCGCTTTAACAGTGGATAGTGTCCCATTGCTCTCGCCCATGTGGCCCTCGGGCTTCAATATGCCCATAAATTAGGGACCCCGTCTCAGCTCTCCGTGGATGGGTATCCTATATGTCTCTTGGCATGTCCCGAGACAAGGAGAGATGCTGCCGGAATTAAGCGGGGAGGCTGTGTCATGTCATGCCTTTCTAAGTGTTCCAATCCTCCCACTGAATCATGGGGCCTTGTTATACATTATAACGTGAGCCTCGATGATCCCGCCAGGGATATAGAACATTGACTGCCTTAAAGGTGAACAGTGCCTCGATCCTTTCATGCCCTTCAGCCCATAGCTGTTCCGCCTTTCCTTAAAGCCTGTGTGTACACCCTGTGGTGCAAAGAATGGGTCAAAAGTAATCGACAAAGCATTCACCACCCACTATTGGGTCTTGATGTGACACGACCCCTCAGACCTAGATTTGCAAGCAACACAATAATTTGGCAACGTCACACTAGCGGACTCACTCACGTAAGCACACTCGGGTCCGTAGAAGGACCGGCGATGGCGATGAGGGTCCGAGGTTGGACCTCAAGGTTCCAAGGGTTTGGCCAGCTAGGAATAGACCCCAATGGGCCAGGGATGCCCAATATCAAGGGCGACCGGCACGCCAAGGGCGTGGGTTGAAATGTCACTCTCACAACTCACCCGCGGTAATCACGCAATTAATTGATAAATCGGGTTCGGGCACTCTCTTACGCCGACGGTACTGAGAGGAAATACTATTTAAGCAAAAGAAATCCAGCAAAGAGAGGTGTGAGTGGCTCACCTGATCGGTGTGAAGACACCGATCCCGTTCGGAGACGATGGGCGAGCGGGGAAGTGTGGGTCCCCGCACACTGCGCCGGTGAAGCTTCAGCCGAAGACCTGTTAGTACATGCACTACGCCCTCACAGAGGGGGTGGACGAGGGGTAGGGATAATTAGTTACAACCAAAACTACCTCCACGCAGGGAGGGGCGGTCAGCCGGCCAGGCGAGATCGAAAGGAGAGCTAAACGAGTTGCCGAATGAAGACTTCGCCGATCCTGCCCGTATCTGGAACTGCTGGATAGGTGGGCGATGTTGATGCTGCCACGGATGCTACCGAACTCGGAAGCTGATGAAACCAGCGCCAAATCGTCACTGACTGACCCAGGTACGCTGATGAATTTTGGTGGATGGTCCCCGCATCACCACTGGTCAGAGTGGACCCTGGAACAGGTGTTCAGCATTCTGGTTCAGGCTGGCCCAGAGTGTTGCAGTTGTTAGTCGAAGATGCCACGGTCGCTCCCGAAGTCTGATTGAGGCGGGACCAAGTCGAGGACATCCTTGGATGAGTCTTCTTTGAGAAGCAACCAAGAACAGCACCAGAGATGTTGGGGTGGTGAGGAGGAGTCCGTTGAGGGAGGTAGTGTCGGGGCAGGATCCAAACAGACTATCTGCGCGCCCGGAGGAGAAAAAATGGAAAAGGCACTTCCTGATGCCGAACGGGACGCCGCTTGCTAGTGGTCGTGGATGACTCGTGGTAGCAGCTCTTGGTCAAGTTGCGCCTCCATAAGTTGAAGGATGTCGCCGTGGGAGCTTCTGCACTGCAGCTCAGGTCCAGGTTCTGGTCCTTATTGCACAGTTGGACGAGAACGGGCACCACAAACTGTAGCGAAGTCAGAATGAGACGATTCCACCTTGCTTGCGAAGAAGACTCACAGACCTTTCCGGCGATGTATGGTGCACCTCCAGATGACGTAGGGCCGCTCCGGAGCAGGCTCTGCAAGTCGGGCCTCCACTGCTGCCTGCGATCTCCACAGGGTATGGTGGTGGAAGGGGATGATAGTGGGGAGATGAGGAGGGGGAGATGAAAGTAGGAAGGGGCTGGGGCGTCCCCTAACTATTAGGGGGACCAATGGGGGGTCTATCCAAGCTAGGAGAGGGTGAAAATGGGGCTGGGTGATGGAGTTGGCAGTGGGTGGGAGGGGGGCTGCGAATTTGGGGCTTGGAGGGAGAGGGGGAAGGTGAGGGGGCACAAGTGGGTGGGGGAATGGTTTCTCTCCTTGGGATTTGGAATGGGGTTAATGGAAAGGGATTAATGGTAGCCTAGAGAATGGGAAGGGATGCCTTGGGGAGGGGAAGGGGTGCTTTGGAGAAGGGATTCTCCCTTGGGAAAATGAGAGGTTGTATGGGGAAGGGGAAAGGTTGCTTGGGAGGAGGGAGAGGTGCCTAGGAGAAGAGGATTCCACCTAGGGGTTGGAGGGGACTTAAATGGGAGGTATAAGGAAGGGGGAGGGGTCTTAATTAGAGGTGAATAGGGAGGAGAGAGAGTGAATTTCGAATTTGGGGGTGGGGAGGAGAGAGAATGGGGTTTGCCCCCTTTAGAGAGAGAGAGAGAGGTAGAGAGAGAGGGAACTAGAGAGAGAGAGAGAGAGCAAGAGACACAATTCTTGTGGATTTTTAAACTCAATACTTCATTAGCTTCCAAATGAGGGATTGGGGTCCTATTTATAGGAATCCCACAGTTTCACATAAGTCCCTGACTTTTGGACTACTAACAATTAACCACGGGGAAGGGGGCGCCCCTGGGCCTAGCCCATATAATTGGGCCCATTAATCAACATAATGACTCTAGACTTAGGTAAATAGCTACTTAACCTAGGTATTGGACTCAAATAAAAGAAAAAAGTACATGATAAGAAAATGAAAATTACATCATGTGACTCGAAATATAGTGGCAAACAAGATGTAGCGTAGCTAGCGAGCATCTGGATCCTCGAACAAAGGGGATAGCTGGAGATGTCCTCATCATACCCCCGGGGTGCGGAGAACTCGACTCCGTCGAGTATGGGCCTGTCGGGGGAGCGGTCCTCCAAAGCAGCTCAGGGCGAACCTCAACCTCCAAACTCAACCCGCATCTGCGACCAGGGGACGGTCCTTCATCCTCTCAAGGTGGCTGGGGCACACCCTCTTGCTGGCGATGGAACCCTGCTTACATAGTATTCCCCCTATGTGCACACGTCGGGCTCTCAAGGCTATTTTGTGGTGGCTCTCCATGGTGTCCCTCTTAAAGGAAGGTATAGGCTCAAAGCACTCACTAGGATCCACCGCGGTGCCCATATAGGGTATCGGATCTGCCACGTGAGAAGTGGGGTATATCCCATAACCCATTGGTGAATTCAATCCACAAGTTGTGTTACCAAAGCCACTATGAACAGGGAAAGGTCCAAGTCCTCGTGCCCTCGACTGGGAGGTGACCCTAAGGTAGAGCCACTCCGATGCCATCATCACCAAGTCGCCTACTTGAAATTCCAAGTGACGCTTGCGAGCTCTTATCCGCTCTTTGTGAACCTCACCGCTCATTGTGAATTGCTTGCGTGTATGCGTATGCCATGCACTATGATGCGGTGTGGGTGTGAAAAGATTGGTGTGAAAAAGGTGGACCGGGGCAACCGTAAATTGACCTATCATGTTGCGATGCCATGTGGACCTTGATGAACTTAGGTGGGCCAGGGTAGCCACAAGTGGCCCTATCATGCGTGGGTTTTATAACAATGGTTGGAGGGCCATGGTATCTGTAGGGGAACCTATCACACAAAGTGGTGATGACTGCCGGGGGACCCGGACACCCGTAGATGCTCCTGACATGCATATGATCAATGATGAATGAGGGAGGGCCGATACACCCGAATATGAACCAATCATGCATCCTACTTGACATGTGGGTGATATGAACGAGTGGACCCGACTTAAGAATCATATCAAGTGGTGTTGTACGCCAAGACTTATGCACTTTTGTACCAAAGATGTCTCCTATGTGTCGGCTTTTGGACCTCCATTGGAATGGGTAAAAGGGGTCTTGGAAGGTCGATATCATGAAGTGGGGCTCTTCCTCAATCCCTAAGTGTGTATTGCCCAAAGTCATGGCTCCCATGGTGTAATCTGAGTCTTGGGAGAGATGGGCTTGGTCCAACATGGTGGGTGAGGGTAGGAAGGAGTGGGTGATAAGTGATGTGGGTGGACCACATGGGTTCCTGGGTTCCCATTGGGAGGGGTCAAAAGGATCAACATAAGTGTATCCGGGGGAAAGGAGCTCTAAGTTTATCTCAACATCCTCAAGGTCCTCACAATATGGTGGTGAGTCCTCCTCCTCCAAAGTAATTGGTCCAAGATCTCTAGTAAGTTGACCATTTAAGGCATTTGGGGTCTCAATGGGTGGGGAGTAGACCGGAGTGGGTTCTTCCTCCAAGGGGAGAAATAGAAGAATCTCAATAGTGCAATGCCCACTCGTGCAAATGGAAGTGATGGAGCCAATGGTGGGGTGGGCAAAGTTAATGGTGCTAGGCTCCGAACGTCCCATGGCAAGCAAGCCGGTCAAGTGGACTTGCCAATATAGGCAATCCACTAGGTCTCCCAAGTCTCCCGCGAAGTAGAAGGTTTGTAAAGTGACATGGGGAGACCGGGTGGGAACAATTAGGGATTGATATCCCAATGGTGGTGATCTCAGGAGGGTGGGACTTTGCTTGAGCCATTGGAGTATGGACACATCTATGGTGATGGTGTGCGGCTCATGAGGACCCGAACTAGGAGGGGTGTGTGAGTTTTGTGGCTCCTCCTCCTCAACGGTGTGGGCTTGGGTTTCCTCGAGGGTCGGGAGGGGGTCTAGGTCGATCTTACTTCCAAGGGAAGAGGTGTTTACTTCCAAGGGATCAGGTGTTTGGATCATGGGCTCCTCTTCTAAGGGGAGGAATGGGTCTTTTTGTGGAGGAGTGGAGATAGCCGGCTCATGGTACCCCCGGGGTGGTGAACATGGATGGGCTTGGGTTGGGCTTGATATGGGAAGTACTTGGGTTGGAGTTGGGGGTGGAAAAGTGGTTGGTTGAGGAGGTCCGGATTGGGGTGCGTAGATCTTTCTAAGATCAGCCCTCATTTCAACCCAAGATTCAATGGGTGCTTCCCCTTTGGCTTCTCTCAAACCTACAATGTACTCCCATTCTTTCCTAGCTTGGCGCCAGAGCAAACTCTTGGCATAGTTGACTTGGATAGGCCCTGATAGGGTGAACCTCCCAAAGTGTCGGTCTATGGACTTATCCCATTCTAGATATATGCTAGGGCGAGATCCATCAAACACAAAAGCAGCTAATGGGTCTAAGGATGGTGAATAGGCTAAGTAGGAAGTGGTCATGATGAACGGGTGACGAATGCAATGGCCCTAGGACAAGACTTAGTAGAGACAAGTCTAAAACTTGCTCTGATACCAAATTGATGTGACACGACCCCTCGGACCTAGATTTGCAAGCAACACAATAATTTGGCAACGTCACACTAGTGGACTCACTCGCGTAAGCACACTCGGGTCCGTAGAAGGACCGGCGATGGCGGTGAGGGTCCGAGGTTGGACCTCAAGGTTCCAAGGGTTTGGCCAGCTAGGAATAGACCCCAATGGGCCAGGGATGCCCAATATCAAGGGCGACCGGCACGCCAAGGGCGTGGGTTGAAATGTCACTCTCACAACTCACCCGCGGTAATCACGCAATTAATTGATAAATCGGGTTCGGGCACTCTCTTACGCCGACGGTACTGAGAGGCAATACTATTGAAGCAAAAGAAATCCAGCAAAGAGAGGTGTGAGTGGCTCACCTGATCGGTGTGAAGACACCGATCCCGTTCGGAGACGATGGGCGAGCGGGGAAGTGTGGGTCCCCGCACACTGCGCCGGTGAAGCTTCAGCCCAAGACCTGTTAGTACATGCACTACGCCCTCACAGACGGGGTGGACGAGGGGTAGGGATAATTAGTTACAACCAAAACTACCTCCACGCAGGGAGGGGCGGTCAGCCGGCCAGGCGAGATCGAAAGGAGAGCTAAACGAGTTGCAGAATGAAGACTTCGCCGATCCTGCCCATATCTGGAATTGCTGGATAGGTGGGCGATGTTGACACTGCCACGGATGCTACCGAACTCGGAAGCTGATGAAACCAGCGCCAAATCGTCACTGACTGACCCAGGTACGCTGATGAATTTTGTTGGACGGTCCCCGCATCGGCACTGGTCAGAGTGGACCCTGGAACAGGTGTTCAGCGTTCTGGTTCAGGCTGGCCCAGAGTGTTGCAGTTGCTAGTCGAAGATGCCACGGTCGCTCCCGAAGTCTGATTGAGGCGGGACCAAGTCGAGGACATCCGTGGATGAGTCTTCTTTGAGCAGCAACCAAGAACAGCACCAGAGGATGTTGGGGTGGTGAGGAGGAGTCCTTTGAGGGAGGCAGTGTCGGGGCAGGATCCAAACAGACTGTCTGCGCGCCCGGGGTAGAAAAAATGGAAAAGGCACTTCCTGATGCCGAACGGGACACCGCTTGCTCATGGTGGTGGATGACTCGTGGTAGCAGCGCTCGGTCAAGTGGCGCCTCTAGAAGTTGAAGGATGTCGCCGTGGGAGCTTCTGCACTGTAGCTCAGGTCCAGGTTCTGGTCCTTATTGCACAGTTGGACGAGAACGGGCACCACGAACTGTAGCGAAGTCAGAATGAGACGATTCCACCTTGCTTGCGAAGAAGACTCGCAGACCTTTCCGGCGATGTATGGTGCACCTCCAGATGACATAGGGCCGCTCCGGAGCAGGCTCTGCAAGTCGGGCCTCCACTGCTGCCTGCGATCTCCACAGGGTATGGTGGTGGAAGGGGATGATAGTGGGGAGATGAGGAGGGGGAGATGGAGTAGGAAGGGGCTGGGGCGTCCCCTGACTATTAGGGGGACCAATGGGGGGTCTATCCAAGCTAGGAGAGGGTGAAAATGGGGCTGGGTGATGGAGTTGGCAGTGGGTGGGAGGGGGGCTGCGAATTTGGGGCTTGGAGGGAGAGGGGGAAGGTGAGGGGGCACAAGTGGGTGGGGGAATGGTTTCTCTCCTTGGGATTTGGAATGGGGTTAATGGAAAGGGATTAATGGTAGCCTAGAGAATGGGAAGGGATGCCTTGGGGAGGGGAAGGGGTGCTTTGGAGAAGGGATTCTCCCTTGGGAAAATGAGAGGTTGTATGGGGAAGGGGAAAGGTTGCTTGGGAGGAGGGAGAGGTGCCTAGGAGAAGAGGATTCCACCTAGGGGTTGGAGGGGACTTAAATGGGAGGTATGGGGAAGGGGGAGTGGTCTTAATTAGAGGTGAATAGGGAGGAGAGAGTGTGAATTTCGAATTTGGGGGTGGGGAGGAGAGAGAATGGGGTTTGCCCCCTTTAGAGAGAGAGAGAGGTAGAGAGAGAGAGGGAACTAGAGAGAGAGAGAGAGCAAGAGACACAATTCTTGTGAATTTTTAAACTCAATACTTCATTAGCTTCCAAATGAGGGATTGGGGTCCTATTTATAGGAATCCCACATTTTCACATAAGTCTCTGACTTTTGGACTACTAACAATTAACCAAGGGGAAGGGGGCACCCCTGGGCCTAGCCCATATAATTGGGCCCATTAATCAACATAATGACTCTAGACTTAGGTAAATAGCTACTTAACCTATGTATTGGACTCAAATAAAAGAAAAAAGTACATGATAAGAAAATGAAAATTACATCATGTGACTCGAAATATAGTGGCGAACAAGATGTAGCGTAGCTAGCGAGCATCTGGATCCTCTAACAAAGGGGATAGCTGGAGATGTCCTCATCAGGTCTGGACTATCATTTTGATATGTCCATCTGTCTTTATGGAATATGTCTCAACCTTCTGTGGATGGGTCTCTTATACTCTCCCCCAACATATTCTGGGACAGGGGGAGATGCTGCCGTAATTCTCTTGGAGACCGGAGTTTCGTTCCCTACTCTGCATCGGGTTTTCCTCAGCTTTTCGCTCGGATTTCACCTCTTGTGGGGGAAACATCCTCACAGCTACTCATGTTGAATTTTGGGGGCAAGGTGCCCTGTAAAGAGAATACATGAATGAACAAGTGTTGTTTCCCAGCATACATTGTCCCGATGACCTACGAACCTGTCAAAGCGTAGTCATGCTGGTTTCTATGAACTTATATGCATGTGTTGCAATGACAAAGCCGGTTCAACAAATAAAAAGGCAAGTGTTGATCGATGACCTCCAAGGTGTTTGTGGTTTCCTAGAGGGCTAGTCCTCGGGCTCCTCCACCTATCATGAGATATGGGATTGCCATCTGGGCATGACTATCTTTTGGAACCATCCCGACTCTTCGTGGATGAGTCTCTTATAACCTCCCCGACACTCTTCGGGACTGGGGAGGTGTTGCCAATAAAAAATAAAAAAATGCATTTTGTTGTTTTTTGAATAAAGTAAATGAATAATTAGACCAATGTCGACGTCAACCTCTACCTTTTAAATTCTCGAATAAAAAGGAATAAACCGCTATGCTTTCCGTACTTGTTTATATGAACCCATGCATGAGCATCCTCACCTGCCCGGTCCTCCGGTATATCAAATGGTGACTAGTCGAACATCGAGTTAAGCCTGGCCGGAGGCTATCACTAAGCGTGAGGTGATCTTCGGATTTAAGTCCCACGCCACATACCGAGAGCCGATCTAATAAAACCTACTACACCGCCTACTTGCATGTGCTACACTTTGCGTTACGAAGTGAACATTATTTTCATACATTTTCTTCAACTCCGAGGGCCCTTCTACTTTGGTGATTAATCAAGGGTTTTCCTTCTTCCGGAAGGATGTAATTAATGACACAACCTTTATGGTATGGCGGACTTCAGGTCCCGACACGATCACCCACAATTGTCTGATTAGTCAGATGAGCACACAATAAAACTTCATCACAAAAGTGACTGGCATGGCCTGCGTTAATAAAATGAACAAATAAACTAAATAAACAAAGCAAATTGGAGATTTTTTCATGTCCACAGCTACCGACTGTACTGTACCTTATTAACTCTGAGCACTGCGATATCTCAAATTCCCATGTACTTTCATAAACACACGCTCAGATAGCTCAGAAAAACTCTTAACGACTATGAACTATGCTTTGATACCAATTATGATGACCCAGTCTCCGGATACCGGGTAAACCCGATACCACTTGGATTCTGAGAGGCCTCTCAAGAGTGGAAAAGCTCCGAAGGGATAGAAAGGTATGTGAGAGTACATTGAATTTTCAGATAAAGCAGTAAGCAATTAAATTTCTATAATCAGGATTGCTTAAAATAGCAGAAATAAAATTATATTTTCTATAACAATTAAAACTAACAGAGCTAGCAGAGTCTAGTCAACCTAAAGTATAGTACAATAGGAAAGAGAACGTGCTCTCAAGTCGGGGGAAGCCCGACACTGGCAACGCTGGCAACTAAAAACTATGCACTGCACCTTCAAGCACGAGGAAGAACAACTTGTAGCAACCCTGATAAAAAACAAGATTTTTAAAATCAAATTAAAATAAAAGATAAGTAAATAGATGACAAAGAGCCTAAATGGGTAAATCATTAATCAAGAAGAAATAACGCCTTTGGTCAAGGCGCGACTTCGAAAAGAAACGCCCTTACATAAGGCGTTAATTATAAAAAAGGACGCCAACAACAAAGGACGTCAATTCCCAAACAGTCGAAAATAAATAAATGGCAAGTATAAGTAACGCCCTCTACATGGGCGCGTTTTACATAAGAAATGACGCTTGACAAGGCGTCAATTTAAATTAACGCCCTCGCTTAAGACGTTAATTCAGATCGAGTTTCGTTCGACCCAGGAGTCTATCCAGGGCAAGTTCTGGATAACTACGTCGAAGGTGGAATATGGTAAGGACTCTATCATGGAAGTATTACTTCCAATGGAACTCTAACCCTATTAGGATCCCCAAAATCCTATAAATACCCTTCTAATCGACCCAGATCGCTATTTGGCGATTTGAGCTATCGTTCTGCTGAAAGGAGAGGTTTTGTTCTTCTTATTATTTCTTCCAAACCGCAGAAGCATGAGAATTCTAATACCTCTTCGTCTTCTTCTTATAGGTTAAGGAGTTCCTGTCTTCCGGAAGAACGAAGGTTCTTCATCAAGCATCATCTTCTTCTTCTTCTGCTGGTGATCAGAAGACTCTGTTGCAAAACAGAGTATCGTTTCTCTTCACGTATCTTCACCTAGATAATCATCAGGTAGGTTTTCTCAAGAAACGTAGCCCAAATTAATTTAAGATCCTTAATAAAATCATATGTTATCCATGCATATAGTTTCATCATGGTTTTAAATGTTTTCTGTAAAATTTTGAAAGAAGCGACCCTGACAAGGGCGCTAATTCTTGTTTTGACGCCCTACCTAGTAGTCGTCAATTTCATATAAATTGATAATTACCCATGTTTAAAATTCGATATCTATGAAACCATGAACCTAATCTAATGCATGTTCATCTTGATTGAATCCTGCTAATTTTCTGGTCCTGACTATATAAATTGTTCCTGAAATTTTATTATCTGAAATTTGGAAAATTGCTGAATTAACGACCTGAACAAGGTCGTCTCTTATTGAACTGACGCCCCAGACCAGGGCGCTAATTGAGAAGTAACGCCCCTGTCCAGGGCGCGTTTTTGTTAAAATTCCATATTATCTAAATTCTGCAAAATAGAAATACAGAATGGACGACTGTTGTATAAGTCGTCAAATTGTAAATAAACGCCCCTGTAAAAGGCGTTAATTTGATAAGTAATGACTTAGATTAAGTCGCTATCTCCTGTGATACTATTTTACACTGTTACTGTTAACCGAAGGTTTCATATGTATATTGATAAATGTATATAAATATATCTATATATATATATATCGGCACTATATTCCAGTCCGTGAATATAGTCCCACGTTTCATGATGATTTATCGTTTACCCACTAATTCTCATTGACATACAAGCTCTCCATTGGACATTCTGTTCCTTTGGACTAGCAAGTTAGTCATAGAGACCTCCGTAAGTCTCCTCGCAGCCTTGGATTCCCTCAAGGCCGACTGAGCTGGTTGTACCATAAAAACCCATTACACTATTTTGCCATGTCACTCTATAGAAACATTGATGGGGACATCACCTCCCATGCCCACGTTTACCGTTCGTCTCTTCACCCCGGTTGCATCCGGCATGGTTTAGTCATTTAATTTTGAGTCCTATGTAATTTTATTTGAGTTATTTGATGTATTTTCCCTTTTATTTGAGTCATGTTCCTAGGTCTTGCATTTATTTTCCTAAGTTTGAGTGTCATTAGATTGTGTAATGTGCTATTGGGCCCAATTCTTCGGGCTTAGCCCATGAGCCCCCCCTACCCCTTCGGTTATTTGGTATTGAGTCTTTTGTAAGGGACTTTTGTAGAAATGTGGGTTTCCTATATATAGGACCACATTCCCCCCATTTCAACTTAATGAATGAATCAATGAAAAATGCCATTTGAGTATCCAAAGCTTAGTTTAGTGGAGTGATTCCAACATTTTTTGGGTGAGAAACCCTAGGGGAGAGATTCCCCACCCTTCCCTCTCCTAATCCCTCTTTTTCACTCCACTTTCTCTCTCCTCAACACCCAATTTCGAATTTTCTTCTCTCTCCTCCTTTCCCAACCACCTCAACCCCCACCTACCATCATTAAAGCCCTCCACTTCCCCATGGCCTCCATTACTCCACCCCCCTAGTCCCAAGGAGATCCCTCACCATTCCAACACCATCCTCCACATTCCAACACAACTTTCCCCATTCCAACACAATCAACCCCTTCCCCACACAACCCCACAACTTCCAAAGCATATTTGAATTTGAAATCCACCCTTCCCTCCACTCACTTGTGCCCCCCCTCACCTTCTCCTCTCACCCACCTTCCCAAATTCGTAGCTCCTCCTCCCACCACCTGTTAGACCCCCTTCCAGACCCCATTCTTCCCTTCCCCCACCTTAGAACACCCCCTCCTAGACTCCCTCACAGCCCGGGCTTTCCCCACACTCATCCACCCCCATTTCCCCTCCCATATACCCCATTCCCTCCATCATCATCAACCTACATCTCTCAACTGAAGATCTACAGCAGAGCAGCAGCTTGCAGCGGCCACCACGATCACCTCCGGACGAGTTTGAAGACCCAAGAGCCATCGTCGGAAGCGTCTGCCAGTCGCCTTCGCAACCGAAGTGGTTTCGTCTTCTTCCGATCTCCGAGCCATCCTGGAGGTCCATTCTTCCACAGCTGCTCGGCTAAGGACCTGAACCAGTTTAGAAGCTCTGCCACGACGGACCCTGAAGGAGCCAGTCTTCAAGTTCTTCTTCAAAGTTCCTCTTTGGCCTGTCTAGTTTCAGATTCAAGAAGCGGAAGTTCATTCAGCATCCGGGAGCAGAAGTTACCAATTTTCTCCCCCGAACGTGCGGTTCTGCCTTCTACAGTCTGCTCCGACCCCTCCTCACTCTTATGTTTCCATAGATTGTCTCCGACCTCTTCTGGTGTCCCCGTTTCTTTTTCTGAAAAGAGGACTCACCCACGGTTCTAACGGTGCTGACGGCATCAAGTTTGGAGTTCGGGAGCGGCCAGGACAGCCTCTGCATCTTACTGTTGGTGACCTGCCCCTGCTAGTCCGAGAAACAGAGGCCCTGTTCAAGCTCCTGCCCCGACCAGCAGCGACTCCAGAAGAAATTAAAAAAATTCTGAGGCATTCCCCTTCCAACTACGAAGATTTTCCCTCTAGTTTCGTCATCAAAAAAATTCTGATCAAGATCTACAGCAGCAACACCGACTCTCTGTCCCAGCTCATAGACAGCAAGCAGATTCGGCGTCCACCCTTATTCCTCGTTCTTTGCTTTAGTTTCCGCACCCCGCTTGACCTGCTGAAGGTCCCTCCCTGTGTGGAGGTAGTATTGATTGTAATTTCTATTAACCCCCACCCCAAGATCCCCCTCCTACGTGAGGTGTAGTGTTGTAACTTGTTTGGGCAGGTCAAGCGACACCGCCACGGCGTGTGGGGATCCACTCGCCTCCCCGCTTGCCCTCGTCTCCGACCGGGACCGGTTTCTTCAATCCGGTCAAGTAAGTGCTCAAACCTTCACTCCACTTAGTGCTTGTCTTTCAATATTAGTTCTAATTCCGCTGGTTATGCGAGTGAGAGCCCGATCCTCAAGCCCCATAAACTTGAGTGATCACCGTGGGAATATTGCAACCGGTGCCTTTGGCACTTTGTCGGCCCCCTTGATTTGGGCATCCCCACCCTTTGGGAATCAAGTCTTGGCCTTGCTGGCCCTCTACCAGCAAGGGCCCAACCCCACATCCTCCCCTTGGCATTGCCAAGTCACCCCGAGCTTGGGTGAGTGACGATAGAGCGGTGGCCCAATTTGGCCCATTTTGAATGCGATTGTGCTTGCTTGCAATAGGTCCGAGGTCGTGTCACATCAAGTGGTATCAGAGCAAGTCTTTGACTTGTCTCTACAAGTCAAGTCCTAGGGCATGCTTGCATTCTTGTCCGAACCGTGCATTGTCAACCCATCATTGTTAACATTGAGTCTTGGGTCACATGGCTCCTCTCCCAATCATATCCCATGCATGCTTACCTAATGGAAAGCCTGTAAAAATTGATTTCATTGACCTAGAATCTGAAAATTAGGTGTCCCCCGATATCGTTACCTCTCTTAGTAGGACCGGACAAATTGTGCACAATGGAGACCAAGTCTTTATTGAATTCCATAAATGGTTCGGGAAGATTAAGTATTTGGATGGGGCTTGGTGTCAAAAGGGAACATTGGCAGGTCCATGTATAATCCTAGGTAAGAAATGGTTAGATGAAAGGAATGCCAACATCGACCCAACACGTCGGACTTGCCTTGTGCGTCCGCCACACCTTTCGGGAACCTTTAAATTCAACAACCTTTTATTCTCCCACCCGCTGGAATCCCACCCTCGTTCACCACCCCGGGTGCACCATACTCCGGCCATCATCACCCCACCATCAAAGAACATTCCCACTCCATTAGTTTTGGAAGAAGTAGTCCACCCGCTTTGCCACATGAAGACAAATATCCCTCGGGAACCTATCCCCTCCATAGAGAGCACCCATGTCCCAATTGAAGAGGAAGCCTCGCACAAGGATCTTCACCCTACACCACCCCCTCTAGATAAGGCCGAATTCATCTTAGAAGAGTCCCTTGTTAGGTGGCTAAGGAAGAGCCTAATTAGAGAGACCTCGACCCATGTTTGCCCTCCCATAGAACAAAATTTTCCCCTAGTGCCCATCTTCTCCTATCACACCACAATCTAAGCATCCTATCAAGTGGAGACCTTAGAGGATTTTCTTAGGGGCTTAGCATGGCAAATTGAGTTCACTAGCATGTTGACTCCTATGGCCGAACAACCTAGGAGCCTTAGCCTCCTACACCTATTCATTGGGTCTATCACCTCGGTTTGCACCAATGGTTGCTACACTAGCGACCTCCTTCTATTCCTCCCTACACCGGATGAGCCCAACCTTCTCCTCGATTTAGAGCTTCTTATCTCGGGTAGAAAGCCAAGCCTTCCACTCATGGCCGACCCACTTGTCAAGAACATTGGCCCAACTATCATAGGGAAGGATGACTTAACACCTTTTAAGGATCTTGAGGACATGGAGTTCCTCCCTCTAAGTGACCTATTTTACGATCCATATGATCCCTTCCAATGGGAGTCAAGGGACTCATATGACCCAACCATCTTACCAACCACCCACCCTGTCCTACCCTCACTCACCATATTGGGCCAAACCCACCTCATCCATGACCCGGGCTGCACCTTGGGAGCCATAACCTTGGACCATATATCCCTAGGGAATAAGGTGGTGCCCCACCCCATGATGACCACCTTCTTAGATCCATTCGATCCTTTCCAATGGGAGTTCAAAGGTTGTCCCACACCTATACACATGGAAGTCACTTTTGGGAAAAGCATGCATGTGTCTAGGCTTTCCACACCCCTTGGCATGAACACTATGTTGGGTCCATTCATTCATATCACTCACATGTCAAGTAGAAAGCATGAGTGGGCCACATTCGGATGTCATGGTCCTCCTTCATTCATCATGGATCTTAAGCATGTCAAAAACATCTACCGATGTACGGGCCCCCCCACATTCATCACCACTTTACATGATAGGTTCACCTACGGTTGCCCCGGCCCACCTAGGCCCACCAAAGTCTACATGACAACATTGCATGATAAGTCCACAAATGGTTGCACCGGCCCACCAAGGTTCATCATGGTCCATCTGGCAACATGGCAGGATAGGTCCATCTATGGTTGTCCAGGTCCACCCATAACCACTAAAAGGATAGCATTCACAAAATTACATGAAAACCTTTGCAAGCACATCAGCAAAAAGAATGAGGCTTATAAAAGGCTGGCCGACTCTCATCGGCATCACCAAGAATTCCAAGTGGGTGACCTTGTGATGGTAAGGATGGAGAGGCTCTCCCCGGGAGCCAACTCTAAACTGAGGCCACGTGGGGCTGGTCCCTTCCAGGTCTTGAGGCGCATAGGTGCAAATGCCAACGAGTTAGATCTCCATGAGGAGTATGGAATAAGTCCCACATTCAATGTTACCGACCTAGTGCCATATAAGGGACCCACGGTGGTACCTAGTGAGGAGATTGAGCCTACTTCTTCCCTTGAGAGAGCACCCACCCATGATGATAAACCACCAGCCAAGAGAGCCCAGCGTGAACAAATTGAACAAATATTGGATGAACAAGTCACTACCACTCGGAGCAAGGTATATGAGCGCTATCTCGGCAGGTGGATGGATCGGTCTCGTTCGGGAGACTTGAGGGCGGTACCACTTCTACACCCTCCAAGGAGGGAAGGACACTTACTCGACAGAGTCGAGTTCTCCGCACCCCGGGAGTATGATGGGGACATCACCTCCCATGCCCACGTTTACCGTTCGTCTCCTCACCCCGGTTGCATCCGGCATGGTTTAGTCATTTAATTTTGAGTCCTATGTACACTACCAGAAAAAGCGGGATTTCAGACGGAATTTTCAGACGGAAATTTCAGACGGAAATTTCCGTCTGAAATTTGTGACGGATTTTTTTTCGTCGGAAATCCCGTCTGAAATATGCAATTACACACCGAATTTCAGACGGAAATTTGTGACGGAAAATATTTCGTCACAAATTTCAGACGGAATTTGGGACGAAATTTTAATATGTCAGAAATTTATGACCAAGAATTTGTGACGGCCACATTTGTGACGGATCCGTCTGACAATCCGTCACAAATGTGTCTTCTCACAGATTTTCAGACGGAAATTAATCCGTCACAAAATTTTTGCGCCCCCAATCCGTCGCAAAGGCACATTTGCGATGGATTTGGGGCGCAAAAATTTTGTGACGGATTAATTTCCGTCTGAAAATCCGTGAGAAGACACATTTGTGACGGATTGTCAGACGGATTCGTCACAAATGTGGCCGTCACAAATTCTTGGTCATAAATTTCTGACATATTAAATTTTCCGTCCCAAATTCCGTCTGAAATTTGTGACGGAATATTTTCCGTCACAAATTTCCGTCTGAAATTCGGTGTGTAATTGCATATTTCAGACGGGATTTCCGACGGAAAAAAATCCGTCACAAATTTCAGACGGAAATTTCCGTCTGAAAATTCCGTCTGAAATCCCGCTTTTTCTGGTAGTGGTAATTTTATTTGAGTCATTTGATGTATTTTCCCTTTTATTTGAGTCATGTTCCTAGGTCTTGCATTTATTTTCCTAAGTTTGAGTGTCATTAGATTGTGTAATGTGCTATTGGGCCTAATTCTTCGGGGTTGGCCCATGAGCCCCCCCTACCCCTTCGGTTATTTGTTATTGAGTCTTTTGTAAGGGACTTTTATAGAAATGTGGGTTTCCTATATATAGGACCACATTCCTCCCATTTCAACTTAATGAATGAATCAATGAAAAATACCATTTGAGTATCCAAAGCTTAGTTTAGTGGAGTGATTCCAACATTTTTTGGGTGAGAAACCCTAGGGGAGAGATTCCCCACCCTTCCCTCTCCTAATCCCTCTTTTTCACTCCACTTTCTCTCTCCTCAACACCCAATTTCGAATTTTCTTCTCTCTCCTCCTTTCCCAACCACCTCAACCCCAACCTACCATCATTAAAGCCCTCCACTTCCTCATGGCCTCCATTACTTCACCCCCCTAGTCCCAAGGAGATCCCTCACCAATCCAACACCATCCTCCACATTCCAACACCACTTTCCCCATTCCAACACAATCAACCCCTTCCCCACACAACCCACAACTTCCAAAGCATATTTGAATTTGAAATCCACCATTCCCTCCACTCACTTGTGCCCCCCCTCACCTTCTCCTCTCACCCACCTTCCCAAATTCGTAGCTCCTCCTCCCACCACCTGTTAGACCCCCTTCCAGACCCCATTCTTCCCTACCCCCACCTTAGAACACCCCCTCCTAGACCCCCTCACAGCCCGGGCTTTCCCCACACTCATCCACCCCCATTTCCCCTCCCATATACCCCATTCCCCCCCATCATCATCAACCTACAGCTCTCAACTGAAGATCTATAGCAGAGCAGCAGCTTGCAGCGGCCACCACGATCATCTCCGGACGAGTTTGAAGACCCAAGAGCCATCGTCGGAAGCGTCTGCCAGTCGCCTTCGCAACCGAAGTGGTTTCGTCTTCTTCCGATCTCCGAGCCATCCTGGAGGTCCATTCTTCCACAGCTGCGCGGTTCTGCCTCGGCTAAGGACCTGAACCAGTTTAGAAGCTCTGCCATGACGGACCCTGAAGGAATCAGTCTTCAAGTTCTCTTCAAAGTTCCTCTTTGGCCTGCCTAGTTTCAGATTCAAGAAGCGGAAGTTCATTCAGCATCCGGGAGCAGAAGTTACCAATTTTCTCCCCCGAACGTGCGGTTCTGCCTTCTACAGTCTGCACCGACACCTCCTCACTCTTCTGGTTCCATAGATTGTCTCCGACCTCTTCTGGTGTCCCCGTTTCTTTTGATGCAAAGAGGACTCACCCACGGTTCTAACGGCGCTGACGGCATCAAATTTGGAGTTCGGGAGCGGCCAGGACAACCTCTGCATCTTACTGTTGGTGACCTGCCCCTGCTAGTCCGAGAAACAGAGGCCCTGTTCAAGCTCCTGCCCCGACCAGTAGCGACTCCAGAAGAAATTAAGAAAATTCTGAGGCATTCCCCTTCCAGCTACGAAGGTTTTCCCTCTGGTTTCGTCATCAACAAAATTCTGATCAAGATCTACAACAGTAACACCGACTCTTTGTCCAGGCTCACAAACAGCAAGCAGATTCGGCGTCCACCCTTATTCCTCGTTCTTTGCTTTAGTTTCCCCACCCCGCTTGACCGGCTGAAGGTCCCTCCCTATGTGGAGGTAGTATTGATTGTAATTTCTATTAACCCCCACCCCAAGATCCCCCTCCTACGTGAGGTGTAGTGTTGTAACTTGTTTGGGCAGGTCAAGCGACACCGCCGCGGCGTGTGGGGATCCACTCGCCTCCCCGCTTGCCCTCGTCTCCGACCGGGACCGGTTTCTTCAATCCGGTCAAGTAAGTGCTCAAACCTTCACTCCACTTAGTGCTTGTCTTTCAATATTAGTTCTAATTCCCCTGGTTATGCGAGTGAGAGCCCGATCCTCAAGCCCCATAAACTTGAGTGATCACCGTGGGAATATTACAACCGGTGCCTTTGGCACTTTGTCGCCCCCCTTGATTTGGACATCCCCACCCTTTGGGAATCAAGTCTTGGCCTTGCTGGCCCTCTACCAGCAAGGGCCCAACCCCACATCCTCCCCTTGGCATTGCCAAGTCACCCCGGGCTTGGGTGAGTGACGATAGAGCGGTGGCCCAATTTAGCCCGTTTTGAATGCGATTGTGCTTGCTTGCATTAGGTCCGAGGTCGTGTCACATCAAACATGGTATACTGGCCCTCATGTTATGCAAAGTGTGTATTATGAGAATTCTCTTAGTGGGATGAGGTTATCATGCCATTCGATGCTGTTCTTGTAAACCCCAATTCTATATTTAACATGATGTTCTTGTGGACCTCCATTCTATATTAAGAATGAGGACGTCTTACCATTGATGTGCTGTTCATGTGGACCTCAACTCTATATAAAGAGTGTCCATACTTGTTTGTCATGGTACCCAAGTTAGGGAACCAATTCCACCTAGTTTTATCGATAATCGTGATTGTACCGTTATTATCGCCATTCTATGTCAAGTGTCATATTTTTAGACTCTATTCTATCAAAGTCTATCCTACATGTCTATAAGCTTTATTCTTGAAATTCCATATTGGCTATATACAAAAGTGGATGTTAAAATACATGATTAATGCCTGCGCATATAGGGCCCGATCTGGTCCTGGGAGGAGCACCCGAAAGTACTTGTGCCCATGGGAGTTGATTGATCACGGTATTGGCATTATACCGAAGTGCATGACTAGCTTGATTGAACATTCCACAAATCTTGTACTTGTACTTGACTTGATATTACATGACTTGCGTGACCCGAAAAAGGGTAATTGCATACTTGGGTGCTTGAACCATGATAGCCAAATTCCAACAGAACATGATGAGTCTACTTGCTTGAATATCTTGATATCTTTTGATATAAGTTCTTGAAAGTTCATCGCTATCTTATTGTTATACTCTCTCTCTATCTTATCATTTTGCGAGCATGCATAGCTATAGTGCATTCATGGAAAGTGTAATTACTTGAACCCCTTGCTAGTTCTTGAGATATAATTTCCTACTGAGCGTTCGCTCACTTAGTGTTTCCCTACTTTTCAGGTAAGTCCGACGATGAGGGAACTCAAACGGATGGGGAAAATCAAGAGTGAAAGAGATAGAGCTTCTTCCATGTTATCTAGTCTTTTTCATATTTTCTTGAGTCAACCTTGTATTTTTCCTTTATTTTTAGTTAATACTTCAAGGGTTGTAATAGACACATTCTTATGAAGGAATAAAGGACTGGGTTATCTTTACTTTTGCGCATCTCTGATTTTGGTGTCGGATACACTAATACTCTGATTAACATGATTGATATAAACTCGTCACGCGTCTCCGGGTATCTTCCGCTCTCGGGGCGTGACACAACTACACCTGAAAAGTCAGGGGTGAGTCTCGTCTCACTAGCTCAGTAGGGATCCCACAAAACCCTACCACAAAACAACGCAATAACAGCAGTGCTAAACTAAAGCAAAGTAGTAACAGCAGGAGTAGGGACAACAAAAGTAAAGAGGAAGACATCCGTACCACAGAACACGACAGTCGACCGAACATCGGCCCTCTTAACTACTCCAAACAACAATAGAAAGGCGAACCCCGATCTCACAAAGTCGGGCGTTACCGATCCATTGTCAAATCACGAAGCCCATATCGCGAAGGCCTACTAAAATGGACAAAGGCCCTACAAAATACCTACGCGGTTAAAGCCACAAGACATACACGATCCCACCGTCGTGTATGCTATAGTAACCGTAACCTCGGGTGAAGCCAAATATAGACTACCTGGCAAGTCACGTCAACAGTGACGGAAAATAGTCAGGAAAGCCACAAGTCATCGTGTCGTGTGATAGAAGCATCTCCTCACTACAAGAACAGCCAGATGCGTTGATGGGGACATCAGAGCAAGAGCACTGATATTTTAATTTACATTTGTGTCCTTTAGTTTATTTTTATATCCTTGGAAAAGTATATGTGCAATTGTAAGGCTTTAAAAGCCAATGAGTCATTCCCTTAGATTATTTGGGTTTTTGTGCAAATTGACTGTAGGTCCAGCAACGGGGCCCTCACTCCTTCTCCATTGATCCACAAAAGTAATTTGGGTCCATGTGGGGCTGGTCAACTATCCTACGTGGCATCTAGAAGGTTGGACCATTCAAGGGGACAAATGGACCACAAAGTCCGAGTTGGAGGTCACCTTGGTCAAGGGGGCGCCCCCCCCCCCCATATATTGTTAATTAATGTGGTTCCAAACCACATGGGATAATTAGTTTTGACCTCCCTAGTTTTCCCTCCCTAACCCTAGATCTGAGGGTATTAAGAGTCTTTTTTTATTTCATATAAATAGCTTGTAATTCCCATTTTACATGAATTAATGAGAAGAAAAAGTTGAAAATTGCCAAGAGCTCCCAAGGAGGGTGCGCCCCTCTCCCTCTCTCCCTCTGGCTTATCTCCTCCTCCTCCAACATTTTAGGATTTAGACCCCTTCTATCTTAGCCCCTCTATCTCTGGTTTCTGATTCTGCCACCGCCGCCACCGCCATCGCACCGCCGTCGCGCCGCCGCCACCATCGTCAGAGTTCTATCTCCATCAGGATAGAACCACTTCTCCAAAATTTTATCTTTAGTTATAGTAGTCTGATCAAGCCCAAACTTTGAGAGCTTGTTCTACGTGTCTCCCCTAATCTCCAGTTCAAATTTCGTGCCATTTGGCCTTAGTTTGATATTTTTCTCATATTTTTGTCTGTCCTCTCAGTAATCTGCCCTTTTACAGATCTATGAGACAGAGTCTCCTTGTTGCATTTTTCCCACCCTCTTAGAAAATTTTAGAAAATCCACAAAACTTCCCAGGTGTTCCTCACGTATAACCCCTTCCACCATAATTTTCGTTGAGTCTGAAAAAATCATTTACCTCTCAGTCAAAGCTCAGTTTCAGGCAGAACCCTTGCTGCCCTGTGTGTCTGTCAGTCCGGGTCAGAAACAAACTCAGTATTACAGAGCCTCCCATTTCTCATCCCTTCATTGGAACGACCTACAAAATTTATATGTGGTAGATCTGGCAGTCCTCTTTCCAACTCCATGTGTTTCGCCTTGATCGATTTTGATCTAAGAGAACTAATTTTTGCCGCCGAGGTGCGTAAATCTGTCCTTGTGCAGATCAAAAAATTCAGTCCGGGAATAATTCGTGCAAAAATATCAAAAGTCAACTTCTGGAATCGCCACTTCATGGAGTCGATCAGGGGCATCCCGCCACCGTCCCAGCCAAGCAGCGCCTTCAGAAGACCTCAGGAGGGCATCGTTCCTTTTGAATCCATGCCTTGCTGTCCAGCGAGTCAGAACCGAGTCGGCGCAGTACCGAGTCGGTGCAGGATCGAGTCGGACCAGCAGGCCGTGTTCGTACCGTACGCACCTCCAGATTACTCCCCGTCAACACAGGGTCGGTCCTCCCGGGGTCTACTTGTAGCCCTTTACCTCCCTGCGTGGAGTGGGCAATAAAATTTACTGTTGCAATTAAGATTTTACCATTGTACCGGGGGTTACCGTAACTAGCCGGGGTCGTCTTCCCCATACCCGGAGCGTGGAAGTATCATGTTCGCTCTCTTACTCAGCTTTGCTTTACTCATATTTATTTGTATATGCCACTGCATGTGATAGGTTATTAGTCTGTTATATCAATTGTATCACCGCTGCGAGAGAGTGAGTGTAACCCGTCCCGTGACTCGACCCGAGTTAACGCGGAAAGCCGATACCCGAGACTCACTACCGGTTTCTCATCCGCGCACGGTCCCACGTCTTCCCTCACATAGGGATGATCGCGAGCTAGAGTCCCAGGTCGCGTGTCCGGCCCGCATCAATTTGGTATCAGAGCGCCAATTAAGTCTTGGGTAGTCATTTGTAAAACTCCAAAAAAAAAGAGTCATTTAAGTCGAGTCTAAGTCTAAGCCGGTCTAAGTGTCAAATTTGCATCCCATTAATCGGTATATCAAAAGGTGTTGTCCGAACGTTAGGCTATGCCTATCGGGAAGGCCGCACACTTGCGCGAGTGATCTTCGGATCGATTAGCTCCGTCACGTACCGAGTCTTGATTGTGTCTAGGTTGCTAGTCGAGTCTCATTCCAACCTTTCATTGTCGTCGTTTTGGAGTCGTGTCTAGTGTCTTGTCCACAGTTGGTATGGTCACCCTGTAGCTCCTCTAATGCCCATGGCTTCCCCATCGCCAAGGTGATATGACCATTGGCCCACCCATGGGCTTGGCAACCATCCACTCCACTTCCGTAGGCCCGAAGCCTCGGATTTTTATGGCTCCAATGACCCGGGCATCTACCTCAAGTGGGAGGCCACCATGGACACCTACTTTGATTGTTATCCCTTGTCCGAAGTCAGGCAGTTCTATTATGCCAAGGAGCGGCTTCTACACAAGGCCGCCGAAAAGTGGGACCACATTGAATGATTGTGAGAAGTTAGGAGGCAATGGCCCATCGAGTCATGGTGGGACATGAAGAGAGAGCTTAGGAAGGTCTACGCGCCCCACCCATCTACCTCCAACCACGGGGGTCATGCCACGAGCCAACCCCACTACATCACCCTCAAGCAAGTGGGCCACACCTCCAACCAACCGCACCCATTCGCCCCCAACCCATCCTACACAAGTGCTTCAAATCAAGTGGGTCCTAGTCGGAGGCAAGGAGCCCCACACATTGACGAGCCCCGACCCAAGCCGAGGCCGGTTGATTACGGGCACGTCCACCGTGATACCCCTACTCCAACCCACACCCTTGCCGAACTTGTGCAAATGCTTTCGGATCGGGTGGATAGGAGGTGCGCTTTTATTGAATCGCTAGTCTCCTCTTGCCCACCTCCGCGATTGGAGGTAGCCATACTCGAGCCTAGGGAGGCCATAGCCGGTAGCCCCAACCCGACCCTACCTATGGGGTTCCAAGGGCCTCTTTCCCTCCTCGAGAACATACCTACACCACCCACGAGAGCTCCAATGCCACCACTCTCTACTTCAAAACTTTATTCGGAACCATCTTATTTGGAGCCACCTCAGCCCGAGCCACTCGTGTTTCTAATGAGTATGCTATATAGAGCCGAGCCACTTCTTATTTGGCTCAAGGATGGCTTGGTCCCACCCCCTTACCCCTCCATAGACCCCACCTTAACCCTAGTGCCCGTCAACTCCTACCACACTACATTCCGCTCTAGTCACCATGTTGACACATTGGGTGACCTTATTTTGGGTTTAGGGTGGCAATGGCAGTTGACGCACTCCTTGGCCCGAAGCTTCGACCAACCCACTAGTCTTAGCTTCACCCATCCGGCCTTAGGGTCCATTACATCCGTGTGGCCCTTGGGTTGTGTCACCACAGAGATTCTCTTATTCCTTCCCTTGCCGGCCGAGCCCGAATTCATACCCTTTTGTTTGAGGGAGGAATCATACTTCTTACCTATGATCACCTTCCCACCCGCCACAATGCATGAAGGTGACCATCCACACCTTCAAGATTTCTACACATGGGACCGTGACTTGTGGGAATCCATCTCATGGGGTCATACCTTCTTTGATCCCTTTGACCCATTCTCTAGTGGACCCTTTGACCCACCATATATACTTCACTTCTTCGAGGGAGTCTACTACCACACCCCTACCCCACGGGCCGGGTCATTTATACCCACCAAGCCCAATCTCGATACACCCACACCCGGCTCGTCCACACCCGGCTCTCCTAGCCCTCTCAAGTATCCCAAATCCAAAGGGCCGTTCATGCATGACTGGGTCATACTTGGGCGTTTAGGTTTTTCCCATACCACCAACCTTCGGGTACATAAGATGCATGCATGGCACATATTCAGATGTCTTGGTCCGTCGTCACCCATGTACGGGTCAGACTAACATTAGGTGTGTCTAGGGTCTTGTGTGTCTGTGCATCCATCGAGTCGAGTCGATTTTGAACGCTCGCGTTGTTAGTCCCTTTCGAGTACGAGACTTGTAGGACTTTGGGATCGGTTCTACTTTACATATTAGATCTAGTCACATAAGGGACAAGCGGTGATTCCTAGTGAGTCTTCGAGCTGCCTTCCTTCATATGAGAGCGACCCCACTCCGAAGTGTCCACCTCTAGTCTCATTCTCCAGTAGCGTGTGCATATCGAATCTATACGGGATGAGCATGTGTCGATTACTTGAAGTGGAGCATACTCTGCGCTTCCCGATTCGGTGACGCATCTACCGGAGCTACTCGAGCAGCCGCAACCCTTACTCGACGGGGTCGAGTTCTTCCCACCCAGGGAGAATTGATGGGGACATCAGAGCAAGAGCACTAACATTTTAATTTGCGTTTGTGTCCTTTAGTTTATTTTTATATCCTTGGAAAAGTATATGTGTAATTGTAAGGCTTTATAAGCCAATGAGTCATTCCCTTGGATTGTTTGGGTTTTTGTGAAAATTGACTGTAGGTCAAGCAAGAGGGCCCTCACTCCTTCCCCATTGGTCCACATAAGTCATTTGGGTCCATGTGGGGCTGGTCAACTATCCTAGTGGCATCTAGAAGGTTGGACCATTCAAGGGGACAAATGGACCACAAAGTCCAAGTTGGAGGCCACCTTGGTCAAGGGGGCGCCCCCCCCATATATTGTTAATTAATGTGGTTCCAAACCACATGGGATAATTAGTTTTGACCTCCCTAGTTTGCCCTCCCTAACCCTAGATCTGAGGGTATTAAGAGTCTTTTTTCATTTCATATAAATAGCTTGTAATTCCCATTTTACATGAATTAATGAGAAGAAAAAGTTGGAAATTTCCATGAGCTCCCAAGGAGGGTGCGCCCCTCTCCCTCTCTCCCTCTGGCTTATCTCCTCCTCCTCCAGCATTTTAGGGTTTATACCCCTTCTATCTTAGCCCCTCTACCTCTGGTTTCTGATTCTGCCGCCGCCGCCACCGCCATCGCACCGCCGTCGCGCCGCCGTCGCGCCGCCGCCACCATCGTCGAAGTTCTGTCTCCATCAGGATAGAACCACTTCTCCAAAATTTTATCTTTAGTTATAGTAGTCTGATCAAGCCCAAACTTTGAGGGCTTGTTCTACATGTCTCCCCTAATCTCCAGTTCAAATTTCGTGCGAGTTGGCCTTAGTTTGATATTTTTCCCATATTTTTGTTTGTCCTCTCAGTAATCTTCCCTTTTGCAGATCTACGAGATAGAGTCTCCTTGTTGCATTTTTGTCACCCTCGTAGAAAATTTCAAAAAATCCACAAACATTCCCCGATGTTCCTCACGTATAACCCCTTCTACCATAATTTTCTTTGAGTCTGAAAAAATCATTTACCCCTCAGTCAAAGGTCTGTTTCAGGCAGATCCCTTGTTGCCCTGTGTGTCTGTCAGTCCGGGTCAGAGACAAACTCAGTCTTGCAAAGCCACTCATTTCTCATCCCTTCATTGGATTGACCTACAAAATTTATATGTGGTAGATCTGGGAGTCCTCTTTCCAACCTTATCAGTTTCACCGCGATCCGATTTTGGATCTAAGAGAACTAATTTTTGCCGCCGAGGTAGGCAAATCTATTCTTTGTGCAGATCAGAAAATTCAGTTCGGGAATAATTCGTGCAAAAATATCAAAAGTCAACTTCTGGAATCGCCACTTCATGGAGTCGATCAGGGGCATCCCGCCACCGTCCCAGCCAAGCAGCGCCTTCAGAAGACCTCAGGAGGGCATCATTCCTTTGGAATCCGTGCCTTTCTATCCAGCGAGTCAGAACCGAGTCGGCGCAGTACCGAGTCGGCGCAGGACCGAGTCGGACCAGCAGGCCGAGTTCGTGCCGTACGCACCTCCAGGTTGCTGCCCGTCAACCCAGGGTCATTCCTTTCGGGGCCCACTTATAGCCCTTTACCTCCCTTCGTGGAGTGGGCAATAAAATTCACTGTTGTAATTAAGTTTTTACCATTGTGCCGGGGGTTACCGTAACTGGCCGGGGTCGTCTTCCCCACGCCCGGAGCGTGGAGGTATTGTGTTCGCTCTCTTACTCGGCTTTGCTTTACTCGTATTTATTCGTATATGCTGCTGCATGTGATAGGTTATTAGCCCGTTATATCAATTGTATCACCGCTACGAGAGAGTGAGTGTAACCCGTCCCGTGACTCGACCCTAGTTAACGCAGAAAGCCGATACCCGAGACTCACTGCCGGTTTCTCAACCGCGCACGGTCCCACGTCTTCCCTCGCTTAGGAACGATCGCGAGCTAGAGTCCCAGGACGTATGTCCGTCCCGCATCATGCGTCCACTAACGTCTTACACTGAGCCACAAATATCTCCCATACGCCTAGAATGGCGGTAACTGAGATACTCAATAGGACCAAGTACAAAGGAATTACAGTAATGAGTGACTATTCAGGGTCACGCCCGTCGGCGCTCGTCCAAACGCCCCTAACCACGTGCGCACACATAAGCTCAATGTCTTGAGCTAGGCCTCTAGCTGGTTTTCCCCTCCTGTAGGGCTCTCACGGCAAGACAAAGGGGCCCACGGCAACTAGCCTACAAATAGTCTCAACCAGGACTGCCCCGCCACCACTCCTAGGTGGGCCGACACACAGGAAAGTGTAGTCAGGCTACGACTAGTGGAGGCTCACTAGACACAGAGACTCGAAACATCAAACACCGAAGTACAGACAGGGTAAGCATGCACCTGTCGCACGTGCCACAGAGCATAATGTAGTATACAACTGCTATCAGACTTAGGACAGTCAACTAGACCTGCTAACAATGATCCTTGAGTCACAAGACTCAGGTCAAGATCGTCACACATCATGGCAACACGCCGTTAATCATCCTAGTCCCTAAGACAAAATAGTGGTAAAACACGTTATGGAAGACAGCACAGAATAGCCGCATCCACACATTAACAATGAGTCCTCGGCCTCCAAGCCACACAACGGACTCACAATTCCGCATAACATGGAACACGGAATATGAGGGATTACCAAAACCCTCGAACCACATGGACATGCAAACTGAGGTAAGATGGTACCTCCAAGTGTCCAAAACCAGCGTCTCGATCCTCACAGGATAGATGAGACACTCACGAGGTCATGTGTCAACCATTGGGTTACAACTAGGTTGACCAGAAACCATAATGACCCTCGAAACATCACGAAATACCGTTCGGCATAATGACACTCCCAGACACCCTATAACATGGTCACAGCCCTCATAGGATATCCAAGACATCCACAGAACAATGGGCTAACCAAAGGGGTCGAAGTCACCACCACCAAAAACCAAACCGGCGATGAAAACACCCATAAGGCTGACACGGTCGCGAGATAGCCGCGCCAATACCAGACGTGATTCTTAACAAGTCGCGCTAACCTAGACGCGGTTAAGAACTAGCCGTGTTTACACTGACGTGGTTCTAGGCAAACCGCCTCAGGCCTACGAATGAAAAACACATAAATAGAGGAGAAGAAGACAAAATCGACGCCTCTCGAAGCGGAGTCTACGCAAGATAGACGCGGTTCCAAGATAGCCACGATACTCTAGACGCGGTTACGCGTTGACCGCAAGAATCCCAAATGCGGTACGAGAAAGACCGCGCCAGGAAGAAGACAAGGCAGGTAGAGATGAAGACAGACAAACACAGTTCCAAGATAATCGCGGCCATCAGATGCGGTTGAACACCGACCGCGTTATCCCACCGCATTACACGTCAAACCGACAAAGCCCAAAAAGTAGATGCAGTTCACCATTGACCACTACAGAGGTCGAGAGACGAACGTGGTTACTGGTGGACCGCGAGTCATCCTCCAATCCGAAAATCATAGAAACGCACAAAAACCCATTTTCCATGCCCCAATCGTCCCAAAACGACAGGGAGACACTCAGACATGCAATATCGACCTTCCACAAGCCGGAAGGGATCAAACCGACCTTAAAATGGCTAAAAACGAGCGCTTCCCATGAATCGAGCAAAACCGAGTCATATGGACAATCGGGCTCATACCGGCCCAAATTCACATCCAAATGTATTCAAATTAGCGGGAAATGAATCCTAACATGCCAGGGGTTCATATTTTACCATTTAATGTGAAAACCATCTCCGGGAATGGCAATCTAGGCTCACACCCCTCGAACATGGTTTCACCCTTAAAGTTGGAAAACCCGCTCAAACTCACACCGTTTGGCGCCAAATCACGCAAGGATGCATGAAAAGAGTAGGGTATCCATCCCCCTACCTCCACCGAAGATCTCACGCGTCGAAATGGCCAAACCACGCCGAAAATCGTCACACGAACAACCCACGTCGGCTTTGAATCCACGAACGGGATCGCGCCTATGCCACGCTCCGATACTCGCGCCATCATGCTCCATGTCAGCTCCGCGCCGTCACCACCTCACCCAGCTCCACACCGGTCGCATGCCTGAGGGAGAGGAGAGAGAATGGAGGGAGAGAAAGTGAGAGATTGTGAGGGAAGAGAGAGGAGAGAGGAAGGGTTAAGAAAAATAGGAAATTAGCTGATGCGGGACGACAATGAGACTCGATGTTGTTGGTGCGATCATTGTACGTCTACTAGATGATGTGACTTGTTGGACGACGCGACCAATAACAACACGAACAACTCAGCACCTAACGTGGCTCCTAAAGAGGCGAACGTGCCCAAACAAGAAGCACTCACTCACGGTCGTCCCTGGTGAGGGAAACGAGTCGATCTGCACGGTTGAGAAATCGGCAATGAGTCTCGGGTGGTCAGTTCACTCTCGTGCTCGGATCGAGTCACGGGGCGGGTCTCGCACTCACAACTCACAGCGGTGACTATTTTGAACGATCTAGGGGCCTAACATGCTCACGAGTAGCGGCATCAAGAGCCTATACTAGGAAAGCAAGCGACTAAGAGGGGCGACGAGTGTACCTCCACACCCGGGACGTGGGGAAGACGTCCCACCCAAGATCCGGAACTCCCGGTACAACAATAATTAATAATTACATAAATAATACTAAAGCCCACTCCACGTAGGGAGGTAACAGGTGACACGTGGGGTCCGGGAGCACCACTCTCGGGTTGGCGGGCAGCAGTCGGTGGCGCTCGGGCGGACGTGGTGGGCCGGTTCAACTCCGTTCATTCGGGCCCGCAGGATGGCGCGCGGGACCTACTGCTGGTACCGCGAAGTCCAGGACGGCTCCTGGCTGCAACGACTGGTGGGGACGTTCCTGGAGTGTCCCGGGTCGATCCCCGGGAGCGGCGGTCACCATAGTGGAGGCGGGCAATTTTCTTGGGATTTGTTCCCAAGGCTGTCCCGCAGCTGTGTTTTTGGCCAGAACTCCGCGCTCCGACGAGATCGGCTGGTATGCTCAATCTCGAAGTCGGATCGGGGCACAAAGGGTACCGTTGGAAAGAGAACTCAAAATCCTACGACATACGGGAAGGCCAAACTCATCCAACGGCTGGATTTAAAATCAAAATGACTACT